>VZSR01003816.1:2322420-2347028 GCA_013398615.1 Brachypodius melanocephalos
ATCTTTTCTCACATAAATTTAGCAGAAGGAAATCCCAGTTATCCCCTGTACACAATTCTTGGCTAAAGAGCTTTTTTACCCAATTACTGTAGAGGAAAAATAACAAATAGGTGATTATAATTAGTCCTGAGCTAATTACGAAAGGTGATATTTTTATTTTTACCTGTAGGACTCAACAACACATTGCTTAACCATAAAGGCATCAAATTTGGTTTAGGATAACAAATTACTTAACAGAATTCTGGGATTATAAAAGAAAAAATATGAGCTGTAATCGCATAGTTCCAACTCACTTCCATGGGAATTATGATTTTTACCTTCCTTTAAAACACAATTCAAAATTACAGGTGGAAAACGAAGAGAAAAGCATTTCAGTTTGCTAAGCTGAAAAAATTTGAAGATTAAGTTATGACTCGGTACTTTTAAAAATTCAGATCTATTTGACTAATAGCACAGAGGTACTTTTTCCATAAGCTGGAATTCCTTATCCACCTTTGAAAGCTAATGCTGACTTCTCCTCCAGCTTTGCAAAGCCTGGCTTTCTGTCCAGCAAAACACTGAGCAAATATCCCTTGGTGTGTTCGTGGGCAGAAAGAAAGGACCTTTTCCTCCCACCCCATCTGATACTAAACCAATGTCTCTATTTTCAGATTTCCAGTCCATCAATCTACCCCAGCCAATGTTACCTCTTTCCTTAGTTTCAGATATTCAGATAGTGTTCAGCTGAACTTTCAGCAAATGAGATTTTCCCAATGCTCTGGCATCCTCCCCTCCAGCTCTGCCTCCCAAGCAGGGCTTTGAGAGGCCAGCCTGAAAAGCCCATTGTTAAACTGATAACAGCGTTCAGGTTTGCCTTTGGTGGGCTGCAAGGCCTGAAAGATGGTTTCTCAGTGTGAGAGAGAAACTTTTGTGTGTCAAATCATTTTGGATCCATGCTCCTGCAATGGCTTTAGGATAGTATTTGTCTCTGCAGTGTCTAACTTTCTTCTGCAGTCAATAGATGCCAAGTTTAGCAGCAAGCTGCATTTGTCTCTACATTCTCATTAACGTGATGGATGCTACATAGGTGTATTTATGCAATTCTTCTTGATCTTGTTTTTGTAGTTGTCTGTAGAGTATGGTATCATTACTCTAGGCTTTCACATAGACACCTTTGCCAAGAAGATAAATACTGGCCTTAATCCTGAGCACAAACATCTTTTTCAGCTGCCATGGTGTTCCTTTTGCATACTGGGCTATTGAGCAGGTTTGCAGACCTGCCTATAAGGTGCAGGAATGTAGCACATGAATCCCAGCTGACAGAGATCTTCCACAACAAAAGAAGGTTTGTATAGATCTAGGAATGGCCAAATCCTTTTCCTCTTTTCCTTGGCATCGTGTGTATCTTTGCAAATGCCTGCTGGTTTAAATTTTCACAGTCTAACACAAACAAGGCACAGGTGTGAAGAATTTTATTCCACAGCAAACAGTGAGTGAGATTAGGCATTCATTATTTACAAATGTTTGGAATATGCTTGCATCCTTTGGTACTTTGCTGCTAGTGGAGGAATAAATAGTCTTGGTAAAGGGAGAAGTGGATGTAACCCTGCATTAACCTGTGCTCGTGTGGTTTGACAAGATTCACCCTTCCTTCTCTTCATGATGGCAGTAAAATCAATACTTGGTCAAATTCCATAGTTGTACAATTAAATGTTTTTCATCAGTGGATCATCAGCAGGACAGACACATGCAAGTTTTTCTTTTCATTGTTGAAGATCTGCCCCATTATGCAGGAGAAATTGCTGGGTTTCAGTGATCAGTGGAAGAACCTCCTTTGTGGGAGGGTAAAAGATGCTGACACATCAGCCCAGAGCAGAGGGGTGATGTTAGTTCTTCATGGGCCAGGTAAAAATCCATTTCCTATTTTCTCAGGATCTTTAGGTTGTGTTTCTCCAGTGGAAGCTGCTTTTGGCTACCTTTAAACTTGAAATGTTGCCAAATATCCCTTTTGCTACAATAATGTTAAATACTAAGAGACTCAAAGTGCTTTGGAGAGCCACTTCCCCATTTTGTTGCAAGCTTGTCAATCCAGTCTGGCCTTTTAAATTTTGGTTTTTTCTAATCTGGAATGTTTCCCTGCATATAAAATAGTGCCGTTTTTACAGAGTTATTTTCCACTAATCTTGTTTCCAAATAAAAACATCAATTATTAAAAATCAGTTCTGAAATTAAACAGATACTAGTCTAACATTATGCCTGCGATTATGGCTGTGCACGTAAACATCACCACTGGGGCTGTATACTTAGACTGAATCATACATAAATATTTACCACATGCATTTGTGCAATACAGGATAACTTCATAGCAAATTTCAGACATTCAAACAAAAATCATTAGGTGGGTACAGAGACAACAAAACTTAGTGAAGAATAAAGGAGATGCTATTTGCTGTATATTTTTGAGGGATTTAATCATATATGTATATTGTCTTACTCTCTTAGAACTGACAATTTTTAATGAAAGTTCAAAATTGTGCTGTATCCAACTTTCAAATGAAACCCAACTGTTTTGAAAATTGCCACAACGATGACAGATGACAAATGTGGATATTTCACTTATCAGGCATTCTATGTTGAGCATTTTTATTTAAATTTTGATACTAAAGGTAAGGAAATTAATAATTGGTTATTACTTTAATGCTTCAGATTTTTAAATGAGAAACGAAAAGATGAAAGGTCACATCACTTAACAGCAGATTGGGAGAGGAGAAAGAGAGGGGAAGAACCTCAGGTCCCCTGTAAAATCCAAAGGCAGAAAGCTGAGAGAAAACTTTAAAAGTTGAACACATCTTGCCTTCTATCCGTAGCTTTAACAATGGCGTATGAGATTCCTACAGAACTCATAAGAAAAGTGTGGAAGAGATGGTGAACTAAGCTTAGTTTTTTAAAATCTGGTTTGAGTTCTTGCTGCCTGCCTGGCGCAGCACTGGGAAATGTCACCCATGGCATTCCCAAGCTGTTCCTGCAGCAAAATCTGCCAATGCTTCCTTGGCTGCTTCAGCAGGGCTGCACCCCTTGCTGAGGATCCTCATGAAGGCTGCAAAGTTCCATATTCATGCTGCTTCTGGCTCTGAAAAGTCCTTTTCAGTGCTGTCTGTGCTGTGCTCCATTGTACCAGGCAGAAATGCCCCAAGACTTCATGACTGCAGTACTTGGAAAGAGAGGGCAGAGGGAAGGAGAGATTTTGGTGCCCAGATTGCAACCCACCTTTCAAACAGCTGTCAGCATAGCCATGAATCTACAGCCATCTATGGAGAGTGTTAAACATTTATTGATCAGTACTTCATACTGAAATACAAACACCAGAAAAACAGCATTTCTGGGATTTGGGAAAGCATCCATTAAGCTTAATTTGGAATAGTGCACAGTTGAGAAAATAACGTGGTATCAACTTGGGCTTTTCATAAATGTCCCTGTGTGACAAAGTGAAGATGAATAAGATTTCTTTCAAGTCAGGGCTATGCAAACACAAAACACTTGTGCTGCTTCCCTTCCTGGAGCCTCAGGAAGCAGATGGTGCAGGCCTGCCAGTGAGTACTACCCATCCCAGGTGATATTTCAGCAAGAAAGATCTGTTAGTCAAGAACATTCTTTTTCCAGTCTGTGGGGAAGAAATTTATGGAGCAGTGTGTTATGGGACTGCTGATTTCTGAAACAGAAGACGGCCTTTTTATTTATTCGTTTGGGATTCTGCTTTTATAGCTTTGCTCGCTGCCTTGTCTTGGTGCCTTTCAGTGGAGCTGAGGCTCTGGAACAGATACATTTTCTGAATAAGACTGTCTGGTTAGGTTTTTTTTATTTTTATTTTTAATACTTATGATGGCACGGAGATTTTTCTTCTCAGAAAAACACACGTATTCCTTTCTACTGATTTATTTCTGACTTCTGCTGTCATAAAGATTCTCCCAGGACATTTGTTGTTCACTCAGTAATTTAAACTTTGTGAATTTCTTTAAACTTTGTTTAAGTTAAATCCCAGCGTATTTTCTTCTGAATAATTTTTTGCACTCAATCCCTGAAAAACATTTTGGGTTTTTATTTATTTATTTACTGCTATCTCTTTAGTTCCACCGACAGTTTCCCAGCTCTTGCTAACAGCCCCCTGGTCAGGTGTCCTTGGAGAAAAGCAGACAAAATATTCTGCACTAGAATATTTTTGAATCTGGAAGCACACTGATAGATTGGAAAATTTAGCATTCCTAGGGAATGGCTCCTGCAGAGGTTATTTGAACAAGCTCTGTTCTCAGTACCATTTTCCAAGTCCTTGATGCTGCAGAGTCTCCATTTAGTGCACCTCCACCGGTGGGAAATACTGTGGGAATGCTCTATTGGCATTTTGGTCACGTAAGTGAGAAACAATTTTGCAAGCAGGAGGAAGACTTCAGTGGAGAAAGAGCTCCTCTAGTATATAACTCACTTGAAACACGGCAGTCAGGACAGCTCCATTCTTCCTGCTGTAGAAAAATTCTGCATGTGCTTGACCCTGAGTCTGCTTTGATACAGGCATGTCAACAGTGAACTTGAAAGGGAGTCTTCATACTGTCATTAGAAAATATTATTAATAATCAAATTTGGCCATTAAATTATGTTCTAATTGCTAAATCTTGCTGCCAGTATGGCACAGCCAGATGTGTGCTGAGTGTAAGTGGAGAGGCCCCAGTCAACTTTGCTCATTTGGAACTTGGTCTCTTCTTCTTTCTCCCTGGATTACCCCATTCAGGAATTCAGAGGCAGATCCCCTCTGTGCTCCCAGCCCTCCCGGTCAGCATGGACCCAGTACTGGGTTGTGGGGACTGCAGGGCACACTTCTTCTGTGATGAGAAAAGGAATTCCATCCTTCTGGGCCTTGCATGGGTGGTGTAAGTTTATGCTAAACCTTACACTGGGTATTATGTTTGGTAAACCACTAGAATGAAAGAAATGAGAGAAAACATCCCGTAGGAATCAGTAAAGTTTATGAAACTCACTTGCCCTCACATCCTCATAATTCCTTTATGGAGGTGTCTTTTTCCAGGGTTATGGAAATGATGTTTCCTCAAAGCTTGGGTGGGGGGTTTAATATTCAGAATAGCCCATAAACACATGATCATAAGTGAGAACAGTGGTGTCCCCAGAGCTCATGGCTGTGGTAGGAAGCCAGCAGTGACTCCTCTGAGCTGCAGAGGTCCTGCCATCTAGAAAGCAGAAGGAGTCTGGAGTTGGTATCTCCAGAAATGGAATTGTCAAAGCCTAAAGGTACCAGAAAGGTGTGTTTGACACGAACTGAGATCACTATCTGACCCTTCCCATCAATAAAAGGCACAAACCACACTCCATAACCACGTTTTTCACAAGTCTTCTTTGCTGTGCCATCTGTGCTGCCAACTGTTCCTCTACTGTATATCGTCTGCCTGAAGAAGCACTAAGCAGGTGTGGCACATGTTTGGCTCCTTCCTGCTTTGCATGTGTAATGTAATTATGTTTGACAGACTTGGTTTGATTGAGAGAAAACTATGAATTGGATTAAATGTTTTTTGTTTAGACTTTATTAGCTAAAGATGCCATTGCATAATTAATTTGTGAATAAGCAGCAATCTTGCAAATGAGGCAGTGAATCAAAAGCACAGGCAGACATTATAGCCTCTTCTCGGGATGAGTTTACACATTTCTTATTTGTAGTATTCATTAAAAATACATAAAGGAAGGTTAACAAAACATTGCAACAAAGAACCACAAGCAAACTAGTTAGCCACAGAAGCCTTCATAAATGCATAAGTCAAAAAACTGAAAGCAAGCCAAGTCAAAAACATGAGCCTGAGCTAGACAATAAATTCTTTAACAGTATTTGAATTCTATTCCCAGGCCACTTTCTGTCCAATGCTTTTGGAGTAAGGATGTCAGTAGAACCGTATGCCTTTATCCTCAATGTAGAAAAATTAAGAATATTTTTTTAATTGTAAAGAAATCTTTAGAGTAAACCTCTGAAATTTTACTTAGAGAAGATGCTCCTCTTTACATTTTGCTTTTTGAGAATGGAAAGTGGCTGTTCTAATTTCTGGGCCTCAAAATATTTACGTCTGTTTCTACTTTGTGTTTAGATCATACAAACCACACGCTACTCAGGGAGAAAGTGAAGAAAAGCTGTAGGATGTAGTGGTTTGGTTTAGAACACACTTTGTAAGTTGTTTCTCTCCTGAAGCCTTGCCTGCACCGTGTCTCAAGCGAGGCTGGGGCACAGCCTGAGCTCAGCTATTCTTGCCCACGGGCAGGGGCTGTGGTGGAGGGCTCTGGTGACACTGCTCAGGGACAGGGTGGGCTCTTGCTGCCAGAACCCTAGCACCTGGTTGGATTATTTGTGATAAATCTATGTTTGTCATGAATTTCCCTACCTGCTTTCTCTTAAGCCAGTGCTCATCTTTGAGCATTGACTCCTTGTGCTGTCCACTCTCTGTCCCAGCGTTTTTTCCCTCTCAGCACTGTCACACGTGCTTCGTACCTTCCCTTTGGGCATAATGCACCAGTTCATCTCAATTCACCATAAATCAATATATCTACCTCAGATATGCAATTTTCACTCCAGAGTACCAAAAGTTTAGGCTTTACTTGAGCCATTATCCATAGGTTAAATTGAAGGTGTACTAAGGTGCTCCTTAAAATAGGAAAGCTGAATTTTGAGCTTCCATTAATATTTTCCTTTCTGTTTCTCAGTTGTAGGAGAAAACTTAGTAAAGGCAATTTTCATGCATTTATTTATTGTATTATAATAGTATAAATATTGATTTATAGCTATTGGTAATGTTGAGATACTCAATCCTAATGGCAATATGCAAATGCTCCCATAAGTCAAATATAAAAACTGATCCTCCAAAAGGGTGGTTTAGGAAGATTAATTTACCAATAATAACACACCAGCCTTAAAATTATGTTTGCTAATTGTTTGCGTTATTTTCGTTGAACTTATTCCTTTATGGCAGCTCAGAAGGGTAAATTCACCAATGCCCCACGTGCTGGGTGAGAAGGCAAGAAGATTTTTCTAGAACAATCATATTCAAGTGCATCTTATGGGGTAAAGGTGTGAAGGAAGTGAGTTGGAGATTTTTTGATAGATTTAGGTATCTCATTTCTTCCTGCTGTCTCTTTTTCAGTTCTGTGTGAAGCATTGTGCTGCTCCTGCTTCCCAGCAGTGTCGTGTTTCTTCTCTCAGGAGCAGCAACCACAATCTGGCAGGACAGAAGATCGATGCAGGGTCGTTTAGGAAAAATTTTTCTTTTTTCAAATGAAGTTACTTCCTATCCTTTGCCAAGAGTTTTATGGAGTTTGTAAGATAGCTGGTTTCTATTCTAATTCTTTGGCCACTGGTCAAACCATGCCTTCAGTCCAGCTCTCTGTGATTATTTTCTTCCTATGCAGCACTTTGAGACTTGAACATTCATGCAGATGTATTACTTTTGCCTCTCTGGATAATGGGTTTTTCCATTAATTTCCATCCATCTTGTATCTTTCACAGAAGATGCTCAGAATATTAGCTACTATGACTAGGCTGTTGATTTTTCCCAATACTTTAATCTTCTTTCAGCAGCTCCATAATTCTTAAACACAGTTTTCTCTCCTGTGTGATCTTTTTTTTTAATTGCAGGATTCCTCTCTTTGTTGTTTGAGTTTCAACCGAGTCCATTGTTTTTTGAATCCCTCCAGCCTTCCCTCAATTTTATTTACCTTAGTCTCAAAGGAAGCTGTGGAAGCTTGAAGGTTATAGATTTTTAAATGAAGAGATTGAAGACATTCTTTTATTAAGGTGTCTTGCAAAGTGTTTGAACGTGTAAGGGCTGTGCTGAGTGTGGCAGATGATGTTGTGTCTGCAGGGTGAGGTCATTTGAGATTTAATTCTACCCCTGTGCTTGTCCTAAGCACTTTCTGGCAGATTTTTGGGGTTGTCTGTGCCACTTGAGGAGACTGTTATCGGGGGGTTTCAGGCAGCAGTGGGCTTTTAGGCTGGTGTGTGCTCACAAACCCCACAAAGGAGCTGGGCTGTATAAAGGCACCATCAGGATGGCTCTGCACAGCCTCTGTGTCTGGACCCTAGTGAGACACTGGGCAAACAACCCTCTCACCTCCTCAGCTGCCCCAGAAACAAAGTGGGAGGAAGTAGAGAATCACCAAAATAAAAGCTGGGAGCACAGCGAGAGGAAAAGGCCTTTGATAATAACAGGAGTTTATCCTCCTGTTCACCCAGTTGAAAAAAGTATGATGGAGTCACAGTCCATTCATTTAACAAGCTGTTATTTTGTGCCTTTTGCTTCTTTCTCTTGGGCTCTGAGCTTGAATCAGGATCCTCTGAGTCACAAATAACCCAGCGACTTTCCCTGTCTCTTACCTTAGTTTTGCATCTTTCTTTTGTTAATGAAAAGTCTCTATTCCAATGAAACCGTAAAGCCTCTGGCCTTTAGCCATCAGATCTGGCAGTTCAGTAAATCATAAATGCCCAGCATCCCTCTGCCCAGCTCCATTTCTGCCACCTTCTTGGGGATTTAATCCCCGCTGGAGATTCTATGCTGTCGTCAGTAATGGATTTTCTAACAGTACTGGTAGAGGCTGGGAGAGATGTGAAATGTTTTGTGGTGAGGCCAGGCCACGCTGAAAGGACATTAAAGCTTTTCCTAAACATTGTAAGTTGACTGATGGGCAAACTTTTGGGCTGGACTACCCATTATTCAGCTTTCTTTGTGTTTTCTGAGGAAGATTATTAATATTTCCAACCCTTTCCTTCAGAAGGGCAGTTTTGTGACACACTGGCCTCTCTCTCACCAGTGGTTGGCTCTGACAGGTGAATGAGGAGTTTCCATCAGAGAACCTGAGCAAAACTCCCAAACAGTGAAGATTCTAGAGAAGTCTGGGCTTGGTAGCAAATATTATAGTATAGGAGTATTTATATTTAGCATAAATGTGGTGCACAGGAATGAGACTGCATGTTTAAAGAACAGTTTAGGGAAGTGTTCTTTGTTAGAACAGCACTGGATGTTCACTGGAGGGAGAGAAAAAGCACATTAGAAAATGATCCTGATTGCTTTACCATCGATACAAAAATCTTCCTAGATGACAACCTCTTAATTTTCGGTTTTACTTTTATTTTTATTCAATGCTGTATCCATGTTAGAGCTTCAAAATAATGTGTTTTAAATTTCCTAAGAAATGATGAATCTACAGCACAACCCTCTTGTAATGAATGTTTTTTTTTAACACACTTCTAGTCTCCTCAGTGTTCTTTAAATAATTTTATCTACTTCTATTCCCAATCAAAATTTTTGCATCAAAGTAGAATTGCTAACTTCTGAAAGGAACATAATTATTCACCTGTGTGTTTTGCAATAGGTGTTGTCTTTTAAGGTTCTTTGATTCAACAAATTTTGTCACTTAAGACTTTGAGGAGAGTCTCTTCCATCTGGCAGAGTTTGCAAATAGCCCCACTGAGTTCAGCATGCAGCATTTTCCTCATGTATAATGTTATCAAGCTTTAGATCATGCTGATTAGTAAAGTATTAAGTACAATGCTTGTGACTTATTTTACATGTGGCAAAAAAAAAAACAACCAAAAAACCTCACCAAAATAAAAAAAAACCACCCAAAAATACCACCCCAGCTATGAACGTTAAATATCTAGTTTATTTACTGACAAGACTAGCACTAAAAACCTCCTGAAGCTGTTAAAGAAGATAAGGACATTTTTATTCTGAAGTAACTTATTTGAGGCATGCTTGTAATGCTGTAGGCTGGAATTTTCAAAGCAGCACAGAGAAGTCAGACACCAGGGTCTCATTGCATTTCAGTAGGGTGAGCTAAAGAAATGAATTTGAAAATATCTCTGGAAAATGGAGATTCACTAGGTCTAGAGGGAATCATTCTGACAGTGTCTGAACATCCTTTTAACAGGGAAGAAGGACCAGGGTACTTGCAGTTTGGAAATTCCTCTTACAGTACTGGCTGCTAGATTCCTGCACCCCTTCTGGACACTGGCAGCAGGACATTGACTTCATCTTTTATTTTCCCCATATCTTTTCCAGATTTTATTCCAGAGGAAGTGACCCCCAACAGCAGTCAGGGACCAGGTCACCTTGGTTATTTGTGTCACTTGGACTGAGATGCTGTGTGGTATTTTTAGAGGAATTAGTAGATGAACAGAAGAGGAGGAAGGAGGGTATTTTTGTTCTGCAAAACGTATATGTATGAGAGACAGAGAAAAGTTATCTGGGAACAGATTGTATTTTCTTCCCTGATTATCTTAGGGCTCCCTGCCTGGATGAGTTTCCTCTCTCTTCTCCCATTAAGTTATCAGAAGGCTTCAGGTGGGGCTGAGGAAGATCAGAGATGCATTTTCTCCATAGAGAAAAGGGTTATGCTGTGCTCTGACTAAAGACTACTGGATTTTTTTAGACAAGAAATCAGTATATATAGAATAATAGGTAATCTCTGTTTTGATGTGCGACCATTGGGGTTTTTTCCCTCAAAATGTGCTGTTGGTCACAGTATCCATCTCACTGAAACTCTGACTATAGCATTCAGTTATGATCTCCTGGGGCATTAAAACCTACAGGAATTATCCAGGCATTTAAAGTGCATTTCCTCATTTAAAAAAAACCCACCAAAACTTATCTGTGCATCTGTTTCAAACAAGTTTTCTACCTAATAAAATGTGTGTAAAAAACAGAATAACTGGTTTTGCCCGACAGTTTGTTATTTTGCTTTGTGAAGCCAACCTTGTCCCATTCTGCCACACAACATAAAAACAATAGATCAGCTTCTACTGTCAGATGCTTTTCCTGGGTAGGCTGGACATTATATGTTCCATGGAGATTTTTTTTTTAAACTTTTTCTTTCTGGTGGCTGAATGAAAGCCAGGATGTTATTGTATCACTTCATTTCATATCAAATTACATTGTCACATAATGATATAATTGCAGAACGCAAGCAGATGCAAATGTTATAGTGCAATAAAATGTCACAACTGAGAACGCTGTTTGTAATTTCACTTAAAAGTTTGTGTTTGAAACTTTGTAACGCAGTTGGAATATGAGTTCCAGGATGTCTACACTTGTCTTCAACCAATGTGGGGTTATTTTTATGTTTCGGAGTTAAGAAAATAATTTTAGGTATCAGTACCCCAAGTGTCAAAAATACTACTGAGGTCTCCAGGAGATGGAGTGAGTTCCTCAGTGAGGACTGGTTTGGGCTGGGGGAATTTGCCAATGGAAATGAGAGAAGATGTCATTGAGTAACTTTCAAAATGCACTTCGTGTCCAGCAAATCACTGCGCCATAAACTGCACTTTCATCAGTCAAATTGACCGTTATTGGAAAAGAAAAATGTGGTGCATTATGAAAAATTAATATATGTGAAATGCAAAGGTATAAAGAGAATTTATTCTTTTTTTTTCTTGAAAGTCTACAGAAAGAAAACTGCAGAAACAATTTTTCTTTAAAAAAGAGGCTCCCAAATACCTCTTTTACAGTTTTTTAGTGTTAAGACTTAAGCTAATATTTCCTTTCAATTGTTCTTCTGAATGGTTTCTTTTAATTGATGTGACTGCAAGAGAAAAACCTTTGAATTTACAGATATTTTAAAGGATATGATCTCTTTAAATTTTTCTCTCACCATCCTGTCTGCATTCATTACCGGCAAATCAATGAAAATTGATAAACCCATGATGGAAAAAAGGAATGTATTTGTATTCATTACAGGGGATCGGAGATAATAATAAAATGAAATGTTGTTATAGTGAGATATAAACCCAACCTAAGGAATTGTTCAATATGTGAATAGCAAGATACATTTCATTACTGTGATATGGAGCAGCTTGATAGCGGAAGCCAATAATTTAAAAAGTCTTGAGCACAGGGTTATGCTGACTATCCAGTTCAATACGTTAATTGACAATAAATCCTGCTTGCCTATAAAAAGCACTTGACTAGTCATTTTCAAGATGGTCATGATTTTTTATGATGCGGAACTTTTAATTTACAGGGATGATAAAAATAGATTTACTTTCAGCCACTTGTATTTGATTTAATTACCTAATCAACTATAAATCATCTACTATTGAAAAAGTAATTTAACAGAGATGATATTTTGTCGTCATTTTTTTCTTAAGTAGGAGAGAGTCTTTTGTAAAGGGAGGTGAAATAGGCTTTAGAGGAATTGTAAAATTCTGTCCTTTTTGGGGAAGGGTAAGAAGTTCAGAGTCAAGAAGTTTTGATTTAATGAGTTTTGGAAAGACTTGTTTGTGGTTGCCTAATGTCCTGTTAAGAATGCAGAGAGTTAAAAGCTCTCTCACAAAAACTGACAGATTACATGAAGAAATCTAAACAACTGAAAGAACGTGGAGATTAAGAAAAGCCCACAGTGATATTTAGAAGGAAGGAGTGTGAGGTTTTAGTGAGAAAAAGTAACTAGTTGGTTTTCCATGTGCAGACACTTGTATTAAAGAGGCCAACCATATCCTGGGGTGAAAATATTTCAGCCAAATATTTCATATTCACTTCTGAAGTTTATTATGAAAACATTGTGAATGTCATAAATGCCATTAACCAGAAAGTGGCCATGACCTGCCCAAAGTTTACATAGTGCTGATAGTGCTTGAGATGAAGAGCTGTCCAGATAAAAAGTTTTTGGAGTATATTCAGAGAGGAATTTTTGGTCAAATGAATAACAGGTGTCACATAGGGACTCAGAGATTACAAAGTAAGAATTTATTGTAAATTTTTTGCTGTTTGCTGTTCTTGTTTGAGGTTATTTTAAGAACAGATAAGCACCCGAATTCCCACAAACATATCTCCAAAATGTGTAAGGGGTGGTTAGAGGAAAATGAAATGCACATAGAATGAGGAAAAAGATAGTGTGATAGTGTGATATCATAAAAATAATAAAAGTTTAGAAAGCAGAGGAAGTAAAGATAGGAGCATTCGTGCCATTAACGTTATGGATGAAGAAAAATCAATGCTAGAAGATATCTCCTGGAGAATTTGGGTCACTTTATGAGATGGGAATAAAGCCAGCTTCTACAATAAGGGTAAAAGAATAATGTGCAGCAATGAAAATCGAGCTGGAAAGTGGGGATTTGAGACTGAATTACCCTGATAGCTAGAAGGCTTTATTAAATTTAAGGAAATAAACAGAAAGAAAGGTATGTATGTTAATAAAAATGTGTATTTTCGTTATGAGTAACAATGGATTTTAAACAAACTGAAGAGAAGGATACATTATAAATATTATAGCTCTTTCCAAGGAGAGCTTAGGAACTTTGCATTTTAATTTTCATAAAGTTTTATTCTGGGAAGTCTACAGTCTAATTCACAACCAGTATGAAATTAAATCTACCTTCACAAAACTGCTCAGTATTGCCATAAGTAAATGAAAATTGCCATATTGAGTTGGACTGGAATTCTTTTATCAGACCAGGCTGAGATGAGATGCTTGGAAGGCAGTATAAGGAACCCTGAATAGGATAATTAGGATACAGCTTGCCAACACAAAAATGTTGTTCTTTCCTACTCAGTGAGAGGTTGGGTTACAGAGATGTGAAGATTATGTTCTCTCCAGCTGTTCAGGACTTCTTTTTAACCCCTCATTTTACTCAATGGAGTGTTAGAATTCATGGGACTTTAGAACATTGATTTAGTACATCTACTTCTGTATTCAGCCAGGGATGGGCTTGTGAGTTACCAGGCTTGTTTCAGCTCCCATTGGCCTATTTTTGGTTTGGGTCTGGGTGTTAATCTTTGAGAACAGACTGATGACTTGATGGTGTGTGTTAGCTGGTCATGGTGGCCCTGCTCAGCGTAAGGAATTCTAGGAGAAGCTGTCCTGATGTCCTGCCTGGTGTCTGCTGCTCAGAAATGGCCATGGGCCCAGCCAGCAGGAGGTGATGGCCCAAACTGCAGTCACAGGAGATATTCCAATGTTTCCATGCAGAACACAGGTAGAGATGGTGACTGAAGTGGCCAGGATATGTATGGGAAGTGTGACTAATCTGGATGTGTTAGAAACAGCCTTCTATCTCCAGAGTTATCTACTGTGCTGGCATCATGGCATCTTCTTGTGCTGGAAACCTACAGACAAAACATTAATTTAAAGACAAAACATAAATTAAATTAGTCCTGCTTAAATGTCTTTGGAGAGGAAGAATAGCAGGAAACAGCAGAAGAGAGAACATGACATCTGTAATAACTTTGGTGATTGGTTGTTTTGATCTGTCCAGAGGGAAACCTGCTTGTATTTATATTTTTTGTGTAAAATTTGGCCTTAAAATAGTCCCTTTCTCCTCAAATGTACTTTGATAGATGCCACTGAAGTGAGTTGTATAGCCCATGAAAGTGATGTTGGTGGGGTGAAATGGTGTAATGTGTAACAGCATATCTGAATTCTCAATTTTTGAGATATTTCTGCTAAGAATTCAATTTTTTCCTGGTGTTCAGGGATCACTACTCAAAGTTACACCAGAGCTATGACAGTCATTTACATTTACCCTAATTTCTACCTTTTCCCCTTCACAGTCTTAACACAGATATCCCCATCACACATCATCAGGCAGAAGTACTACAGAGGGGCTTCAGTTTCCTTGAATAAGTGTAGGTCACAACATTTTTATCTTTTTGACTGTCTGTTTCCAGGTATTTGGTCCTCAAAAAGCATTTTGCTCCCAGATAAGGGCTGTGAATGAAACTGTGCTGCAGCTGCTGCCATAGAGTCAAGACAGAATTTTGCTGGGAGTTTTTACCTGATTTTAGACTGAACTAGGTGTGAAATAAGATGAAATAACTGGTATTTGTTCTAACATAATAGATAACAGAGTTGCCTTTTTTTTTTCTCTTTCTTTTTAAACAGAGGAGAAACTGTCAGAATTATTTAGGAGCTGTTGTTATTAACAGCAGGGTAGAAAGAAAGGTCCTGTTCATTACTGTAAAAAGACAGTGACTGCCTTTAAATAAACTCAGTCCTTCCTAAAGGCACTAAAGTAAAGGCTATAACTTCTTTCTGTTATTACTGCAACTCCAAGAATAAATTGGGAATTGACCCAGACAGCAATTCCTTTTGTTTTAACCTTTTAGACCCTAAAAGGGTGTCTCTTTTTTCCTCACTCCATGTTTGCCAAAAGTAGTGATTTATTAGTTTTCACACAACGATCAGGACGTTCTCTGAACAATCATTTAGGTTTCTTAGATTCCCGAATTTCCTGTCCCAGAGCAAGTCTATGTGTCACATCTGTAGTGCTCCTAATGAGTTGTTAATGAGGTTTGCAAATGAGGAGGCACAGACCATGAGGTGGTGGCGATAGGAAGCTGATCTGGGGCAGGTTTGGTGAGCAAGGATTTGGCATTTGTGAGAGTTTAGTGCTTGCCTCACCCCCTGCACTTCTCCCCGTGCAGCTCCAGTGCCCAGAGCTTTGGGGGAATAAAGAACATTCCTGGCTCTGGGTGCTGAATCCCACCAGCACTGCTCTAGGGACCCCACCTTCAACAGGGTTACACTGCTGAGTCCTGCAGCTGAAAAGAGAAAACAAAACCCTCACCCAGGAGTATGAGAATGCCTGATTTAACAAAATTAGTCTCACATCCAAAATTGATGAGGATCACATTTTGAGTTGGGAACAGATGGAGAAGTGCTGAGCTTTGCCTTGGTGTCTGTAATGCTTCTTATGCAAGAATGTGTTTTTATTTCTTATCATAGTTCACTTGAGTCTTATCATTCTGGTAAGATCCCTCATAAACAAAACAAGGCAGTTCTAGAGTTTACAGTGTCTACTGATAGGCTACTCTGAAAAACAGCAAGTCTGACTCTGTTCAAATGAAATATGAGCTAATTAAGATGAAAGTATTTCATGCTTTTCATTACTTATTTTGGTTAGTCAAAGTAATTTAACCCACTAAATCTGAGTTATCTTTTATGCTAAAATTGTGAGAGGTAGTGCAGAGAGTTTGTTAGCTGGTTAATTCCCCACTTCTCGAGATAGGAGCAAACCTGAAGAGCTTAAAAAATAAGAATCTGGTCCAGTTGTGTTAATTACCTGCTTTGTATTGCCACTGTAGATCAAATTAACCTTTTACTGTGTGTCTCCTACGTAAAATGTGGAAGCTACATTACTGTGGGAACAGTGCATGGTCTGCAGTCATTACAGAACATGGCCATGGACCATTCTTCAACATTTCTGCAAGTTAGGAAATAATTTTAATATGCTTTTCCTTACTGCTTAAGCTGCTTACTTACCAAGTTCAATCTTCTTTCTAAAAGAGATTCTTTATTTGTGAAAGTATTTATACAAAGAATACTGGTATTATTTTGTAGTGATTTTCTAAAGAACTAGGCAAGTCTATTCAAAGCTTTTCTTTGGTATTAACCAGATATTTTATCATAAGTGAGCAAGGCATTTCTGGTTCACTAGTCTTTTTTGCTTTCCTGAACGCACTTCAACCTCATTCACAGTTCAAGTCTCTATAATCCTTATGCCTTTCATACTCTTAAATCCTCCACAGTGTTTTCTCTATATCTGACTCTGCTAATATCCACAGGACTCGGGGCTCAAAGTGCTCTCCTGAGCTTGTATAATTCTGCTCTGAGGGTGAAATACACATTTTCACCAGTCTCTTTACTGCTCATAAGCAAGGGCAATGTTTTCCTTAATGCCAAGGCCTCCCTGAGCTCAATTTTACCCTCTGAAACCCCAAATCCATTCCTTCCCATGAAAGTGTGAACTGTAGCCTGGTCATTCATTTATTCTTGCTCTGAACACCCCTTATGAACCTGCTGCCCAGTTTTCTTGATCTGAGTTAGATGTCACTATGTGGTTTGCTTTCTTCCTTCCAATACAAACTTTAAATGAAAAAAAGGATTTTTTGGGGTGTAAATATGCAAGCAAACATGATAAAGACCAGTTGGGTTATAATTTTGGTCCTGGATAGGTAAAACTATATCTATCACTGCTCCAAGATAACTTCACGTATTTCACATTACACAGCTGTGCCATGCACAAAACCAGCTGGATTTTTTGGGAATGATGGAGTATCCTCTCCCATGGTGCCTGGTGTATATACTGACTGTGATAAAGCATGATTGTAGCTACAATAAAGTCTTCTACAGCTGAACACCTATCTCAGACAAACTGTAGATGCTAGTTTGCAATTTTTCATTAGGAAAGACAATGGAGCACAAGAGTATATTCGCAAAATGTATGACAGGGCACTCTGCAAGGGTTTGGGCTGCTGCAGAGCAGCCTTGTGGTGTCTCAGCTGCTTTGCAGCCACTGCAAATGAAAATGGAAGTTCAGGATGATCTGCAGTGGGTTGCTAAAGCAATTGCAGAACAAAGCCTTGTGCTCTGCTCTGCTCTCACAGCTCGAGGTGTCTGCCTGTTCTGTCAGCTCCCTTTGCTTGCTTTGCCATTTATTTTAACAGAAACCTGTTCAGCTTCAGGGAGCACCCTCTGAAAGCAGCCAGGTCTCCTCTTTTGCTATGCAGAATGTTCAGCAAATCTGTTACCCTCCATCTCTCACCCAAATACAAAATTCCCTCTCTGAGGTTAGAACGTTGTGTCAAAGCAGGAAAGCCTCAACTAGATTGATTTATAAAGCTGAAAAGAAGACATCTTCTGCCTAGGCTCTGAGCAATAGCTGTGTTCCTGGGGCTATGCTATTCCAACCCTGAAAGCACAGCGAGCTTTAAATTCACAATTTTTCCAGTGTTATCTGCACATCACCTTTCCAACCAAGGAACCAGAATATTTTAGCATTCTCTAAAGGCCGTTATGTTTAAAGACATTTTTTGTGTTTTTATCTGCTTAGTTGGGGAGTTTAGTTTTTTTTTCTGGGTTCTCCAGTATGGTGTTGACTATGCTGGTAGAACTCTGTGTTGGAATATATCTGATAACCCCTATGTTTAATTCCTCTTTCTTTGAAATTACTTTAGCAGGTTTTATTATATTTGATTAAAGAATTTTATAGCTTCAAGCTTATTTGACTTGCAGGTGTAGCCCAGCTCTTCTCCATCTCTCCTCAGCAAAGGTTGATGATCAAGCTCAACAGGTTTATGGTTTTGTGGAATCATTTTAGTTCGACATGGAGAGTGTGTGGGGTAGTGAACTTTCACAGACTTGCTTGGTATCAGAAGTAAAATCCTGTGGATTGTTAATTAAAACAATCAAAAATTATTCAAGTTATGCACACCTTGAAGCTATTGTGCTGTACGAATCAGATGAGCAGCATCAGAACTGGTCAGTCTGGTTTTGGATCTCAGGGTGGGAAGGTCCCTGTAGCCTTGTAAGGTCCAAGATGCTTTAAAGGGAACATCTTAAAACCCAAATCTCAAAACTCATGATTGAATACAAGATGCTGGAGTGTTTGCAAGAATGGAACCAACTTAGACAGCAGTTCTGAGAGTCAGTGGTGTGTTTAGTCAGCTATCACGGCATAGCTTTTGCCATCACTTTTCTATATATATTTTTAAGTCTTTGTCAAAATACAGGAACTTTTCCCTGTAGAGATATCTGTATATTACTGTAGAGAGAAGTGGAAAAAAGCAGAAATATCATATAATTATTTGGAAGCTTGCTAAAAGTCTCTTTATATTGCAAAGTACTTCAACGAAAAATTAATCTTTCTGCTGTGATTAGTTTTGTCATTAAGTAAATGAAACTGTTTTGGCTTTAGGTTTTAAAACTAAAACAGGAATAATTTTTCTCTTCTCTCACATAGCAACTGAAATCAATATGAACATTTCTAACCAAACTGCCTTGACTCATTCTTGCCCTTACCCCTTCAGCCTTTCCTGCAGGTACTTTCAGTTAGCTGAAAGGCAAGAAATAACTAGAGAGAGCAGAATAAACAGTCACACAGCCTTTTTTTTTTTTTTCTGTCTATTCCTATGTGCTGTTTTCTTGTGATAATATTTTTACATTTACTTATCTGAAGATTGCCCTCTGCTGCATTAGTCATTCAGTGAAAATTGAAATATTTGAGCTGGCTATTGTTACTTTATGAAAACTTTGGGTTTAGTTAGTTTATTTTCCAGACCATTGAAAGGAATCAGTGAAGAACACACTTTTATTCAGGTGAACAGCACTCTAATTTTGTTTCAGGCTTTAGGGAACTTCAGATTATAACTTTGTAACTATGCTGGAATTGAGCTAAGAAGGGCATGCAATAAAATATCTTAATTGCCCCACAATTTCAGGCAGTAGGCTTGATCATGTGTTTGTGCATTACCTGCTCTTTAACAGCCACTTGCTGGAGGAGAGACATATTTGTTTTATAAGCCACCTGTACAAATGCAAGGCTATTAAATTGCCTTCTGTGGAGAGTATGTCATGTTTAGATTCCAAAAACAGGGAGCGTGGTTTGAAATGGATTCTTCATCCATAACTCTGTTCTTTGTAACCCCCTGTGAAGCTCTCCCAACACACCCTGGTGTGACAAAGGTGAGAGCAGCAGCTCATCACTTCTGTCTCAGCTCTGGAGCCTTGCAGGGCTTCCACAGGGCTGCACTCAGGTGGAAATCCTGGCTGGGAGGGGAGAGGAGGCAGAGCCCTCTTTTCCCCTGCTCTGCCTTGGAGGGGCAGGAACATGGTGACAGGAGAGAATCAGCTTTCCTTGATTATGTAGGAAAATCCAGTGCATGGCTCAGTAGCAGAGACTGCTCCTAAAATTAAAGTAGGTGTGTTTCTGAGTCTGGCTGGAGTCCTAATTGTGCTGAAAGTCAGCAGTAATATATGGGTGCAGCTACATGCCTGATCCCTCAATTGCAACAGTCAAGCATTTGGCTTTTTCCTAAAATATCTCAAGATAATGTTTTCAGTATTGATTACATTAATCTGCAGTTAGCTTTCTCCTGTGGTCTAGTAAATCCTGAATCTGCCATTCTGTATCATAAAGTATTGCAGAAAGTCTGGGAAGATGAGGAATTTTTACTTTTAGAGAAACAGTGTATATATTCTCTTATTATTTTTTAATATATACCATTATTTGTAATTATATACATAATGAATGCTATAAAGAAGTGTCAGTACGGAGCACATTCTTTTATGGTTATTACAGTTATATTTTCTGCTGAAAACCAGCCATCTATGGTGTAATGCAAATGCTTTTGCAAGGCTCACTACTGGCAATCGATGAGAAAAAAAAAATCATTGAATGCTTCCATTTTGGCCAGATCTTTGTGTGGTTTCCAGCCTTTAAAGGCAGCCAGATTTAACCAGTGGCTTGGATGATGACCATGAGCAAAGTGGGGTGGGAAATATTATCAGTGACATGGCTGGTGTGCACTGAGGCTAACATTAGCTTTTTATGAATAGTCTGATAGCAGACACAGCATCAGAGCAGTTGCAGAAGTGGAGAGTTCAAGGAGCAGAAAGTGCTGGATTCCAGATCACTGCAAAACAGCTCACACAGAAATTAGAGAGCTAAAGCAAATCAAGCGCATTAAAGTACTTCGACTGAGGAGTAACAAAAGTGTCCATCAGGATTTCAGTGCGCTTCTTGAATAAGATAGGGTGAATTTAATGAGTGACTTCAAGGAGTAATAGGATAGTTACGTCCTGAAAGTGAATGGAGATTAATTCAGAATCTGGAATTACAAGAGTTGTAGGAATTAACAATCAGCTGCATAAAAAAGAATCATCTGCAGTAGATGAAGAGACCATTAGTTCTTTGAAAATGTCTGGTATCTGAGAAGACTGTTAACAAGGAGACCTTATTAGAAATGATTTTTTTTTCTTGTGAACAGCAGAAAACGAAGTCTGGTTTCCTACACTTTTTTTTTTTTTTTTTTTTTTTCATCTTAAATCCCTTGCATGTCTCTATTACAAACACTTTTCACATGTGTATTTGCCTTGTGATGCAACCTCCTTTTCCAGTTCCTTCCATCAGTGCCCTGTCCATCCCTCAATTCCCTCAGGGGCCTGCCTGTGTTCCCAGTGTTTCCCCTCCAGGTCTGTCCCTGCCTGTGGTCCTGCCATGCCCTGCCTCCCCCACATTCCTGTCCAGTGTTTGGGGAAAGCTGCCTGGGTATTGATTGAGAGGCAGCTGCTCCTGACAAGGATGAACTGCCCTGTCTCTGCTCTGACAGGAGAGAACAAGGTCTCTGTTCTCTCCCCAGATGACAGGCTAAAGCTGGCCAGGGAGGTGCTAGAAGTGCAGAGAGGATCTGAGAGAGAAGCATAGCTCAAGGACACACGGGGTCACTGGGTCAAATGCTGGCCTTCACCCTTTGCCAGGGAAACCCTGCTTCACATCCTGGGGCCAAGCATCATCTCAAACTTACAAACGTGGCATGGGTAGCCAGCAGCATCACACAGCAGCAGGGCCACAGTGCCAGCCAGCTCCTGGGGCTCAGCCAGCCCCAGGAGACACCCAGCCCTGCAGCCCTGGGGTACCAATCTCCAGCTAAGGACTGCTATAGACTGATAATTTCAAACACACATGCATCAGCACTGGCTGTGAGCATTCTCTGGGAAGACAATAAAAACCTGCCTGTCTTCTCCCTTTCTTGGGTTAGGCTGCTCTGTGAGCACAACACTCATCTGATGTGGACTGAGGTGGTTTTTAGCCCAGCTGGAGATGA
This sequence comes from Brachypodius melanocephalos, assembly GCA_013398615.1. Taxonomy (NCBI): domain Eukaryota; kingdom Metazoa; phylum Chordata; class Aves; order Passeriformes; family Pycnonotidae; genus Brachypodius; species Brachypodius melanocephalos. Next base: position 2,344,035 of record VZSR01003816.1, read on the forward strand.
AACAATGAACACCACACAGCCGCTCACTTAATCCCCTTTCTCTTCTCCTGGCCCCTGTGGAATGGGAAGGAGAATCAAAGTAAAACTTGTATGTTGAGATAAGAACAGTTTAGCAGTTGAAAATAAAGTAAAACGCAACAATAATAGTAAATAATAATGATGATGATGATAAAAAAGGAAAAAAAAAACAAAAAACAACAAACAAACAAACAAAAAAACAACCCAGGTGATGCACAATGCAACTTCTCACCACCTGGTGACTGATGCCAGAACCCCCTCCCCAAACCTTGGTCACACCTGCCAGGTAGCTCCCCCCAATTTATATACTGGGAATGATGGTGTACTGGGCTCAGTGGTATGGAATGACCCTTTGGCCAGTTTGGGTCACCTGTCCCAGCTGTGCTTCCTCCTAGTTTTGGGTTTTTTTGGCAAACCTCATGGGCAGAGCATCAGACAAAGCAAGCAAAGGTCCTGACTTAGGATAAACTTGATTTAGTCAAACCCCAAACCATCAATGTGTTATCAACACTATTGCCATTCCAAATCCAAAACACACCACTGCAACAGCTACTAAGAAGAAATTAATTCTTCCTGAGCTGGAGCCAGGACACCTGATGAAAGGATCATGGACACCTTTGTGTGTGTTTGCCACAGCTCAGCACTTTCCCCCTCTAATTATTATGCAGAGTGAATTTGGGGTGCATGACAGCACTTGGGACCTGCCATGCCCACTCACAGATGACTGAGCAGACCCACAGGTGCCAACAGCAAAGATGCACCATGAGCAAGATGAATCTGAGAAACAGAACAAGCCTGAATTTCCAAAGGCTTTGTCCAAAGAGGTGTTTGAAAGAAGGGAGAGTTCATTCTGTGAACTGATTAAAAGAGAGAAACAAAAGATGGACATAAATGCTAAATTTTCATGCTGGAAGGAGGTGGTTAATGAGGTTTTGCAGGGCTCTGTGCTAAACTTTGTGCTGTGTATTTAGAGAAAGTTTCTCAGAGAAAGTTTGCTGAGCGTAAATTTATGTAGGACAATTTAATCTATAGAAGACATGGAAAAAGACAGGAGGATCACTTAATATTGAGTTATTGGGCAATTAATTCAAAGTATTGTTTATAGAAAGGAAAGTAATTCTAACTTTTCTTATGTCATTATGGGCTCCAAATTAAGTATTCCCACTCACAAAAGACATCTTAAAGTCATTGTAAATTGTTCTCTTAAGACATCAGGTTAGTGCTGATTTGCTGCCAAAGCACTAAGTAGGACATTAGAAAGTGCCAGGAAATCAAAAGAGAATACAACACAAAAGACCCACATGAGAAAAGTTTGAGTAAGCAAGGACAGCTGTACAGGTCTGAGAAGTTGTTTGGGGGAAAAAAGAAATTCTGCACTGGAGTGCATTAATGCTCTGATTTAGGGATTTTATACACTTCTGTAATCAGACAGACATCTCCAAATGTCCCCAGAAATGACAAAGTTCAAATGCATCAGTGTGGGATGACAAGACAAGCAACAGAGAAACCCTGTCTCAGTTCAGCCATCAACTGACTTCTGATTCTGTGTGAACAGCTACAGACTTTAGTTTCTGAAGTGAGTTTAGCCCTCTGACAGCCAACATTTACAGTCTCCAAACTGAAAACAGACCTGTTATCCTCTGAGAGCTAGATTTACACAAATTCTTGTTTTCCTAATGTGAGCATCCTTTGGCATTTCTCACTGGTTTAAATTGGCATTGCTTTTTTATCTCTCTTACTAAGTACTGCAAAAATTGAAAATTTGATAGCATAGGCATGTGAATATCATGCTAGGTTCCTCCTAAATGCCCTTGATTTTTGTGAATATGGGGGGGAAATGGGTTTTATGAGGATTATTATATTAATATTTACAAAATAAGTGAGTTCGGAAAATTCTGTTTTGCCAGTGCTAGGAGTTAAATAATGAGAAAAGATCCAGATTTTTCAAGTATAGAGTCTTTGACCCACTTACTTCCATGGCAAGCAATCACCTCTAGAAATACTTCTAACCTTCCTTTAAAGTTGCAGGAAAAAGGGTAAGTGGTTTAAAGCATTTGATGTATAAAGTAAAACATTCATTGTAGCAAGGTCCCTTATTCCCTTTCCCTTTCCGCAGCAGATTTTGTTTTAAAAAAACACACACCTTTTTTACTCTTTTTTTTTTTTTTGGGTTGCATCAGTGATGGTATTATCTGCTCTTTTCTGGGGAAAAATGAAAAAAAATAACTCAATAATGGCTCACATATGCTGCTCCTGACAGAACTGAGTGTTGTTTCCTTGAAGAGAAGATGAGAGATGCTTGGAGAAGTGGGGAGAGGAGCAGGACAGACTGAGGACAGGTTCTGCTGCTGGTCTGGGTGTTCATACTCCCCCTGGCAGGATCTGCAAAGGGGCAGCTGCTCTGATTGCCAGCAGGAATTCCTCCTGGCACTGCTGGGGCATCCCTTTGGCTGCCCTGGAAGCTCAGGGACCCTGGCAGGGCAGTCTGGGAATCAAGCAAAGGAGGTCTGAGTTTTGTCCAAGGAGGCTTCAGTTCTGTCCAGGGGGATGAACAGGGGGAATTTCAGTCCTGTCCGTGGGGGTCACAGACCCTGGCACAAAGCAGAGATGAATTACAAATCTCAAGAATGTGAAACACAGTAGTTTGGCTTATCACAGGGTAAGAAATTTTTGGGCTTTTAGAATGGGGGTAGATGAAAGCAAAGATAGAGAAATTGGGGCAGTCCCTAAAGTTCTTCTTCTTCTTCACCTCCATCTTCTGCAGTGATGTGGCACAAGATAATTCAACAGATTGGGTCAAGTAGAGGTGACCTGTTTAGTGTAAATAGTGGACATTGGTAGGAAATTGTAAACAATATGTCTGTAATAATCAGTATATAAGACAACGATCTCCCATGACAGGAGGAGTTCTCTGTTGGCTGAGGTGCAGAATGGACCTTGCTGGGCACAGAGCGAACTGTGAGATAAGAAATAATA
>VZSR01003816.1:2349602-2425662 GCA_013398615.1 Brachypodius melanocephalos
GCCTGCACAGGGGCTGAGGGGCTCGGAGCTGCTGCCCAGAGCCAGCACATTTGGCATGCACAGACCTGCTGTGTCTGGGACAGGACACAGAGCTAGGCCAGCACTCTGGAAAGTTTGGTTCAGTGTTCTTTTTCATTATGAATGCTCTGATTTGAAATCCATTCACGTTTTTAAGGTCTGTGCAGACAAGTGTATATATAACTTTCAAAATCTGGGTTTTAGTGTCTTTGTCTCTTCAGTTCCCAACTGCAGCAGCACAATGATGTGGCCTTGCCTTACTCTCATGCTGCCAGGCACCTGCTCTCCAAGGGGGTGCATGCATGTCCAGGGATTATCTGTGTAGATCTGAGAGCAGATCTGTGGAAGAAGCTCATAATAGAAAAAGTGAATCATGTCTTGTTGTCAGAATGACACATCATGTTTCTGTATGTGTGGGTATTTATTTATGCAAAGACATTCAAGGAAACCACTCGTGTGTTTTGAGAGTCTAAGCTGAGTGTCAGGCACCTGTGGTCATTCCACCTGAAGTTTAAATAGAACACACAAGTGAACATTTCTGAACATTTCCAAACATGCAAGAAGCCCAGAGCAGCCCTCAATAAGCCTTTGTGGACAGGACCTTGACTTCCCACCCCCTGCAGAAGACAGTGACCAGCCCACTGTTGATACTGACTGCAAAGCAGTGCCCTGGGCAAAGGGAGCCTGCAAACAAAGAGCTGCTTTATTATTGTATAGTGTCAAAATTACTGTGCAGTCTGGGATGATAACCAAAAGTGCTATAATGGGTTTTCACTCTGTTTCCAGGGGTCAGTAATCACACTCTCTCTTTTTTCTTAATGCAATTTGTAAATGGCTCCATCCACTACTGCTGACATGCCACTTGTCCCCGCAGCACTAATGCTGCCATGCTGATAGTTCAAATTTTCTGGAAGTGGCCTTAACTCTTAGTGATTGACAAGAATTGCTGAGTTCCAGAAATGCCAGTTCAGTAGAAGGAAAGACAGAGAAGCTATAGAAAACTTCTGGGAGAAGGTAAAACAAAACAAAAACAAACAAACAAACAAAAACCAACCAAAGTTAGAATTAAAGAAAGGATGCTTTGCTGCTCAAACCTCATATTAGAACTGAAATTCAGCTGCAGGGTTTTTTGTAACCTCATTCATAGTTACCAGATAGATTAAACCCATCAGACCTAAATGATTTACACTCTAAACCTGGTTTAATTCATGTCAGTGGGAAAACTTAGGCACACTTCAATGCACACTCAACCAAACTGAGCTTCTTACGTGGTATTAGATTTGTATTCACAAGATGTACAGTTCCCTTTCATCTGTCAGAAATCAGGAGTATCTACAGCCTAAAGACTCAGCATATGTGATATTTCTGTCTTCATATGCGTCAATGTAATCTTAATTTATTAAGATTAGCAGAGGTTTAGCTCAAATGACATGTGTGAATCTGATCTATTTAATAGGTGCATATGCATTTATATAAGGAGGTTTATGACTCTCTAAAACCAAGAAAATGAGGGAGCTGAAATCTTGCACTTTGTGAGCAGGGAGGTTTGTACACATGGGGCGTGGCACAGGTCAGAGGTCATCTCTGAAAAGCTTCACTTGTGGGTGATGCTGTTTGAGCTCCTTGAGAATCCCAGGATTTATTACCTTTATCAACCCCCACAAAGGCTGTGTGCTGGTTTGCAGCCCTGTGGGTTAAAGAATGGCTGGCAGGGCAGCTTTGAGTTAATTGTCACTGTGGGTTTGTCTCAGAAACATAGTCCTGCTTTCCCCCTTCTCCACTATGTTTAATTGTTTGTTACTCAGAGGAACACTTCTATCTAACTTAGGCACTAAGCATTTTAATATGCTGAAGGTTAACCACTCTAAAAATGAAGTTTCTTTTTAATGAAAAAGGAAACCCATATCTGCTCCTCAGGAGGGCTTCTCTCCAACAGCTAACATGTATTAGCAATTATCCTTCAGAGGAAAAGCTGTCTAATTACTCTATTACCTCAAGTGCAGAGCACTCACCTGGGAAGCCACCAGATCAAGGTTCAGGTCCCATCACTAACTTTAATATTAATTTATGACTTGGCATGTGTGTCTGATAATCAAATAATGATCTGTTTTAGGGAGCTAAGATGGATGTAGATTGGTTTTTGGAGACTCTTCTCCATCTGAAATAGCATCTCACACTTTTCTAAACTGTCGTCTTAGAGTATGAGGTAGCAAAAGATGTTATTCAAGCACTCTAATAAAAGTAGGTATAACATAATTTCAGAAAACATAAGCGAGAAAAAAAACTTGGAGTTTCTTCAGCTATTTGCATAAAATTTAGACAAGTGGTCTGGAAATTTGGGGTATTTTTTTTCTAGCCAATCTCTATCTTATTAAAACCAGTCGTGTTTTCCTGCTCCATTTACAATGAAAGTTATTATGTGAAAGTGTTTTGCTGGCATCTGTTATTAGTTTACTCAGGAGTTCAGATTTACCTAAAGATTTTTCAAAGCTAATTTAGCTTGTGCATAGACAACCTTATTTTTCCCCCCCCCCCCAAAAAAAAGATTCATTATCCCTTGGAATTTTTTTTTTCCTTGTGGTTCCAGAGCTCCTGTGGATGTCAGGCAAACTCTTTTCTCCAGAGAGAAATGGGTCTGTCTTCCCCCAGAGAGTCACAGGCAGCGCTTTCACTTCTGCTGCTCTGGTTGTGTTCATCTGTTGAATTCCCAGCCCTGGAACCAAGCTGCCATCCAGGTTTCTGGGGTGTGATGTGTGCTTGCAGGAAACAGGGGGAACAATCCATTTGCTCAAAAATATTCTTAGAAACATGTAGTTTCTATATTTAGCTATGAGAAATATTTGAAGAGGGTGAAGATTTTAGATTGTGGCTCCTTTGGTGGTAGGACTTTGAGGCAATTCTGAGTGATAATGTTGTTTGTAAGGGGCAGGTCTCCTGGACACTAACACAATATCAAATCAATAATCAATACAGAATAAGTCCAGCTCCAATAGGGCTGTCCTTTCTTTCCTATACAGAGTTACATTTCACTTGGGTTTCTTCTACAACCTATTATGAAATAAGTAAAGGGGAAAAATGAGCTGCACTGGTGGTCTGTAAAGCTTGATATTTTTAAAGCACCTCAGGTACCCTCATCTTTAAATGAAAGGCATATGTTCAACAAAATGTTTGACAACTGACATTTGAAAGGCAAAATTCTTGTTTATGATATTTAAACCGCAGGCAATATCCAAAGCATTTCCTCCCTTTTTATAGTTACAATGTTTAATTATTAAAAAAGGAATTTCAATAAGTTTATTAAAACATAAGAAGGTCAGGTATTAAAAAGAGAATTACATCTTGCAGAACCGTAAGGAGTTATTTTGTTATTTATACAGTCATTAATATTACTGAACAGAGCCGCTGCACAAAGAATAATTTAATAGCCCAAGAAAATTCTTCCTGTTTCTACCGATTATTTTAGGCAAAGCTTCAGCTGAGGGTCTCCAGCAAAGGGACCCCCAGTAAAAGCCTTGTGTCCTTCTGAGCAACTCACCTCATGCTGCTGATAGAGACCCCAAGATGAACCTAATTAGGAGGCATTAATAGCAATTGTGCAATCGAGGAGCACACAAAAAAACCCCTGAGACTAAATAAAAAGTCCTGCAGCTGATAGAGGAATGTGCTGAGATGGCACACAGTGAGCTGAGTAATTGTATGGAGAGCAAGATCGTGAATCATCATCTCGAGAGTTAGGTTACCAAGCAGTGAGAGCTCTCTCTTTAGCTGAAAATGTGCTTTTTTGAAAAATTCAGATGAGGCCAACAGGCTTTGGACTGCACTTACTAATTTAGTAATCTGCTTCTAGGAGGAATATTGAAACGCAGCACGTCTAAGTGCTGTAATAATGCTTATTTTATTTTTAATCTGATTTTGTTCATCTGGATGTCACAATATATGTTTGCAGATAACAGCAGGTTGCAGAAAGGAAATGCAAAGCTTTCATAAACAATCTTAAACTACATGGGAGTGGCAAATCACATGTAAGTGAAAAACAGGCAGACTCCAAACTCAGAAATTCAAATTAAGCATTCAGTAAATCTTTATCTAAATAATATCTATTCTTGAGTGGTTAAACAGTTTGATGTGTTTAAAGGAGAGCTGCAGTACTTGATATCCATTGTACCCAAGCCTATAGTGAATATTAACCAATTTTTGCCAGAGATTGCATAAGAAAAATACATAAAACTTACAGTAGGAGGCAAAGCGAGTCACCAGTTACTTTCAAGAAGAATGATGTTATTTCCACATAGTTATGACAAAATTAATTTTAGATTAATGCCTTCTATAAATAAATGGTATTTAAAATTAATATTGTTCACCCAGAAGCAATTTCTGCATTGCTGGCACTCCTGTGGAGGACTGTCAACCAGCTGTGGCAGATCTCATTGTATGCCTCAGCCACAGAGGATTATAAAGCACAAACAATTTGTAACAAGAACATGCATCTTGACCATCCTGCCCTCTTATCTGCATTCAGTCAACTTTAAAGGCTCCCACCAGCTACAAGAGAAAGCTTAAATCAGAAAAAGCACAAAGGTGAGGCACAGAGATTTTCAGATACCTTCAGCCTCCTGCACAAAGAAAACACTCCTTTTTCTTCAGTCAGAACGAATTACGAGTTATATTCCAGGAGAAAAGCTAATTATTCTCTTCCTTCAAATTTATCTTGTTCCCCTCAAAGTTTAGCAGAGGTTTCTGTGAGGAGCTGAAGGGTGTTTTATTCTCATCCTCTGTCTTGTTCCAGCTCAATCAGGTGCTCACAACACAGCGCTTGCCTCCCCAGCTAATCCTATCCTGGGTCAGCTCCTCTACTTTGTCAAAGCTGCTGATCTGTAAAGTCACTCCTCTGTTGTGCCTTGAAGGATCTTCTGGGTCACCTTCTTTCATTTCACAATGTGTTTGACAAGACAAGTTTGTTTAAGGGCCCTTTTCCAGTACTAACCACATGGCTAAGGTTAAATCCAGCTACTCAGGGCTGTGTTTTATGCCTTGGGAAGGAGTTGTGCTTGTGTTATCTTAGAGATTTTTTATCCTTTGTACGAGGAATGGCAGAAAATACTGAAGGCTTTGGATAACTCTTTGATCTTTTATGATCCATGTGTAAGGATTTTGACTCTATTCTTGCAGTGCACTGGCAGCTTCCAGTACCACCAGTGTTAGCCTTCCACTGGGGGATGGCAGTGCTTTCCCTGACCATGTAAACCACTGCAGCATAAATTCAGTTAACTCCTTGTAAAATGTTCCCCAAATTCTGCACTTTGCACAGTTTTTACTTTCAGAATGATAGGACCATTCAGGGTCAAGCTGATTTTCATGACCTTTGTTTTTCACCTGTTTTTTTTGGTGGCTCTGGCTGCACTGTTGAATCAGTGCTATGCTTTGGCTATTGATGGAAAGTCTCCTTTTGCAAACACACGTGACAAAAGTACAATAAATGTCTCCATTATTGGCAGTCCTCTGAAAAAAAGAGATTTTTAGACTCAGCTAATAAACAGCATTGTAAATTTATGGAAGTTTCCAATGCCAGTGCCAGTTGAGCCTCTTTAGCTTTATGGTGAGTAGTTTAGGTGCACATTGCAGAAGTAGACTTACCAAACATTTCCCAAGAGGCAACCTGAAATATTCAACCACTGCTATGTTCATTATCTTTACACACTTAGGAGGATGTGCTGGAAACTCATACCGTGTCACAGTTCTGTTTCTGTGTTGGTAATTATTGGCTGATTACATATACACTCTCCTAAATGCTCCCCTGTGTTAATTTTGTCCTCCTAATTACTAATTAATTGAACTTTAAATGGCTCATACGTTGGTTTAGAGTTGGGAAAGTTCCCAAAAGATTGCCTGTAAAGTTCATTTTTAACTGAAAAAAAAAAATCAGTTGGTGACAAGGTCAGCTCAGGAGAGGTTCTCAGCAGAACACAGGATCATCCTGTGACTGGGAGGACCCAGAAAAGTCATGAATAGATATTTTTTCCCCCTTGTTTCCGATTTCCATTTCTCACACAGAGACCACCCTAAAGCTAAAGAGAATGTTATTAAATTTAAATATTTTCCTTCTTGTCTAAGATGCTGCCTTGGCAGCAGCAGAAAATGATTTTGTCTCTTTATCCCTGTAAGTTAAGCATCCACTCTGAGCAGACAGGAGCATCCTTTCCCCTCCATTCCAGCTTGTCTTTTCTGTGGTGGGGAGTGCAGCTGCAAGGTGCTGGTGCTCATCTAATACCTCAAGAGACAAACCCAGCACCATCACATGGTAAACATGGGATGGATTTGAAGAGGATATCCAGAATTAACGTGCTGGTGGGGGCTCTGAGCAGCCTGCCAGGCCCAACATCCATTCTCTAATTTGATACTTGCTGCTGCCATTTCTTAGCAGGCCCCACGAGCGAGTGCCAATGGATCAGCAGAGGCTACACATTCAAACCTTCTCAAATCATTTTAAATAGCCTTGCTGGAGTTTCATGTTGACAGCAAGCCAGGTGGAATTTTCCATTTTCTTTCTATGCTTGCAAATAGGAGCAGCCCTACTTTCTTTTGACTCCGGTTTTATATAACTAACAAAAATGATGGATAGCCTTGGATTTGGGAGATTGCATTGGCCTGTTCCGAGCTGAAATGTTCTGTTATGGTTGACGTATGTGTTTAAGTGAGCACTGAAGTGTGAATGGCCATCTGTCCGGGAAGTACGAGAGATCCTGATTACCAAAATGAAACCACAAAAAAGCTTCCTGCTTAGCAGCAGCACTAAAACACAGAGGGAGGGAGAGCCTTTCTCACACTGCGGGTGTTTATAGTAGGCTGGTGATTATAACTCAGCATTTGCCTGCACTCCCTGCCCCATATTTTTCTAAATATGTTAGCTCTCAATTTCTTTTTTTTTTTTGCAAACATCGAGCTTTCTGTATTTGCATATTTTGTACAAGCAAGCAAAGAGAAGCACTAGGTATTTTCCCTGTCAAAAGTAGCTGTTTTCTGAGGGGATGTTCATTTTCTCACGAAGAGTTGTTCTCTTCACAAGGCTTTTAGCTAGAACGTGCTCTGATTACATTGGAATGAAGATTTCAACCTACATTCCCACATGATTGCTCTACAGCAAGGCTGAAGGCTCTTCCTGGCTTCAGCCTTCCCTCTAGAAACCTGAAAAACTTCCTGAGCAAAGGTTTGTGGAAAAAAGAATCTATAGAAATTTTGATCTTAAGAAGGTTGCTGTGTCTGATTCAGCTCAATTTTCGGCCATGAGTGACAAAGGTTCCAGCAACAATCACAGGAATTGGGTCAGGGTTGCACACTAATTTCAGTGTTCCAATCAAAAGCTCCTTACAGATGATTATTTTTTTTTAATTACAGATGTGAAAACTTCTAGCTTATGAAAGAATATTTTTTAGGACCGTCTTCCATGACATTTCATTTTATCAATTCATGGCCATGTTGGCTGCTTTGGCTGTTTTTTTGTGGTGCTGAACAAGTCACCTGTCACTCCCTTCTCAAACACAAGCTCTCTCTCTCTCTTTTTTTTAGAGCCCTTGCATTACTGATTTGCATCAAAGCAATTTTTCTCCATTTCTGCATTTGCATTTTTTCATTGTTTCTTGTAATTACTTTTTCATTATGAATATAGTTATGAAGATACATAAAGGATCTGTTTTTAAGTAAAGCTGTTGATTTCCAAAGACTTCACACACAGTTTTTATGTTTTAAATTTAAGTCACGAAATGGAAACATACAAAGCAGCAGATAGAGATACTTCATGGTTGTAGGAAATTCTGTACATTTTCACTTTTATTAGAGCATGCTTCCTCATAGCAGGGCTCTCTCTAAGTTACCAAGTCTCTGTGGAAATCTGAAGAGATAATTAGACAGCGGAATATAACTGCAATCTACTTTATTTTTTTTTACTTTACAGTTTTAAAAGCACCTAAGACAGAAAAATATGTAGGAAGCCAATTAAAATAAGAGCCTTTTTCCCCTTTCTTCTTTTTTTTTTTTTTTTTTTTGTTTGCTAGATGGTTCAGAGAACACAGCAGCTTTGTACTCTTATTTATTTATTTATTTAGAGTGTAATCTGAGGAAATGAACCGTGAAACACAATTAATGAAATAGCTGTGCTGAATCACATAAACTGGTGTCTGCACAGCTGCCACTCATGTCACAAATGCATCTCTCCCCTAATGTCCACCCGGAGAGCCATTAGCCAGCCGCTTCTGCAGAGGGCCTCCTGTGCTCCCATTTCGGGCTGTAATGGAGCAGGGAGCTGCCTGAGCGGCCTTGGGATGCTTTTCCCAGCAAATGTGATGTACAGGAGGAATGGCTGATACAGGAGAGGAAGCTTTTCCCAGCAAATGTGATGTACAGGAGGAATGGCTGATATGGGAGAGGAAGCTTTTCCCAGCAAATAGAATGTACAGGAGGAATGGCTGTTACAGGAGGAACGGCTGATACAGGAGAGGATGCTTTTCCCAGCAAAGAGAATGTACAGGAGGAATGGTTGATACAGGGAAGGTTGCTTTTCTCAGCAAATGTAATGTACAGGAGGAATGGTTGATACAGGAGAGGATGGTTTTCCCAGCAAATAGAATGTACAGGAGGAATGGTTGATACAGGAGAGGAAGTTTTCCCAGCAAATGTAACATACAGAAGGAATGGCTGATACAGGGGAGGTTGCTTCTCCCAGCAAACAGAATGTACAGGAGGAATGGCTGATACAGGAGCAGCGTGGGCAGGATGCAGCAGCTGGAACAGAGCAGAGCCCTGGTAGAAAATACCCAGAGCAGTCTGGCTCAGCCTGAGTGTAAAATGACTGCCTGCAGTTTCTTGATACCCAACAACACTCTCAACACTAAAGCTTTTTGCTTCTGTGTCTATCCTTATGTTTCTTTCATTTCATTTAATGGGTGTGTTTTCCACACCAGTGACAGAGCATCAGGGAGGGAGAGCTGGATGTGCTGCGAGGGCTGCTCTGAGGAGGCTGAGCCAGGTCATCCTTGCTGAAGTGGCACAAAGCCAAAAGCCTCCAGAGCCACAGGATCCAAAATCTTTTAGCTTGCTGAGGAATTAAGGGGTGGGAGAGGTTGAAGGACACCTCTTCTCTGAGCTCTTGCCAAGCTGAACACTCAGAGCTGTGTTACTGTGTCACCGCTGATAGTGGTTTTATCAAGCTGAATCTAGTCTTGCTCAGGAGGATATTAATAAATTATCTGGTAATGAAAAATGTGAGGGGAACCACACTCTTACATCAAGGCCTGATGATTACTTTGATAGATGCAGTGGCAAGATTTTCCTGACAAGGCAGAAATGAAAAACATGACACACGGACCTTTAAGGGTGACCTCGGAGGAAAACGCATGTTGCTGGATGATACAAAAATAGAACAGGAAAACAGAGGCTCCAAGGGGCTCAGAGTCAGCAGCCAGACAGATGGGCAACGCTGATCCACTGATCACTGAGGGTACTGCAGAGACACAGGAGCCCTGCACTGGCCAGGGCCAGAAACCTGGCACAGGCAGCTTTGGAGAAGCATCAAGTGTTAAGAATTTTAATAGGAAAGAAAAGAGGGAAAGTGGAGGGGAAATAAAAAAGCAAACATTAATAAACTGTGAGCTAATTGGAAAATAAAGCCAGAGTGTCATGAATAAAACTGGCCACTTCTTCTGCAGGTATTTTGGAAACTATCTTGAAAATAACTAATGCAATTGAAGATGTCCCTGCATCAGTTCAAGATTTGCTTAGGTGGGTAAGAGATTAGATCACTTTTAGAAGCACACATTGCTCAAAATAAGGATTATCAGAGCACAGGTGTTAGCTTAAAAACTGCAGAAAAGTTGGATGGTGTTGGGGTGTGACACTTGACAGATCTGAGGGTTTTATCTAATGTTTAATTCTGCTGGAATTCCTGTGAAAAGGTGCTTGAACCACTCTTACTTTTTTCTTCCTTTTACTCCAGGTGTTGTTGATCCTGTGTGACTGATCCAGTGTAAACTGGAAAGAACACTAACACTTGAAAAACTTGTGATAGAACTTACCATGATGGCAAACTGATGAAAAATAGTGGCCAAGTGGGGCAAACTTTCCTGTACTAATCCTGCTAAATGCTTGCACTTAAGACTTATTTCCATGTGTGTCTGTTAACAAACATCTGTGTAGTCTAAAAAGAGAGAATTTGGATGTCCACCTGTCCCAACCCCTGGGTATTTAGTAGGTCTGTTTGGAATTTTCATTAACAAAAAAAAAAAAAAAAATAGTTTGTAAACTCTGGTTTTGGAGAAATGCTCACCTTCCCAGAGAAGTGACCCCTCAAGACCACAAATAGACAAACCAATTGAAGATGTGCTGTGAAAGGTGAAGGTGCTACTGTGATCTTCAAGTGCATGTGTGGATTAGAAGATATTTATAAGGTGCTTTTGAAAGGTAAAGGCTTGGTGAGCATGTGTGTGTCTGTGTGGGGAGGTGATTGGGGTTTCTGTTCATTTTGTACTGCTGAAAGTACAGGGCAGCTGCTTGCCAGGTGTCAGGGAGGTCTAGCATCTGATTTTGAAGTGGAACATAATAGATGATCTACCAGGGAGTTCAGCAAACATCACATATAGCTTTAAACTGTCATTACAGGAAAAAATCCAGGAAGGTGACATTTGGTGACATACTGGGTGACATTTGAAATGACAGCACTTGCTTTAAGATGTAGCATTCCCTCCTGCTGTGAATCAAGGCAGTCTGCACTGTGGCTATGACTTGTTTTATTGATGACCCTAATTTCTGCCAAATGTGGCCAAAGAGACTGCACAGAGCCCTGCCTGGAGCATCCGGGGAGAACTGGTGCTGCAGGAGAGGGCAACAGCAGAGCATTTGCTATGCACAGCATGCTTGGAATGACTTGGCTCTGAAAAGGAGTTACAGCCTCTCCTGTACTCCTTCTAGAGAGTTCTGTGAGGAGAGAATGAAGAGCAGCTAAAGAAAAATATGCCCCACTGGAGGAGTGTGTGTGCTGCGCTCCCTGGGCTTCCTGAGATTGCAAAGTTTGGTGAGCAATAAAAAGTTTTTGTGCTTGGGTTTCAGCAGCACGAGTCATCAGTGACTGCTCACCTTCTGCACATGTAAACGAGCTGAATCCTTACTTCTGAGAGCTCTGGAGCTAGGGGGAAACCTGGCTAATTAGCAACGACCTGGGAGCTCGTTGATTCCTTCTGTTGTTTTTGAGAGCCAGAGTTTCTTTCCATTGCTCCCCACGTGTGCCCCCAAGGCTGGAAGGGCTCCTTGCAGCACTCTGATGGCTGGAATGGGGCCACCTTTGCGTGTGCTTGGGCTGGAATCTACTGAAAATCCCTGTAAATGGGAAAATCTAATCGAGTTTGGGGTCTGTTCTGGTGTTCTCTGTTGTATTGTTAGAGCTACAGGGAAAACCAGCTGGTTTCAGACACGTTTTTATACCTACTTACCGATTTTCTATGGAGTTTACTTTCTTGAGCTTTCTGTGTAAGTTCATGGAAAACTCTAACGTAGAACTTGCAGAAAATTGTCAACAACTGGGATGTATTATTCCCATTATATATTGTATCATTACTCAAGCCAGTACAGGAAACAATTTTATGAATCAGAATTAGACTTCTGGGAAGATATTCTGCGTCATTTGTTATCAATATTGTTTTAGATGCCATTAACTGGCAATAAAATTTGGATGCAAGTAATTTTAATTGTTGAACGTTATATTAGCCCATAATGCTCTGATCATAAATATATTTTTTTTTCTGGTGTTAAAATTAAACTGCTGTACTTTAACAATTTTGTTATATTCAAGAAGTGTTTGATTTGCAGTCTCTGAGGTAGAGGAAGGGACATGAAGAAGTGGATAGTGGTAGCAGTGCACCCCTGTGAACAGCAAATTACGTGCCTGAACTTAGTTTTAAAATTCCTATTAGTAGAAAACATCCTGTATAATTTTAACCTGCATAGGTGGAACAAGTGTTATTTTTCTTTCTTTCTGCTTGTAACCTGCTCTAGAGTCTATTTAATGACTGAACAAAATCCTGAAGCTGCTGCTCACTAATATGAATGGGTTAAAGATTTATCTGTGCAGCACAACAGCTGTAGGGCTGAGAAAAGGCACAGAAGCCTCATATTGGTTCTCTCCACAGGGAATGAATTTTAACTTCATGAGTTCAACTCTCCAAGAACTGGTCTCCATGAGGAATACAAGAAACACCTTAACAGATTAGCCAGTAGTCTATCTAATTCAGTGTCCCATTTCTCAAGGCTTAGAGAAGAAAAAAATAATTCTGGTTTATGAAGCAAGTGAAGGAAGGGTAGATATTGGTTGTGGGGGAAGGGAGGAGGAGGAGTGTGACTGCTGATCCTGGTGGTTGGGTTGTTTGGATGGAAAGGAGCAAACCTACATTCCTAACACTGCTGTTTGGATAACAATGGTTGGTTTGGATAGGGTCTCTCTCACCTGCCCTTTTTTACCTCCCTAATTCCACATCAGGAAGCTTTTAATGAAGAGAAAACACTAACAAATCTTACATAAGTAATTTAAATTTTTAACAAATTTCTTCTTCACAAGCAAATTTCTGGAAGACACAATAAACACTTCTAACAGCTTTTTTGTTTTTGCTAGAAATGAATTTGTGTAGTGGCTTTCAAAGTTTTCTCTGGTGTTTCTATCTTCCCCATGGAGACCAGAGAGGACCTTGCTGGTGTCAACATGAAGAAAATTTTCTTAGGTTTTCTGTAGCTTTTGGCCTTAATAACATATTGTGTCAAGGAATCACAGAGCTTGTAACAGCTTAGAGATCACCACCAAATGCAAACAGTGATATTCATAAAGTGGCTGGAAGTTGATTTTCTCTAGTCCATAGATAACTGCAGGGCTTTCCTATCAAATGTTTGTTGGTTTTGCCCCTCCTGAAAGATGGTTCTTCTTTTTGCTTTGTGAGTTGTGGCTTGTAACTCTTGCAGATGCAATAAGATAATGAGAGTAGGCATTGCACTTTTTGCATCTCTCTGAAGATCCATTGTGGCCAGCCTGAGAAAGGAAACAATAAAACCAATTCTCCTGAGGACCTGGGCTCATTACCACACATGACTGCTGTGTTTGCTGTGCTTGTTTTCTACTTGTTCTGATATTTCAGCTGATGGGTTAGGAGTGAGGCCCAATTTCTAATTGAGTGATGCATCAACAGCTCTCTCTTCTTTTTTTTTTTTTTAATTTTTATTAAAATGTTTATCAGGTGTCCTCAATTACAGAGGCATTAACTAACACACCATTTTATCTGGGGGTGATACTGATGCTATTTAATTTTTTTCAAATTGTGATCAGGAGGATGTACTAGAGGGGAGGTTTATTAAGCTTGCAGATGTTACCAGCTTGGAGGAACCTGAATTCTGGATGGCAAGAGGTTGAGGATCATTGGATATATGGTTTTGTTATAAAAATGTAGCACTATTCCAGATACATGGCTCTAATAGACAGAGACAAGAGAAAAGTACTGGGCTTGCACAGGAACCATCAAGTGCCTAAACCTGGGATGGAAAACAGCTGTCTAGGTAGAAATTCAAGGGGAAAGGATCTTGGGCTGCTGCTCTAGAGAGGTTTTTCTTGGTGGCAGCAATATCAGGAGTTTCAAGCTGACCTCCTGCTACCTTGCAGCCATGGATCTGTTTCAAAACCACCCTGTTGTTTTTCATTTTCAGCTGGATCAGCAGCTCAGTTGGCAGATGTTGAGTCCCTGGAGCCATCAGCAGAGCCACAGCAGGGATATGCAGCCAGTAGCTGGGATCACACCTTTTGACAAAAATGTCACCCTGGGTAAGTTTAAAATCATGGTGGAGCTGCGAGTTTTCCATGCTAGGGGCAGATGGGGTAAGAAATTCTAACTGTGGAAATGAAAACTTAGCTCAGCTGTTGGGAAAATCTTTTCCTTGCCCGTGGAATGTTGGCTGGGGATGCTGCAAGAGTCCCTGTGGGTGGCTCTTTAAAAGGCTCAGATGGACACACATGTGTTGGGAAATACCACAAAGGATTTTTCTGCCTGCAAGCAGGGAAACAGATTTAACTGATCTCTGAGGATCACTGCCAGCCCTCTGACTCATACCCTTCAATTATTTGTAGTGCAAAAATTAGTAAAATTAAAGATTTCTCTTAAGATAAGAGGGCTGAATTTTGTGGAAACCACTCTTTTATTGCTCATTGCTTCAGTGTAGGCGACTGGATTAGCCTTCTTGTGTTTGATCAGTGTGGGGGAGAGGGAGAGAGGGAGAACATTAATCACATCAAATTTCCCTCTCAGCATTTTGACAATAAGATGGTGTTCAGGAAGAATTTGGGTCATACAATATATATCTGTCTGTCATTAAAAGAACCACTTTCCAAGCACTTGTATTAATCATGGAGTTTACTACAAGAAAGTGTCAGGGTGACCCCACCTATGGCATTAATCCAACAAAGATATTCTTGATGGTTATCTTTATCTTGGTATATCCCACTAGAAGATATTAGTTTTGTATGAACATCCCTGTCTATTTCAATGGAAATTGGAGGACTGCTTTTTAGGTTTTTCTCTTTCTTTTTTCCCCCTTTTTTATGACCATAATGCTGTTTTGTACAGGACTATGTTGAACTGTTCATTTTAACCTCTGGGATGACTGGTGAATGCTGAAGGAGAAAAGAATGGTGGAATTTGCAGTCACTGACTCTCCAGAACATTTGTTACACATCCAGTCTCTATTCTCATTTAATTATCACATCAATTTATCACAGAAGTTATTAATTGAAAATGCTAATCCTAACTGAGAAGACTTCTCAATCTTTGAAGATGAGTGGTTGCATTTTGAGACTGTGCTGGAGTTTTCCTGTCCTCTTTGCTCTGTGTCTTCATTTTTTAAAGCCCAGAAGTGACCTCAGATTGTCTCTCCATTTTGTGTTGTCATTTGAGCAAAGAACTGAGGGAGCTGCAGGGTGGGAGTAAGGACTTTTGTAGTGTACGTGCCACTGTGCTTTTCTTCTTCATATTTGTCACAGATGTGCCCTCCTCAGCTTCTGAAATTAACAGTTAACCCAATATTCTGATGTCCTGATTTCACCCAGATCTCTAGTGCTGCTGGAGAAGTCCTGCTCTGAGCAGGAATGATTTGCTTGGACAACAGTTTGGATTCCATGGAGACTGATGCTTGGCTGTGACACAGATCAAAATGATGCTGCAAAGAGCCCTGCAGGACTGTTTATTCCCTTTTCAGACAGAATTGATAATTACTGCTCCTGGTGCTCTAGCACATCACTCCTTTTAATTTGTCCAATAAGCCACGCACTGCCTTTAATTTCTTTTCCCATTCTTTTTTGCTAATGAATGGACAAATATATTTTCTTTAGGTCACACTGGTATTAATTCATGCCATCTTGTCTGTGCACCACCTAAAACCAGTTAAACAGATGATATTCAGCACAGATCAGGCTCAGATATTTTATGCAGTTTCTGATAGAATTTGAGGGGTGGACAAACTCCATCAGGAGGAGATTATTGGTATGAAAATCCAGAGAGGCTGCAGTGTCCTGCATAATAGTCACAGCAGCTCCTTGCAAAGGCAACAGGATGTAGCTGAGGGCAAATAGATCCCTCAATCTATGAATTTTAAAATGCAATATGAAGCATAAAAAATATATATATCCAGGAAATCTGCAATTTATCTGTGCTTTGTTGTCTTTACTCATGAAAAGCCAGCAGTATTAGATCACACAAAGAGGAAAGTATAGTTTATAATTTTCTTCCCTGGAATCTCAGACCAAGAGACAAATGTTCTTTAATGACAGCAGTCCATGTAAATTCATTATGTTCACTTAATAAATAAGTAAATATTAATCACTTAATAATAATAAATATCTATATGCTTATTGTAGTTTTATAAATGTCAGATTCCAGTAAGACTGGGTACTTTGATGATCTGCTGAATTAAGTTAGACCTAAGCATGTAGAGCTCTGCTTTGCTGGTGAATCTCTTGAGAATGTTGGTAGAAAGTGACTGTAAAGATTTCTCGAGGACAGGACTGAATTTAAGGTTGCAAAAATTTGGGGAATGGGTATTTTGTTGGCTGGCAGTGGAGGTACTGTGGTAGAGAATTGGTTTTATTTTCTATTGAAGAAATTTCACCTTGCATGCAAACCAGAACATCAGGTAACTCTGTAACTGTTTACAGCATTCACCTAGAACACAGGAAACTCTTCCAATAACTGCTGTACCTGGAACCTTCATATTCCAGTCTTGAACTTAGCAGTCTTTCCTGAAAAAAAACCAAAAAAAATTCAAAAGGAGCTGCTTTATTTTTTTCCCTGGAGATGGGGGTAAAATTCTAAACACCCTTTTATTGGTGTGCAATAACTAAGTAGGAGTTTTCTTTCCTGAGAAGCCCTATTAAATAGAAAAACAAAGATAAATGATGACTAACCAGGCTATTCTAATACTCTCTCTATAGTGACAGCCCTAGGTTATATTGAAACAAGTAAGAAAATGAGTGTCTATGCTTTTGGGAGCAGATTGTCACCCAGGGAAGCTCAGAGGTGAACATGGGCTTGAAGTACCCCTAAAAACAGCACTTCCAGTAGCTTTTTGTACTAATCAAGAAAATATTCTCTTTTTTCTGTGTCTGGGGAAGAAAGAAAAATGAATCCCAGCGTGATGGGGACCTGGGGTCCCCAGGAAAGGAGGAGCAAAGCAGCACCAAAGGGCTGGGACTGCTGCACCCATGGTGGCAGCCAGAGCAAGGGAGGAGGATTTGCTTGTTTGGGCACAGGCTACGAATTTACCTCTGCCACTTTGGTTTAAAGAAAATAAACTGTGCTTCTGCCCACAACTACATAATTACATTGTACTCTAATATCTCTCGACTTCAAAATGACAGCTAAAGCAGATTAAAGCTGTTTACAGCCTATGGGAAGTAGTATAGTGGCTGCTGGCAATATTTCTTTCTCGCTCAGTAACCAAAGTCCAGTCATAAATCTATATTCTTCTTCAAGGAGGAAGGCTGTGATTAAAGGATTCCTCCTACAGCTGTGGCTTGGTGATAAGAGCTTTATGTTCAGACCCTCCTAAGCAACAAAAAAGGAAAAAAAATCATTTTTCATTAAGTTAGCTACTCTAATTTGGATGGGAGGGGGAGAAGCAGACAAGTAGTTTGGTCAATGACTTGCTGTAGATTTGGTAGGAGCATTGTATCCAGTATTTCTGAGCAGCAGCTGGGATTTGAGAGATAGACTACAACCCTTGTGCCACCTCATCTGTGCCCCTGCACAGCGATAGTTTTCTCTGCAACACGGATATTGTGAATTTAAAGAAGTTTCTATTTTGAGCACTTGTTAGCTCTCCCAGCCCTGTGCTGGAAAAGCAGGCTTACCCACGTGAAAAACTGCAGGCAGGAATGCAGGACTTGTCCTGCCAACCAAACATACACACAGGAAGAGAAGAAACCCAAAAACTCAGAATTCCTGCTGTGCTTTTTTCTTCAACCAGGGCTTCATGGAGACCACAGGAGGAACTCTTGGCGAGCCCACTGAGAGGACTTTGGACAAAGATTTGAAATGCTCAGAGCCATGCCCAATGTCATTTGATCAGGCAGAACTTCAAATGAATGCTTTTGTTGGGACTTTACCACTAGAACAATAACACCAGTGCTGAAGGCACCGAAACAAAACCCAGCAACCCAGAACACAGCAATTCTGAGGCTGTTCTGCAGGGTTTGAACGTTTCTGATGACAGAGCACAGCTCGATTATGGTGTGGAGGCTAATTAAATTATACACCAAAATAACTGTGGGAATAATATGATGCCGGGTAGAAGAAAGAGGAACAAACTCTAATCCCTCAGTAACTCAAGACATGAGTTATCTCACTGTGGCATATGCCCCTAGTTATGCTTTTTAACTCTGCAGTGACAAAGGGTGCAGTCACAGATCCAGTGGTGTGTTTTTATGTTTTCTTAATTTTTAAATTAGAATATATTTATATTAGAATCTTTTGCTGGTACTAAGTTTTCAGTGTTTAATTTGCATAATAGTGCTGTGCAAAATGGGATGAGGGTTAATCAAAGGATTTTATCACTCTTTTTAATTATATTCATTATGCCGGAGTAAGATGTAAATTTTAATTTCACCTTGTTAGCTAACGTTTTTCACCAAAAGTTTGGATTTGCAAATCATCTGGCATTTTTAATAGGAGCAGATGTTGGTGATTTTGAAGAACCTAAACGCCTCAAGTACAGTAGACATTATTAATTTGATTGATATGCAGTTTAATACAACTTAGCAATTATTAATGCCATTTAGCATCAGTGTGGATATTCAGAGAGATAGCCTATAAGCAAGAAGAGCAGTGCAAGAAAAGAGAAAGTTGTTTTTTTCCCCTAGATCTGCTTCTGAGTAGATGTTCCTTTTAAGCTTGCTACAGTAAACACTCTTTCCCTCTCCCCCTCAAATTTTTAGTCACAGCTATCACCTGGAAGGTTATTTTCCAGAGGCACACAGTTATCTCACCTTTGGAGAGGCAAGCAGTAAACTCTCTCTCAGCCTGCAGACATTTACCAACAGTGTTTTACACGTTATGTTTATAACTCTTCCAATCACAGGGAAGCCAACTGAAAAACATACCTGCTAATGGAAAAGGACTATTAAAGCACTGCTGTGCACTCACCTTGCACTAAGCCAGCTGCACAGAGCCCAGCCATAAATCACACCTAAAGGATTGCATTCCACCAGAATCACTGCCCCAAGAGCAAACCTCCAGCCGGCAGGGAGGCTGTGCCACAGGAGAGGGAAGCCCATTGATTTGCAGAACAGCCTCAGGTGTGTACCCTGGGCTCGTGTTAAACAAAGGGAAAAGGCCTTTTGGATATGTTGGCTTCTTTCTGGAAAGGGAACAGGTCACTGTTGTCCATGCCTCGTGCCACAGGGTGATTCCTGGAGCAGGGACAGCCTGGGCTTCCCAGCCAGGGGTCAGCCTGAAGGGAGAGTGGTGACAACTAGAATGGCCTGAGTTTCTCTTTAATTACAGGGCATCAAAGCTTTGTGTGGCAAGCAGCACACCCTAGCAGGGTGATCTGTAGCAGCTACAAAGCAAAGGAGGGTGTCAGTGCTTCAGCCATTGCTTTGTATCTGAGTAAAGCAGTGTAGCTTGGGCTGCACTGGGAGGAAATTAGAGGGATGGTGAGGAATGTGTGCCTAGCCCAGGGCTCTGATGATGGGCAGTGGGAGCAGGGAATGTGAAATGCAGGTGAGCAGGGGGTGTCTGGGAGCTCAGGACCAACCAATATGATTAAGCAAAAGCCATTTTTTATTTACATTAAACTATATTTATACGTTCTAAAATTACTGTTTACTCCATCACACATTACTAGACTGGTGCCTTTATCTTCTCCAGGCATTCAGCATGCAATTTTCAGGAAATATGATTGGTTAGAGTCCATTGCTTCATGGACCTTCTTTATCCAGTTTTTGAAGTCTTGGTATTCTGCTTCTCAGCTTCTTTTTATTATTTTAGAACAGGCTCATTACAAGGTCTTAGTGACCTTGACAAATTCCAGAGGGTTCTGATAAGAATGACTAAAGATAGTTTGGCTGGAGCACACTGTGGCCTGAGCTGTTCAAATACATTGCCACAGGGGTGCTTCTGGGCTGTCCATGAAATGTCAGCTCTGTTGAGTAAAGCTGGAGGAGGGCAGGAGGGGAAGTCACCCCACTCACATTTTCTACCTAAGGAGGACTTGCATGAACCCGAAGTTGGAAATAAAGCAGACAGCAGCTCCTGACACCAGAAAATCTGCAACCATTAACAGATGAAACAGTCTGCTGAACAAAACCACTGTTTGTCCTTTACTAACACTGTTCTTCATAATCTTTGCAAAATAAGCGCTTAATATCTGTCTGCTTAATGCTTTGGTGGGATTGATCTGGATCCACACTGGGCTTGATTCAGGCACTGGCAGGTATTTTCTCTGCTTTATTCTTCAGCCAGGTTCAGGAGGACATTTGCCTGCTCCTCAGAAGTTCATTCTTTCCCCAGAGCTGATTTCTCCCCATCTCCCCTGGGATGCAGCCCCAGGTAGGATTAAAGGTTTGCTGGTACACCAGGATTTGCAGAAGCACCGAGCCTGAGACAAGGCTGCAGGAGGAAATCAGGAGATACTCCCAAAAATACCTGAGAAAGCACAGCTTGTATATCCTGAGCACACTTGAGAGGAATAAGTCAAAGAACTTCAGTGTGGCATGAGAAAGCTTAGTGGAGGTATGTGAAGATTTTGGGTTCAAGGAACACAAACATTCCTAGCAAGCCTGAAGGAAAACACCCAGTGTGAGGGTCCCAGGGCTCTGAATATCCAAACAACAAGCCAGGCACCTCAGACTCTCTTTTGCTCCTACTTAGCACCCCCATCTTTAGCTCTCTTTTGCAAACAGGACATTTGCATTTGCTGTGGCTTTTTTTTTTTTTTTTTTGGAGGATGGTTTACCCTGTCACAAGCAAAACAAAGATTCACCTGGTAATGTCAAAAAATACAGGAAATTATGGAATTCTTTAACAGATGTTGAAGTCAAAGCCCAAATGTAGAATGGAAAGGTGAAATTTTGGGGTTTAAGTATGAGCAGGTACTTTTTTGCATTATGCTTCAATAAAGCATTTAAAGATAGTCATGAATAATAAGTAAGTAATTTTATGCTGAATGACTGCAAAGCATGGAAATGTTCCTTCTCTCTCTTTTAAGTGTAAAAATTTCTTTCTCTAAAGGCCATATATTCCTTTCATTCCTCAGATGCAGCTTCTATTGATGCCAGTTTATGGTCCTGAAACTTTGGCTGAAGATTAAGAAGGAAGGCATAAGAGAGACCTTTATGGGTTTTTGTCTTCTAACGATTTGAATCAAATACTTTCCCAAGAAAATGTGTTTTACATGTACTTTAAATTCCTTTTTTCACAGTAATGTCTCTTTTTCTAAGAAACTTGCATTTTGAAAATGTTGTGACACATTACATTAATTGAATATACAGCCTCAGAAACTGGGAGAACCTTTTCAATTGCACTGAATGCATATGAGCAGGCTGGAGGCTCAATGCATAATTTCTAACAGGAAAAGGGGAAAAAAACCTCACCATTTCTCATTAAAAGCAAGATCAGTAACACAAGAAAGCAGCAGTATCACTATCCTTTATCCATTAAATGAACTCCTGTCATTGCAATTCCAAGAGTTTCTGAAAGAGAAATCTCAACCTGACAGGCTATTCCAGTTTACAGTAAAGCTCTCAATGTCCCCTAATTACAGACCTTCTTCATATAGTTATTATTTTGGAGCACAACTATGACATTAAGTTAGTCACATGAAAACGCAAACCTTCATTAAATAATTATGTATCCAGGTTCCTCTTTCTAGGCATTTCTTTCTGGTTTTTCGTTTTGAGGCACCTCTGCAGTCATTTTTTTTCAGCTGGCCACATTTTCTGTCCTCGTGTGAGATTGCTCTTTCCACACAGAGTGTGCAGGAGCAGAATACACATCTCAGTCTCCTTGGAGTGGCCACAGAGAACTCCCTCAAAAAACATTTTTTAGGGCAGTCAGGCTCAGATGTTTTTCTCATCCAGTTGAAGTTGTGCTAAAAGGTCACTGCAGCCTGGTGGGGTGATCCCATTCCTGCCCTCCTGAGTGGCACTTCCACTGCTTCCCTTGTGCTGCCCCTCTGTGACCTCAGGGATAGCCCAGCATCAGAAATATCCAACCCCAAATTCTGGATCGTGCTTCTTCAAAGGATGGGCAAGACAAATGACACCTCAGCACGATTGTTATATTTTAAGCAGCCTTATCTAAATGAAAAATAACCTCCAGCTTGCAAGAACTTGGTAAGGAGAGCTCAATTTTGGGAATGAGGCTGGCAATGGATGAGCTGTTTAGAACTTTATTGACAGCATTTGCATAGGCACGGTGCTTGTGAGATTGCAGTTTGTCACTCACTGTGTGCGTCTCGTTTTTTCTTTTAGATCTGTGACAAAGTAAAATTATGAAGTGATAAGTTTCCAGAGCTGGTATTAATGATGGGTTGTTCAAATTCTTCTTTGTGCAGAAGGGGCTCCTTGAATATTGAGAATGCAGAAAGCTAAAGAGCATTTTTGTGGGTCCCTTCTCCCAGTTTCATCATCTAGTTAAGTTTAAACTGTTCAAACCCCTCTGGTACCATAGTAAGGTTTTCCTGTATGAAATGTCATTATTGTACTGGTGCAGCCCCCGTTTTTTCACTGAAACACAAAGTATTTGATTCCTTTACCCTGGTATCAGTCAGCTGGGAGAAAAGTTGCAGAAACATCTTCTCTATTGTTTCATGCCCTGCTTAAACACCATTTCTTTTCAGTTCATTTTTTGTGGTGAAGCAGCATCACCATCAGCAGTTTTCAGTAGACGTAGCAGAGGACTTTTATCGGGGAAGCTTAAAAAATGAGAGAAGAAAAGGAAAATAACTATGAGAAGATAAATCAGAGTTTGTCTTGCTGTAATACATTTTGCTGGTAAAAGGCCATTTTGTTCTTTGGCACTCTCAGAGTCTAAAATCTGAAAACGTGGGAGGGTGAACTCCAGTCAAAAGCTGCTGTTGGCACTATTGTGGATGTTTGGCACAAGGTCACGAGGACACACTTTGTATTGGTGGCTTTCATTTGACTCCCATGCTTATAAAATGCTCATGATCCCAACAGGAAAAATGTTATCCCATACAAGCAAAAATCATTATTGCTTCCCTTTTCTAGAATCTGTGGTTGTGTTAGTTCAAATTTTCTAATCCTCAGCAAAACAAACTCCCTGTTAGGGAAATAAGCTCTGGATTCAGGCATGGCAGGGCCTGTGCACTTGGAGCAGACATTCCTTCTCAGATTGCTTCACTTGGCACGAAAGTCAAAGGGTGGATGGCTTTTCCAACATCTATTGAAATTATTTGAAATAAAAAGATAATTTCTAACATTTTACAATGTAAAATCATAACCTAATTATTTATAATTCCCTTTTTATATTTATGATACTATATTAATAATGAAGAACTCATTTAGTCTTAATATGGATGTTCTAAGTAGCATTTCCCCTGTAATTTATCACTCATTAATGTATCATTATTAGAAAGTATTTCCCTCTAACGTTTTAGTGTTGATATAAAACTGAGAATACGGATAAAGTTGGGATAAGAATTTACCTTTGCAGCTTGCTAAAGACAGAGTGAAGGTTATTTTCATAGACTGACCTTGCAATTTGAAAGGGGAGAAGTGAAGAGCAAAATCTAATACTTCCCACATGTGCCTGACACTCCTGGTAGAGACACAAAGGGAGCAAACCCCATACTGACCCTGGAATGAATCAGTGCTGTGGAACACACAGAATAGTGCAGCAATTAAATTTGCATTGCAGTTTGTATACAATAGCTCATAATGTCAACGAAAGTTATTGAATTTAAAATTCTATTTATTTCCTCAGAAGTTTAACCTAATATAATTCCACATTTCCAGCAAGTGATTTGGCTAATTTATCTCACACTGACGTCCTCTTCCTTTCAATGGCATCCACTTTGTCACCTTTGTGAGGGACTGAAAGGAAGTCTTCATTTATTTCTCAGTTCTATTGTGGCCACATGCATGTTCCAGCAGACGATAATAGACCCATGTTTTAGAAGATTAACTGAAATACAGAAATGAGTATTATTTTTTCCCCTATATTCGACTTGTTGTTCTGATATTGCTGCAGTTTTCCAAGCCAAATCCCCTACTGTTAAGCCTGGCTGAGTGGCTGTGTGAGAGCAAGTTAAATCCTTCCCCCTTTAATGGTATTATTTCAGACAGGTTTTAAACCTTTCCAGCTATTTGTAGTGCTCTTTTCACTAAGTGAGGAATCACGATGATTTCCTGTCATGAGAACAATGTTGCTGTCCTGGGCATCTCAGCCTTGCAGGGTCAGTAGGAGCTGTGAGCAGCCCAGGGTGTTTTATAGGAGCTCTGGAAGTGCTCAGGAAGGCCAGAGAACAAAGCAGCAACACCCAGGGCAGCTGTGAGAGCCAAAGGCAGCCTCAGGTGCTCCCCACGGGGACAGGTGCTGTGAAATCTGAAGGGTCAGTGTGTGATCACAGCGTGTGACACAAATCCATCTCTAATATCGCTGGGAACAGCTCGTGCCTGGCTTTTCACACAGCACTCTGAGTTTGTCAGGTTGGAGGGGTGCAGTTTGTCCTGCTGGGGTCAGATCCTGGTCCCAGGGCTGTTCTGCGCTCTGCCATGGCCCAGTGGATGGTTCAGCATTCCCTGTGTCCCTCCCACAGCACTGCCTCGGGCAGTGCATATTCAGGACTGTGCAGAATGAGAGGAACTCTCAGGCTGCTTTTGGACCCCAGTGGTTGTCTGGAAGTTATCCCTGCTGTTGAGCCTTCAGGTTCTCTGGATGTAACAGCTAAGCTGCATCCTGCCAATATGAGCTGTGAGGGATTTGTCAAACTCTAACCATGCTGCAGGGATGGGATACAGGGACAGGATCTTGCAGTATATTCCCAGCAGAGAAGAGTTTCCTGTCCTACCATAAATGACTTATCAAACGGCTAGGTATCATTTATATCTGCGTGGAGTTTAGTATGAATGGTTTGTTAGGCACTTACACTTTGTCAACAACCTCTACAAATGCATTTACTTTAAGTGTTGAGCATTTCATTATAAATGGCTTGCAGAACATATCTATAACCTTGATAACTCCATTCACTTTGTTAGTAATGGCTCCTTGAACACTTAAAGCATAACAATAGCCAAAATGCATATAAATATTTCATTGCAAATCTATTGTTACTTATTTATAACATGCTCACCAAAAGCATTACAGGATATTTATTAAACATTTATAGATTATTTTTGCTACAACCAGTATGTGATATAAATGCATTATTAATCTCACAGCAAACCATTGCTGGGCATCCCTTAAAAATTAAGTTGTACCAAGAGGATTTGGGGTCTGCCCAATCTGAAGAGATTGATTTTAACCACGTGCAATTGAGATTCAGCTTTGCTTTTATTTTTGTTGAATTAAATGAAAGAGGAAATTGGCAAGCAGAAAAACAACCCTTAGTAACCGAAGACAGAGGGAGGGAATGGTTGCCCCAGCCCCCCTGGCCATTTGCCTTGCTTTGTCCTTAGGGTCTGCCAGTGGCTGCACACCAAACTGGTGGGACTGCAAAAGCTGCATTTTCACAGATGTTCTGGTGGGTTTGATGGCATTTTTTCCGGAACTAAGAATTTGGAATGAAGGCTGTTCCCCGTAGCCATAGTTTTTATTGGATCTGAATTATTTTCCTGCCAGTTTCCAGTACCCCAAGCTCATTCACTTCCTTGGAGAGTGGGCAAAGTGCACAAACCCCTGTGCACGTGAGCACCTGTGGGTGCGCGAATTTTGGCAGAGCAAACAAACTTGGATATGTGGGGTTTTTTTCCTCCAATTCTTTATCTGATGCCTCCAGTCTACAGACAGGGACCAGGAGACTTTTAAAATTGTTCTCATTTTACAGAGAGGCCAATCTAGGATTTTGATTCATATGCCATTTGTACAGTAGTTCAATAATGCATATGAATAGTCCTTTTTCCCGGTGTAAAGTTGTTTGAATATTCAAGTGCAAGAGCCCATCTCAGGTTGGTGACAAGATGCCATCAGCATATATCCACTTATTCTCTGACACAGCTTCCTTTAGCATTTTGCTATTCAATAACTGTAAATTGATGGGGTAATTTAAACTCTTACCTAGCTTTCAGGAGAGCTGGATTCCCCCAAAAGAAGCACATCATTTTACTGAAATGACCGTGGGTATCTGAAAGGCAGTTTTATACCTGTTAAATTATTCCTTGTTGTTTCTCTTTTAATGCATCTATCCATCTATTCTCAAGTAACAGTTCTTCATTAATAATGTCTTTGTGCTACAGGTTATTTCTCCTTTTTTTGTTCTAAATTATTACCCATTTAATTAATTTTCCTCTAATATAAAGGGAGGATAGAGTTGAGTGTTTCTGCAAATGGGGGCGTGTAAGTAAAGAGCAAGGATAATATCTCAAACTCATTTTCTCCTGGCCTCATGGTGTTTGCAGAACATTTGATTTGTTGCTAATACAGCTGGGTACAACACCACTTTATTTCTTTAGGGGAAGATGTTACAATATCTATCAAGTGGTAGAAGTCCCTGCTTTTATTTGGTACTCAGAGTCTCCATTTCAAACTCACGTAGGTATGTTGCAGATTTGCCTTGTTGTGTCACTGTCATACCCCTGGAGCATCCAAACCTCATGGACAGGCAGAGAGCGGGGTGTGTAGGGCATAGTCCCTGTGACACCAGACTCTGTGGCCTGCATTATGTATTTTGGGGTTTTTTGTTTGTCAAATATGTGGGTTTTTTACAGTTCTGGAATTATTTTGCCTTGCCCGGTGGTGGAACGAGGAAACCTGCTTCCACTGAGGGTAATTCAGTAAACACATGGCTGCAACAAATTGTGTTTTCTCTGTAGAGCTACAGAAACCGTGCAGAAGTGTTGGCAGAACGTGCAGTGCCTCCTCTGTGCCTGAGGCACTGCTGCCTCCCCTCAGTGCAAGGACAGCCCAGTGTCACCTGGAAAAGCCACTTTTCCATGCCCTTCCTCACTGACTTACCTCTGGATCCAGGGGAGCTTGTGGAGGCACTTTTGTCACTGTACTTTACTATTTTGAAGCTGTTTTGCTTTGGAGGGGATATTTGTTTCAAAATTCTTCTCACACACTGTTTCCTTAAGCACGTAGCAGAAGCAGCACTTCGTAAGAAATCTTTAATTTGGCTTTCAGTATTTCAAGTGTCTGTTTCAGTGCTTGTATTTTGGCCAAGAGATTCAATATTAATCTAATAACACAGCCTGGCACAATTTGTTGCAAAAACCTATTGGTGATCACTTTTAACAGGTGTCGTTTCTTCAAAAATCAGTGAACGCTGTTAGATTTTTTTTTTTTTTGGCATTTTCAAATGCTCATTAGTGTCTTCCTCAGGGGTCTAAGATGGTCATTATTAAAGAATGAGTTCTCAAGAGAAAAAGGCTCTGCTGCCAGAAGCCAACAAGTGACAGGAGTTCAGCAGTTGCTAGGCGAGTCACTTATTGAGGTGCTGCATGGATAAATTAGCTTTCAAAGTCTTAAGCTGAACATGTAAAGAACACAGATGTCATGTGGCATATTCTCCAGAGGTTAAATTTAGGTTCCACTGCCAATTTTAAAAGGAAGGAAATGTCAGCTAGTGTAGAGCTGAGGTTGAGGGTTTGTTGCTTGTGCAAATTCCACTGACACTGACATTAACAGACTCTGGAAGATAAACTATGGATCTGCTCTAGCTGTCCATGATTTCATTTGGATTGCTTGTTAATTCTCCAGTTTGTTCCAGCACAATACCAATTTGCTCCAGTCGACTTGACAAGCTTTTGTTTTGTGCCTCTTATTTCTCTGGAGATAATTTATAATCCCAGCTCCATCCCTTGTGTGGTTGCACAAACAGACAGGTATTATTTGTGGTGTTTGTCAGCACTGGGAAGTGATGTAATATTGAAGCAGTAAGTATACAAACCTAGATTTTAGCAATGTGAGATTTAAGTGTGTGTGTCTGTGGTACAATGAAAATGTTAAACCTCAGAATAGTGATAGATACTTTATTTTTAAAGAGAATTTCTTTTCAAAATTAACACAGAGATGAAATTTTTTTTCTAAAAAAAACCATTTTTTACTTAAAATTTTTCTTTGTTTTTTACCTAAACATAAGGCATCTGTAGGTTTTATTTAGATAGAAGATTCTTTGGAAACTCCTTTTTAGACTACACATTTTCCTATAGCAGTCAAAAGTAAACCTCTTAATGTTGTTTTGAACTGTCTTGAACCTGCTGCTCCCTTTCTGTTCTGGGCTTTGTCCAGCTCCCACCACAGTCAGTGGGAGATGTCACATTTACTTAATTAGGAACTGGACCGTGCCTTGCCACCCCCACCAATTGCTATTTTAATTGAAAGCATCCCCAGAGCTGCTTCCATCAACGGTGTTCATTTGTGTGGTGTTCTGGGGAACAAATCATTGCAGTTGTTTAATTAAGGCAATATTGAAATAAAAAGCCCTTTAGGGGTGGCTGAGGGCAGCCTGTGCTGAGCCCTGTGCAGGCACTCACAGTGACACGGGGTGAAAGGCTTGCTGTGCTCCCTGGGGCACTCTCACCAAGCCAGCCCATGATTATGTGCAGATGTGTGAATATTTTCTCTATTTTCCATGGATTTTAACCCTTTTGCTCTGGCTTTCATGGGCTCTTGAGAGATCTGGCCTGTCTCAAGCACTACAATCCCACGTTCCCCACATCCAGGCTTGTGCTTTGCCTGGACAAAATAAAGCATCAGTGGTGTCTGAATAAGTCACATTAAAATGCAACACTCCTGTACAGCAGTGTCTGGATGCAGCTGCTTCTTCCCCTCAGTCTGAACCCCAGCAAAAGCAATTTGAATGTTGCTTTTCATCCTCATAGGTAATCACAGACCCAAGGCTGCAACCCAGCAAGCAGCAAGGGAGGAAAACCTATTCCAGACTCCACAGAGGTCACCTTTTTGATAAAAGCACAAACCAGCTAATTAAATTAATGTAATAATTGTACCTAGCCAATTACCTATTTCCTACCTGTACTGTGGTCTTAATGAGCTGAGCTAATGAACTATAATGTAATTAATACCTGGGGAGGGAGGGGGAGGAATAAAAGAAATGGTAGTTTTCATATATGCCAGCCTCTTTTGTAATGGCAGGGGGGAAAAAAGTTCAAGACTGTTGAAAGGAAAACGTTTAGTGAGGAAGAGAGGTTTCAAACTTGAGTCCTGCTGAGGCTCTGCCTGAAATTCTGCACCTGAAAAATATCCCTGTCATTACAGAAATACTTTAAAAAATTCTCATTAATGTTTTTTCTGAGACCATTCTTACAACATCTGTGAAGGAGAAGGATGATTTAAACGAAACTGCAGATCTGAGGTGCCCTTGAGGAGTACCCTGTCCTAATGAGCATCTGCAGAAAGCTGATCCACGTTTCTGGTGTATCACAAAGGCTCTTTGGTGTTGGTCTGGTTTTGCCTTTGGGTTTGTGGACATTTGGCCACATGCTGGCCCCCTGTGAGAGCAGTGGGGAGTCCTTGGCAAACACAGGGCTGTTCCAAGGCTCTGCCTTTTGTATCCAGTGGGGGACAATGACACAGGTTATGAACCTGCTGATGGAGCCTTCGTGTGCACACTGCTCCAGTAAAGTACTAAAAGGCATAGGGAGACAGTAAAGTAAACTGAGTCTCCTGCTGTGAAAATTCGGGATTGTTTGCTCTGAATTAAGTTATGCTGAAGATATTAGGGAGAGAGTGCAATAGATTCATTAACTGTACCATTCCAGAGCTGCTGGAAAGCAATTCACATTTCAACTTTAGTATCTTAAAATCCAGCACTGGCTTTAATTATTAATAGGCTTCATGCTATCATCATTTGTTTGCACATATACATTAATCATTACATGGGCTCGCTAATTTTTTGTTTTGTTCAAAAATAAATAAATAAAGGGTGACAAGATGCTCGGAGCCCTCAAGAGAATATGTTCCCCTCTGATGGGCAAGCAACATCTGCGGGCATTTTGCTGGCTTAACAGCGTGTCTGTCAGAAACTTGGTGATTCAGAAAATTTACTAGCACTCACCTAATGATTAATTAGCCTTCTCTGTAAGGAATGGGGTCTCTTCATTATGCACATTGTCACCAACAGTTTCATCTGTTTGCTGTAATACGTATGCTGGAGACTTAATAAGTGGAATTCCAGTAGTCAAGGAATGAGTTCAGGTTGGTTTTGTGAGCAGAATTGCTGTTTGGCCCTAAATATTGAAGGAAGTCTTCAAGGATTTTAATCTACACAGGTCCGTGTGGTATTCTAGAAACATTGTTTTGTGTGAATATCAATACTGTAGGACACTAATTTTAACTAAATTTAGTTGGGTGGAACCACTCTACATTAGATTAAAGACAGCGACAGGAATTATTTTAACAGAAATAATAATTCATCTATTTGTAACCTGGACTATCTGAAGATGTTTTTTTAGAGACAATCTTATTTGTAAGGCGTGTTAAATGTTCCACTTGGCAAACCCTAGGCATAGTCTTGTGTTTCATAAGGTCTTCAGCTGTGAGTATGGGGTCTTTAATGTGCTGAAGGAAAAAGTCAAACTGACACTTCAGGATTTAAAGCAAAATAATTTATCATCTGCACACAGATAAGGCAAAGATTTGTTCTTGGGGGTGAACACATCCAAAGCTGGCATGTTTCTTATGAAAATCTCTGCTTTGTTAAATATCACCCCAGATTGAACTCTTTTGAGCAACTCACAGCACCAGTGTCTCAGCAGCTCTGTTAAGGCTGATTATCACACCTGAGGAGAATCCACAACACAATGCCTCCTCCTCGGCTGGGTGGGGAGCAGACACAGTCAGGGGCTGTAAATTGGCGAGAGAAATGCCCTGAGGTTTCACCAACAGCAGCAGTTGGGTCTCCTTGGGTCAGAGCAGGTGGTGGTGGCAGGGATCGTGGCTGTCCCACCCCACACCAGGGGCTGCCGTCTCCTCCAGGAGCAGGACAGAGCTGCAGGTAATTCCATTTCCTTCTCAAACACTCTCTGCTCTGAGAGATGATCATTTGCTATCCTAACTTCTCCTTTTCCTCTCACTGTGGAAGCAGGGGAGGTGACCTCCCGTTTACTGGCAGCACCACCTGTAAGAAGATGTGTCTGAGAGGGGTTTGGGGTGGATTTTTTTTTTGTTGCTGTAATTATTAAATGATGCAGAGAAAACTTTCATTTGCCATGCTGAAAAGCTGAAAGGCTTTTTATCCACCTTGTGTCTGTAGATGGTTCCCCAGCCACATTTGCTGCTCTTGACCATTCTCTAGTCACTCATTCCATCATTCCCTTTTGTGCTTCTTACAATCACATCAACCAAGCCAAGGACAGGGTTTGATGCCTGTGTCTGTAGCTGGGGATCAGAGGCACAGCCCAGGTTCTTCTGTAAGGGATCAGAACCTGGTGCTGAGGTAGGATTTGAACCAAAAGACAAGAGTTACTCCACGTGGTCTCTTTGTTTATCCCATAACCATCTCCTTGTCCTCTGCAAAGCAGAAAAAGAACATCACGATCTGTGTAAGAGCTCCCCTAGAGCCAGCTGAACTGGCCATGAGGTGACCTTCTCCTTGGTGGGGACTACAGAGGAGACTTGGGACATCCCCTTCACCCCAGTGATTCTGGTGGCACTGCACTCCTGTCTCACTGGTGTAGGGACAGCTAGGAAGGCTTCAGCCTGGGAGAGCACCCAGACTTGCAGGGGAAGCTGAAGTGGTTAAAGAGTAGACTCATGTAGGGTGTGGTTCACTTTTCTGTATTAAAAAAAGTTGACTGGTTTGGAGGTTTTGTGGGGTTTTTTGGGGTTGTTTTTTTTTTTCCCCAAAGAATAAGATAAAAATCATTCTCTGCTATAAAATCAATATATTCAAGAATTTTGGTGGCAAATAAAATTTAGTCTTGGAATGGGTTTGTTTGCAGGAGAAATCTGTGGTGTTGGTTGTGGGGTTTCTTGTGTTTTTTTTTTTTTTTTTTCTCTCCATATATCTGACTAGGAACCAGAAAAATTCCATGTGACTTGCATAGCTAATTAAAACTATTCAGCACAGCTTGAATTTACAATTTTGATTTCTTGCAGTAATCTGCTTGTGAACAATCTAGAGGCAAGGAGTTATTCATAGAAACTGTTGAGTAAATAATTTTCAGATAATGAAAACATTCAAAAAAGTCAAGATAGTTAATTAGTGAGCAGAAGAAATTAAATTAATTGAATGAATAATTCATAATGAATTATTTGCCCAGCTCTATTTTACATAGTGTGGAAGGTCTGAAGAAGAGCCAGTGTTTGAATTACCTCCAAACAGAAACCCACATCTCTATTTCTGCTGTGTTGAGGATATTTATTGATGTGTAAAAAAAAGCTGGGTGAGCCAGTCTATTTAATCATCTTACTCTTTTTGCTCTGTACCGTGAGTCATGCTGGATTTGAGACCATAGATGCTTTGCTTGCAAATGTGCATCAGGGAATGTGTGTTACATTGTTCTTTGTTTTTTTGTTTTTGTGTTTTTTTTTTTTTTTTAATAAATTTAAATAGTGTGAGAGAAGCATGATTAGAGCTAAAAATGCTCTGTAAAAGCTATAAATTAAGAATATGCTGCTGTAGCAGTGGCTGCAGGTGACATATGTCACAGCCTTGGCA
This sequence comes from Brachypodius melanocephalos, assembly GCA_013398615.1. Lineage (NCBI taxonomy): Eukaryota > Metazoa > Chordata > Aves > Passeriformes > Pycnonotidae > Brachypodius > Brachypodius melanocephalos. Next base: position 2,381,985 of record VZSR01003816.1, read on the forward strand.
AAGTAGTCCTGGGTAATTTCATTTTGCTACTGAACAGAACTGTGTCCAAAAGATTCTTTGGTGGCGCTGAATTTGTTTGCTTGGGGTTGGAGGTGGGTTTGCTGCTTTCTTTGCTTGTTTGGTTTTTGGCTTTTTTTCTCTTGCAAAAGAGGAAAGCTTTGCTCCTCTTCGGCAGGTAGGGAGGGAACTTTTAATGGCAATTAAACAGTGAAATATTGGAAGCCTGAATTAGCCTTGAAGAGCTGAATGTGGTTCTTCCCTGAAGCCCAGTGGGCAATGAGTGTTCAGAGCTCACCTGTGTGTCCTTCTGCCTTTGTTTTCCCCCCTCTCCACCATTATGGAGAAGCACAAAATCTCTCATCATAGAATGGTTTGTGTTGGGAGGACTTTAAAACCCACCTTATTTCAAGCCCCCTGCCATGGGCAGAGACACCTTCCACTATCCCAGGCTGCTCCAAGCCCTGTCCATCCTGGCCTTGGACACTGCCAGGGATCCAGGGGCAGCCACAGCTCCTCTGCAGGGCCTGCCCACCCTCACAGGGAAGGATTTCTTCCCAGCATCTGGCCTAAATCTACCCTTCAGTTTAAAGCCATTCCCCCTTCACTACATGACAAGACCCTCTCAGCTCTCTGGAGCCCCTTTAGGCTCTGGAAGGGGCACTGAGATCCCCCTGGAGCCTTATCCAGGTGAGCACCCCCAGCCTGGCTCCAGAGCAGAGGGGCTCCAGCCCTGGAGCATCTCCATGGGCTCCTCTGGACTCTCTCCAACAGCTCCACATCCTGGTGTTGGGGACTGGATGCTCCTGGTGGGTCTGAGCAGAGGCAGAATCCCCTCCCTCCTCTGCTGCAGGCCAGGACACAGGGGAGCTCTGGGCTGCCAGGGCCCACGTTGAGCTTCTCATCAACAAACACCCCCAAGTCCTTCTCCTCAGGGCTGCATAACACTGAAAACTCTTTCAAAGTGATTTCCATTCCTTGTAAAACCACAATGAAAAAACCAAACTTTGACTGGTTTAATGTCTATGGAGAAGTCAATAAAATAATATATAATTAGATAGGAGCCACATCTACTCTGAGTTGTAACTTCTTGTCTTGAGGAAACCTGGTTTGAGATGGAATAGCATCGTGCAGCAACGAGATGAGTGAGGTGAGGCTGATGCAGGAATATCCCAGGGAAGTTTGTACTCCTGTTATCATCTCTGGGAAGAAACAGGCACAGATTGAGCGATCTGTTGGCCCACGTTATCTGCAGGAGGAGTGGAAATGACTGAGGGTTTTTTTGATTGAAACTATGGCTGAGCAAGTAGAGATAAGATAATTGCAAAGCTGAGTAATACTATCCAGCACCCCCCAGTATTGTCAGATAGTCCTTTGTTATTCAGCTTTCTCTGAATAAACTGAGCAATGCTAAATTACAGCTGTAAATCCCCACGATGTGTAGATATCCACAATATATACTCAGATGTAAGGAAAGGAAGAGATTGCAAATCTGGCCAGCTATATAAAAAGCATTATTTTCTTGGATACTTGAAAATGTTGGAGGAATTTGAACAGCCCTGGTAAAAACAGACTGTGTTATAACAGATGGGTATTTCCAAAAATGGCTTTGTCTGGGTTCAAGATAATTCAAGGTAGTTCCTGTTTTACCCAGAGTGAGTCACTCAAGCCACAGCATGGACAGCTATGCTAGAATTGCATCTGCCATATCTTCTATTTGCTCTGCTTCCTGTGATTCTGGTTAATCCAATGTTGAGTTTCTGTTAAGGAGCACTGCTGGGCTAAACTTTGAGGTAGTTTTTACAATATTAGTAAATTTGATTCTGACTCTGAAGTGCTGACAAGTTCTAACTGAGGTAATGGAATTGAAGTGCAGAGTGAGAAAATCTAGGCCACTAATGGTTAAAATCAGGCCACAAATGATCCTTACTTGTGTTTCATTTCTATGTATTTCCAAAGGCAGCTCTTTAATGCCAAAGTACTTAAGCCCTTGAAACCTTTCCTAAGGCTTCTCCAGGACAGGAATCAGGCAGCAGGTGGGTTCTGTTATCCATTTACTTGAGGTCATCTCCACACTGGCAGGTACAGAGCACAAACTGATTGGATGAGAAATACATGCTCTGACTGCAGGTGGGTGGAAGGGATGTGGCAAGAATGAAAAATCTGATTGTAACTGGTTGTGTTAGGGAGCCAAAGCAGGCTGGGATTTAAAAGAAGAGGTTGGTGTGCATCACTGAACAGCCATTTAGATTTGACTGCAGTAGCACGGAGTTTGTCATGGTGGTTTAGTTAACATGTTCAGTTTTGATGAAAAAGAAAGTGTCTTTGATCGCTCTGCAGAGAGAACAGTTTGTGTTGGAATTGTGCAGGTAGCTAATTCTGTAAGGTCATGTTCAGTGCCCCCCTGCACTGGAAAGTTGCTGAGTGGAGCAGAACCAGAAAACTCATAGAACTGGAGGGAGAAAACATGATTAAGATGTTCCCAAGAACACCATCTATTTGCTTCATGCTCAGGATTGTGAGTTCTGCCACCCTGTTTTACGGGATGCCTGAGATGGCACTGAGAGCTCAACTGAGGGAAGGATATGTAAAACTGCTTTAGCATATCACAGGAAGATTTTACACAGGCCTTTTCCAACCATGGCAGATCCTGCCATGTGTTGTAATATTTTAGAGAAGAATATTGTCCAGTCACTTTTAAAATGCCTTGTGTGCTGAGGCAGGGGCCAGGTAGGAGGAGTCCTGCAAACAGATTCCTCTACTGGCCTGTTTAGGGATTAATAGTGTAAAGGCTTTAACCTATTTATCAGTAAAACTCACAGACTAGCACGAGACTGCAAGCTAGAAGCTGCTTTCAGAGTCACAAAGCTGTTTTTCATTTGTCCTAGGAGTTCCAACCCACCCCTATCCGTAGCATTTTTTTTCTCAGTTGTCCCAAGTAATCTGGTAGGAAACTTTTTGTTGGTTGCTCTGCTGACTACTTTCTGCCATGGATATTTTTCAGAGACAGATTGTTCTCTCATTCAGGTTCTTAGCCTCAGCAGAGGTTGTTTTCCCCTCCCTTTTTGCTGGCAGGGTGCTGCTGGTTTGCACAGGTGACTGGGGGCTCTGGGTTGAACTGACAGTCCATCAAGAGCTGGCCTCGTTCCTCCTCCGCTGCTCTGTAAAGGGCACGGTGCTAAACCAATTAGAGAGAATTCCAAATTGGTTTCAGTGAGCAGTTCATGTAGAGATATGGACTCTGGAGACTCTGTTCCTCCAGCCTTGCAAGTCTTGGCTGTTTACCTCATCCCTCTTTTCCCCAAGAGGTGTGAGACTGAGGAGCTGTAGCTGGTGCTGATCCAGCGCGTGGGAACAGAGACATTTCAGGATCTCTAGACAAGGGAAGAGTCCAAGCAGTGGCAATGTAAGTGAAGAATCGCTGTGCCTGGCAAAATAAGTCTGAACATCTTTTTTGGGACTCGCTTGTTGAGACTGAAATGAGGCTGAAGCACTAGAGAGTTACCTGAGTGTGTATTTCACCCTGAAAACACTTTGCCAGAACCGAAGACTGGAAAATGTGGGTAAAGCTGATGTGAGTAACAATGTTGTAAGGGTTGAGGTCTTTCTCCAGAAAATTTTGAAATTTTCTGTGGGACTTTAGATCTCCATTTGTGCAGTTTCAGCTTATGTGCAGGCTGACCTGACATATAATGGCAGAGTTTCACACTGCATTTGCAACAATATCTCAGAGGATTCCAGCGTTTCCCAGGAAATTCTGGAACATCTCCAAGTGAAGAAATAGTGTGTTGTGTCTGGATATTCTGTCTCTGGATCAGCTGTCTGTGCTGGCACAGTTTACCAAGGTGGGGGGCTATGTGGAATAAATAAAATTAATAAATGACAGCTCTCAAAAGCAGCGAATTACTGACCAGCCAGCGAGCCAAACTTCTGGGGTACCATCAGCTTGGACAAAACATGCTCATGTAAGAACAACTGGCTTAGTGTTTAAATATTATTTTATCAGTCTTGGCAAGGTGGTCAATATAGAAATAAAATTATGTCAGTGAGAGACAAAAGGGATTTGCTTTTCTGATGTTTGGGAAAACAGCAGTTCCTTTCTGAAGGGTGTCACCATGCATGCCAAAAGCAACTTTTGTTATACATTCAAGCAATAATGTGTATGTTTCCCAGACATTTTTATGTCCCCCTTTCCTAACTGAATATGAGGGATTTTTCACTGCATATTGGTATATATTTGACCTATAAAGAAAAAAAAAATAATTGGTAGTCTGTTACCAGGTGTGTTAATGACTTGATGAAGTTTTGAAATACAGCATCTCAAATGCCATACTGTTTATCTAGTTCTTAATACCTTTGCTATTTCCTATTGCTATTTGATGATCAGTTTTTGCTGGAATATGTTTTGCAATTACAATAAGAGATTTAATGTTGTTTTGAACTCTGCCAAAGTCTGATTAGATTTTCTGTTTTGGCCTAAGTAATTTCTTTGTGCTTCAGTTTTCTCTATATAAAATGCTCAGATTGCAGGGCTTTAGACTGCAGATCCTGGTAATTAACTGCAAGTCTGATTTTTAGTTCAGCATTAGGTTAACCAGCTTCCATAAAGCAAAATCCTATTTATTCAGAATGAAAGGATTATAGGAAAGACATAAAGTAGGAAAAAAGTGGTTTATATCCAAGTCTGGGTTACCAGGAAGTCATCAGCACTGACACAGAGCTCCTAATAGAAGAGCAATAGGTAATACCCCCTGCAGGGCTCTAAGGAGTTTTGGTAGCAATTCCACATCACTCCCAGATCATGGAAGAAATTTCTCCCCACAGATTCACTGTCTACATTTATCAGTCATTGTGTAATCTCTTCAGGAAACAAACTCTGCTGCTTCTTAGATCATTATGGAGAAACAGTTTTTATCATTTCACTCCCCACCTGGGGGAGGGCCCTGAATTCCTGCTGGGATGTTACAGATGGGCACTGCAGCATCCAAACAGAGGCACCACTGCTTCTGGCTAAAAAAGTCTGAGAGCGACAAAGCTGAGATGGAAAGAGAGTATTTAAGGACATATCCCTGTGCTTACACCTTTTATTGGACCATTCCTTGGCAACAGGGGGTTGTTCACTGTGCCCAGCACTGGGTTTTGGTCCGACCCTATATAGATATTTTTATGTTCTCAGCAACCAGGATACACGTTATTTATCAGTATTTCTGTACCAGGCTGCCCAGAAGACCTGATGGAGGCTGTGCTTGGTCCAGCATAGTAAGAAACAACCCTGGCCTGGAGATCTTTACAGGCCAATTTGACGAGAATGACAAAGGTTAGGAGGGAAGTAAGAGCCGAGAGCAACGGTGTGCTTTGTGCAAAGATAAACAGCCAGAGATGGGAGAAGCCTCGGGTTCTTGCTGATTGTTTATTCTGTAGGTCAAACAGCTTAGATTTTACTTCTCTGTTGCAGCTTCTTTTATATTTTCTAAGAGCTTTACTTCAAAATTCTGATGCATCTCCTCTTGTAGCCGTCACCTTTTCACATTTATTTGCGCTCTTCTGTATTAATGGAAGTCATGAAGTTCAACTTATATCATCTCGGTTAGGATTGGTGAAATAGCAGAAATGTTTTTGTTCTTTCCTTGGATCCTGATTAATTTCTAACTATCAGCATGTGTTTTAATCCTGATATTGCTCAAACCCAGTATGTTTTCAGTGCCTTTCCTGGATAGAAGGTTTCTGTTAAATGGAAGGTACTCTGATGTTGTAGGACTGAGCAGTTACTCAGCCTCACTGTGCCTGTGACAGTGCTGAGCCCTAGAGAGTTTGAAAACCTGTCTCTTCATCCCACGTGAATATCTAATTCTTCATGGATCTATCTATCACTACAGAAAGGTACAAATATTCTCAGCAATCCTGCAAGCAGATAGGAACTTTCTGAAAACTAGATAGGTTATTTTGTCAATCTCTTGATTTTTTTTTTTTTAGTTTTTTTTATTTTCCTTTGTTTTGTTTTTGGGGTTTTTTTTTGTTCTTGTCTTGATTTGTTTCTATTCTGCAACTACTTGACTTTTTGTGTTTATAACTCTTTTTTTGTCTCTTCTTTCTCCTCCTGTGAAACACTACCTGTCTGTCCCCTGGTAATGTGTAGAATTTATGCCAGAAGCTGCTTCTTCAAAGATGTATCTATACAAAAATTCTCAGGTGGGTATTGCTCTCCCTTGATGTGTGCAGTCCTCTCTACAAAAATAAGAAAACTGTGCTCTGTCATTTCCAAAGACCAAGACAGTTCTCTCTTTTTTTAAAAGAGTATATTTTAAATCATAGTCACTTTGAATTCCTGTATTTCCTTTGTACCTGCACACTTCCCAGCTCTCCTGTCTGACAGCAGCAGGTAAAGCTGCTCCCCTCTAACCTTTGAAGCGAGTGAGAGAAGTGCAGAGGAGAGCTGAGGCAGTGATGGGAAATGGGGGTGATGAGAGGACAAGGTGGCCTTGGCTTGCTCGGGAGGCTGTAAAGACACAGAGCAACTCCAGTGCAGAATCTGGTTTTCAGTGTTGAGCTCTGGTGGAATTCCAGGGCAGAATCCTGTTTTCACTGTTGAGCTCTGGTGGAATTCCAGGGCAGAATCTGGTTTTCAATGTTGAGCTCTGGTGGAATTCCCAGCCATTCCAAGCACTGACCAGCACCTGGTGCAGCAGAGAACAAACGTGTTCTCCTTCCAGGAGAGAGGCAGCAGAGCCCTTTGTCCCTGGGCATCCGTGGAATAAAACACTGGGTGAATGCTAGGGCATGAATCAATGATAAAACACTTTATTCATGCTGTGCCCAACACACATTGAGAACTTGGTTTGATATAGCTGGGGAAGTACCATTTTATAATAGTCCTAGTTAAAAATCAGCTCTAGGGACAGCCATGTGATGACATGGACACACTGGAGTTGAACCTCTGTCCTTCAGGCTGGCTGGATACTCAGTAGAGTCCAAGCAACTTCCAGTTCCAGGAGAGCTTGTGAGTATGTAGGTGACTCTAGTCAGGGAATTAAGTTTAATTTGATTTCTACACTGCTGATCTGGGTACACAGTTGTCACCTGCATAAAAATGGTAAAAAAAAAAAAAAAAGAAACTGAAATCCTATTATGATATTAAGTGCTTGATCAAACAGAAATACTTCTGGTCTCTCTTCACACACAGCAAAACCCCAGTAGAGGAGGAAACTTCTTTGTAGTCTTGTCACAACAGAAGAAAAGAAACCTTTGCTTGTTCTACTTTTTTCTGTCTTTGAGTTAAAAAATTCGGGGCATCTGAGGCTTGTTAAAATATTTGGGAATATCTTGGCTTAAATAATAAATGGTAACAATGATACCTACTGCTTTACAATTAAAGTACTTATGTCCATTAGTAATGATATCTCAGATCTATCAGTTAACAAAATAGGATGCCAAAGATGCTCTCAGCAGGATGAATTTTTTTAAGTTCTGGAGTGAAATTTGACATCTTCCTTGGCGTGGCCCCCCACCACCTCCTCCTTGTTTAGAGGTGAGTCACAAACTACCTCAGTGAAGTGTGAATAAAAGGTGCCACCCCAAGCCACTGAAAAGATCTAAAAGCACTCAGGTGATGTGAACAAAAGCCTCGAAAATAGGTTTTACTGATGTTTGCCACCAAAAAAAACCTAAAATGATCTTTGTCTAAGATGTAAGCAAGACCATTTCTGCTGTAGTTTCAAATGAAGATATGACAGATTTTACTGTTTGCTCTTCAGTGTCAACATCATCACTTAGGTGAGAAATAGCGAAGTAATAAAACCTCAAGTTCTTACAAATCTTGGTGGTTAGAATTGAATTTTACAACAATAAGCCTATTTGAGTAATTTATTTTTACCATTGAACAGGTATAGTCAGTTAATCTTCCTAACAAATAAGCACATAATGTATATATTTCCTGTGTTTCAAATTTTTTTTGGTTTTGTTTTTTACCAATATTTAATTAGGTACAAAGTAGTAAAACTTTGGGGGCTTTTGTGTGTGTATAGAAAGAGTTCCTTAACATGCAGCAGTGTGGTGATGTCTTTGTTGGTAAAAAAACCTAAGAACATTGATTTGGTCATTCATGTTCATCTTAAAAAACAAAAAGCATTTACAGTTTAATATTGTATCATATAAATAGACATCTATAGCTCTGCATACATTATTAATAGTGCTTTATTGCCTGCTTTATTGGTTTCACTACTGCTTCTCCTCTTGGGAAGTCATGTAAAATACAAAGGCTGCACAAATGCCCACATTGCAAGAGCCACTATATACACAGCAAATAAGATTGCACAAGTGCAAATATTCACTGGAGCAGCTTCCTGCAATTCATGTAACATAATAACCAACAGTCCACAAATGCAATCCTCCTAGCAACTGATATTATTTCAAATATATACTTTTTTTTTTTACCCTACGACACTTGTGCTGCTATTTGAATATTGAACAAAATTTTATTCCTGTATTTTCTGAAGAGAGAACAGAATTCTTGTTGAGAAGAAACAGAGAACTTTAAATGTGTCTCAGGATAAGTAGCACAGCTGCACAGTAGATGCTAAGGGGGTCTAGAACTGAGTGTCTGTGTGGAAGGAAAGCATTGGAGACAGGATTATTTTCATAAATTAATGTTGTGTCAACCACTGACTTGGGGCTTAGGAAAGCTGAGACAAAAGGAAGGAGAAGAGCCAGTGATGAAGGGAGGAGCCCTGGCCTCCTCTCTTCTGCTGCTGCAGAGGCTGTTCTTGACAGGGTGTCCCAGATGTTTACCTCCATGATTTCTTCACTCTAATTTCTAAAGACAAATACTTTTTGATGTCCCAGAATTTCCCTCGGTGTTTAAAAACTTATTACTGGGGGTTTGGGTGGCTTTTTTAATAAAATCACTATGTTGAAAGTTTTTCTGTCTCTCTCCTACAAGCCGAACAATTCCCCAGGTGTTCTTTCTACTTTTTTCAGTTGTAACCCTCTGATCATCTGAGCTTTAAAGTCCCTGCAATAAACTTAAATGTGTTTCTTTAAGGACAATTATGAAGCTTTCAGGACCAGCTGGTCACAGCAGTCCTTCAGATGCTTTATTTCTGGTAGCTGTTCATTCATGTGGCTGTCACTCAGTTCTCTTCATGCCATATCTCTGTGAGGATTTCTTGCATCTCTTCTGTGCCCATGGCCCATCCCTTTTGTGAACTGCCCCAGGGATGCTCCCATCTGTTGGAGCAGACCTCACACTGGCTCTGTGAAGGTCCCAGAAGTTGCTCTGTGAGTGCCTTGTCTTCCAAGAGAAACTTCCAAGTGCTGTCCTCGTTGGTTCCCGGGCTATGGCAGCTGGCACAGCAGCATTTCCTACTGCAGCCTCCTTGCTTTGGGAGGGCGAGCTGCTGCCTTCCTCAGGATTTGGAAAAGTGGCTCCCTTCCCTGGCAGGCCTTCCAGCATAAAAGAAGCTTTCTGTAATGAAAGAGAAGCAGGGCAGAGCTTTGTAAAGGTCTCGGTGAGGCTGACACCTCGTGCTCAGGAGCAAGCGCTCCGACTCCTCATTCCTCCCCCTGTCAGCATCGATAAGCCTCTCGTACCTGACGTGAGCTTTTATTGCCCTTGACTGCTCTCCATTTATACAAAGGTTAAATCTTCCCCTCTGTCTGTGCTTTAGAGCAATATGCTATTTAGAAAACAGTGCTTCCATTGAATGCAATAAAGGCAGGAGCATCTGGCGTGGTTGTCGGGGCTTCGGGGGTTTCTTTTATTCTATTTTTCTTCCCCTCGGCAATAGGTCATGCAGTAGGTGCAACTTAAACTTTTCATGTTCTGACATGCTACAATTACCCCTGCAGCAGGGGAGACCCAGGAGGATCAGCACAGTGCGAGTCTGCTGTATTTAGAGATATGGCCATCGAAAAGGAGGGGAAAAGTGTTATACCTTTTAAATGATCTAATGGGGTTTGGGTTTCATGTTCCCTGTCGCCAAGGGGACACTTGTCAGGCAGCAGTGTCAAATGGCTCCTTGCCATCTAGGTGTGAATGGGCATTGTCTTGTGCTTCATTGCAATAGGACAGAAGGCTTTGACTGGCATCTCTGGAAGAGAAAAAAAGTCCTCTTGTGCCCTTCCCCAGCTCCTCTTTGGACGTAACCCCAAAAGGCTTGGGGTGAGTTACTGGTCATAAAATGAACCTTTCTAGGTTTTCACAAGAACTCTCCATGAGTGGAGCTGCTATCCCAGCTAAAGTACAGTATTTCTGTTCAGGATGCACTGGTTCTGTGAGCCTGAACAGTTGGCTGTAGGAAGGGGTGAGAACAGAACCTTTTTAATAATTTCAAATTACCTCCTAGATACTGGAATTATACCGTGGCTCTCCCTCCTCTAACAACACGCTGTATGTGTACCTTTACTGCCATATTCTTTCCTTTTCAGCTCCCTGAAGCCTTTCTGCCCTGTTTCTTTTTCTTCCTGCAGGAAACAGGATCTTCAGAGGGTTTTCTGAAAGCTCTTTGTAATATTAGCGAACATGTACAGGAAAACCCTCAGGTTATGTTCAACTCCTGGTATCCTTCACTTTAGATTTAAGAAATTCCCTTAAACTCTCATTAGTGAAGACCTTCTCATTCCTATAAAAGTTTAAAGAAAATCTTTGTCTCATCAGAGATTTAACACAGCTCCTCAGCATGGCTGAAGAAAGCAGATTCTTTGTGCCTCTCTGTTCATTCTGGAGCAAAGACAATTGTTACAAAAATGTGTCTTTATTGATGTGACCCCCAGGTTCCCTCATCACTTTTCGACTTATTACCTTTTCCTCTCTGCTGCTTTCTGCAAATCTTTTAATTGATGGGAGGAGAAAGGAAGGTTTTGATTAAATGCTGATGAATCCAGGCAGGATTACTGCATTTCCCTGGGCACTGTATGAGCCAGGACTGGCAGAGCACACTCTGTGTTCCTGCTGCTTTCTCACCTCATCTGCCCCCCTCTACCACAGGGACATTTTAGTCATGTATTTTTAAGCAGAGTGGCATTAAAAAAAGACAATTTAGATATCTGTGTGCAGTAAATTTTGTTAAACTTATCTCTTTGTGAATTTAAAATTCGTCTTTTTCAAGTTCTCTCTTCGTAAAACTGAGTTATGCTAAAAGTTTAGAAACTTTCTCACACACAATTAAAATAAGAAGCCAAGAATCTTATGTCACAATGAAAAGAAAGTAAAAGAATGAGAATTTAACTGTTATTGTTTTGGGAAGCCCACAGCTTCCATTAGAGAAATTTAAGGGGAGCATTATGCACTTTTAAGGTTCTTGAGTGAATCTTACAATTCAGACTCTGCTAAAGAGTAAAACAGGGGGGAAACAATGTTCTGTGTGGCCTCTGTTATTCCTGAGCTGACAGCTGCCTTCCCTGTCATCTCTGGGGCTTGGTAATCAACTCCTATACCTGACTCCCTTTCTTTTTATTCTTTCTCCTTTCTTTCTACCTTATTTCATCTTCTTTTCCTTTTTTTGTTGTTGTATTTTTTTAACTTCTTTTCTTCTGCATTTTCCCTTTTCCTTCCTTCCTATTTCCCATTTTTCTTTTCCTCCTCCCTCTCCTAAAACAGCTGTCAATCTAAAGCAACAAGCACCCCATCCACCCCCCTGTACTTCTGCCTTGCCTAGAAAAACCCAAAAAACCTCTGTTTTGTAAAGCTATTGGATATAGATGTGGCTTCAATGAATTCAAACCCAACACACACAAAATTAGTGCCCTAACACCAGCATTGCTGTGGCTGCCCAGTCACCTCGAATCCATGATTGTGACTTATGAGCTGTCTCAGACCACTTTTAACAATGCAGGGTCTTAAACTGTTCTTGTTTAGCACCCATTAAGGGACCTTTCACCGATGATGTGAAGTTAAAAGCTTAAATCTTCCTGAAAAGCCAGCTTTAACCTGTCTGAATTTGCTACCAAATACCTGAGTATTTAGAAACGTCATTGGAAACCTCAAACGAGCTATGCTGCCAGAATTATAGAAATGTTTTAGCCATGCTGTGGTCAGAATCTAAAACTGTGGTTGTTCAGAAGTTTAGGATGAACTTAATTCTGGTTTCAATCAAATCATGATAGTTTAAGCTAAAGATAGAGGAAAAAATCATGGCAGGGTTTTGAGAGAGAGAGGGAGAATTTTGAAAACTCCTCAGAACACAGAATGCTGGAAGAAATCCCACTAATGAGAAGTGCAGGTACGCTGTTCTCAATGAATAATGTATCAAAAAGAATCAGGGCTTTTCACATTGCCTTATAAATAATGGGGTTTATCACGTGTGGGGGCCCATCCACAGATAAATAAATCAGTGCCTGGTTAAGGAGCTGGTGCAGAGATCCAAATGCAGAGTTTTGCATTATAAAAAGGAACTTTCATTGGCTGTGAAAAGTGGCCTCTCCATACAGGCAACAGCAATTCTGATGGCAAAAATCCCCTAAGACGCAAAAGATGCTAAATGTTGCTGCATTGGTAACACAGTCTCCCACAAATTGACTTCCTTTTTGTTAATCCTGGGGGGTTTTTTTCAGTTTTGCCTAAAAGTGAAGATGGATTTCTGGCTTTGTGGTTCATTCTTGTCTTAAACATGGGATAACTTAAGTGTGCTACAACTGTGTGTTCAAACTTGCCAGTTATTTTTCATATGCATTCCAAAATACTTACAAAATGGAATTATTTTGTTGGCCTTAGTCACTGGAGGTTGCCTGTTGATAGCTTTTTGTTAGTAACATAGATATTTAACACTGGTTTTTCTTATGAAATTTCTCTCAATTCCATCAGATCTTATTTGTTTACATGGACCCATTATAAAATTATGTAGAACACGCAAGTTTCTAAGGGCCTTGTTCCCTTAATTAAACAATTAACTTGCCATTTTGGATTTGATCAAGAAATGATTGAACATGACAGACTGTCTCCCCTCTGGAGCACATAACTGTGTCAGGGTCAATCATGTTTCCTTTGGAGTCAGAGGGAAAGGGGCTTGCTCATAAATTAGAACACACTCCTGATTTACAGTAGTAAATACCATACATAACTGATTTTGTAACGTTCTTATAAGATTAAAAAAAAACAATCCATAGATAATTTAATATGTCAGCAAGGTGGTTATTTAAAAATCAAATTCCAACAAGCTGAGAAAGCCCATCAGCTGGGTGGATTTTTTCAACAAGCTGCTTTCTTGTACCTGAAACCAAATTTGTCACCAGGCCAGTGCTGCTCTTTTGGCCTGGGTCTGTCAGAAATAGGGAGTCACAGAATGCAGCATTAAAACCAAGCAGTGCAAAGTGCCAGAGCACTCAGGAATCTGCCACCTCCCACAATTTATGTGGAAAGCAATTGCTAAGCATCCTGTGGATAATTTGCTTTTTCTTGCTTCAACTTCCTGCTGCTGAAGGCATTGTTGATTTTATTCCCAATTTTATTATAACTTAACTTTATTATGGTTTTAGACTATTTGCTAGAAATAAACATGTTCCTTATGCACTGCTCTGAAATGGATAAGTTTTAATGGTGCTTTTACCAGAAACCCAAGGCTCTCTACAGCCACTTCTGCTCTGCTGAAAAGAACACCCATCATATTGGCAGTTGTCCACAAGATGTTTGCAAAAACTGAGTGATTTGCATATTGGAAACTGTTCATTGATACATTAAATAACATTTTATTGTGGACATCTGGTCTGCTAAAAATCTGCCAAAGTTTGTATCCGATAACTGCAGCAATTCAGATTTATAGAAGGAATCTGTTCTGAAAATATGTTAAAATACTGCCCCTCTTTCATTTCTAGCTTTTAGACACTATTGTGCAAAAGCTGTTCTTGTTAAAAATCTGAGTCTTCCCTGCAGAACAGCTTCCTGTGTTTGTTCCTGGGAACCTTATAAAGAACAAAGAACTTTCTGCATCTCCATTTATGATTTCAGTTATATCCAAAGCAAAGAACGAGCCTGTGCTCAAATACGTTAGGGCTAAATATAATAAATAAAAATTAACTTTCCAGCTAAGCCAATCTATGACTGTGTACTCTGTAAAATGACTAAACTGAAAACATATGCTTGAGCCTGCCTACAACATCTGTAGGTTCTGTAGGAATAATTTAAATTCACTCCCTTTAATTCTAATATTCATTAGATGAGACTTCTGCATTTTACATTAGAATAGATTAATGACTTCTTTCACCAATTTATTTATTTTAGGCGAAATTCAGTGGACTGTTCTTTTATGAAAATAAAAATGTGACTCAGCCCAAGAGAGAGAAGGCTTGTCTTTTTTTTTCTTTTTTTTTTTTTTTGGTGGTGTTTGATGTATTTCTAGTTGAGGCCAGTTTCAGAATGTGTTACTACATCCACGCTGAATTGTATTTTGACATGTCACTGTCAAAGGGCCCAAGCTTTCTGTCAATTGGGCTGTATGGAGCAGTAATTAATTCTGCTGTAGAAGTGTCAGTGGCTGAGAAATTCCTTTGCTGGAGCTCAGCCCCTGCACTGCCCATGTTTGACTGGCACCAGTTTCACTCTAATAACAGGGGGAGGATGCTGGCTCTGTGTGGCTTTTGGAGAGCACAGTGCAAGCTGCACTATGGACAAGGACCAAAAGGCCAAGCCCTGCTTTGATATGCACAAAATAAACGAGTTACCTTAATAGGGGTGAAACCCCCCACATTTTACACACGTTTCTGGGAGAGACCCAGCCACAATGAGCACTAATGGGGTTCCATCCTGTGGGTCCACAGTGTGATTCTTTAAAGTAAATCTGGTTTGTGACAGGAGCCTTTTCTGCCAGAGCCCTTCCAGACCTGCCCTGACAGTGCACAGGAGCCCTGGTGCAGGGTCAGCCCTTGGAATGGGGATTTCATGGAGCCAGGCACAAAACCCCTGCAAAACCACCCTTTGCTTGGGGCAGATGTTGTGTGAGTTGGGATTCTCACCCCTTTGCCACCTTAATTATAGTTCCCTGACAATTTTTCAACTCCCCTGATGAAAACGATCCCATTTAAGCATTGCATGAATGTGTTGGGTAGCTGAGGTACAGGTAATGATAGGAATTTCAAAACCAGTCTGGGTTGTTTTCACTCCATTTTCGTGAAATTTAAGAGGATGACACCAGAAACACAAAATGGCCAATGCTGCATGTTTTAAAAACGTGTCATTTAATCACCCCTCAGACAGCAGACATGGCTGAAAGAGTCCTAAGTAGAGCTGTGCAAACTATTTAAAACACGGGCCAGAGACAGTGTCGAGTTATTTCGTTTCAGGCGCTATTTCAGTTTGAACCTTTCCATGTGTTCTTTAACAAAGTGTCAGTGGTGTGAAAACTTAGAGCCTATTTCAGGAAAAGCCAGGCTGATCTCTGACTCTCTATGAAAGCCACTGACAAACAAATATTTTCTTCCTTTTTTTTTTCTCTTTTTGGTAGGTCATTTCTGCCTCCATCACGTTCAATATTCCTTTGACTCAGGAACAGTTTATTGCATGTCATTATCAGTTTTCTTAGCTTTTTCTAAATTAACCAGATTTGTGAATATCCCATTGAAAAAAGAATCAAGGTATGAGGATAAGAGATATGGGTTCTTCTTCTGGTTTGAAGATGGCTTTATTTTTTCCTTTGGTTGCAATTTATTTAACATTTTTTTGAGAGTGGGAGAGTGTTTTGTTGTTGTTTGTTTTAAAAATTTTGTTGTGTTTTGGGGTTTATGGTGTATTTTCTGGTTTTGTTTTTTTGTTCTTTTTTGTTTGGTTGAGGTTTTTTGTTGTTCCTGTTTTGTTTTGGGGGATTTTTTGGTCGGGTTTTTTCATTATTTTTTTTGTTTCTGTTTAAATCAGATCGACTCAACTCTCACTAGTCAAATGTGCTCTGATAAAATGCCCTTAGCAAGGGAACATTTTCAGTACAATCACATCTTTCTGATCCTGAGAGCAGGATTCCTTGAACTTTAGGTAGAATAGTGGCTTAATTTGCCTTTTTGATCAGAAATAAGCAGTAGCATTGCATTTTGCTGGATGCAGGTTGATGGTAACTAGGAGAGAAATGTCATCTTTCTTCCTGAGATGCATGTGAGGGATAAGGCAGAATGGATCTTATCTTTCAGCAATGGCAGATGTAAGCCTTGGTTGGGGAATAATCAGGACCCTGCTCAGTCTTTGCCCTTTTATTTTACCTTGTACCGAAACATTTCATTAGCAGCATGTCACTTGTTGTTCCACTGCTAGAATATTTCGGGTTCTGATTTTCTCTCCTCCTCTTCTTTTTCCTGATCCTTAATTTGTTGTCTCTTTTTCAATGCGGCGCCGTAGGCTTTCAGGATCTCATGATAGTTAAAATATTTACTGGAGAGTTATTTAAGTTTTCCAGCATGACTGAAGACATGCATTTTAATAATCTAGTTTTTCTTGTGCAGCTGGCTGATTTTTCTGCGTTTTAGCTCCGTGGCAGAGAAATGACTGTGTCATTGCTGTGTCTCACTCAAGGAGCTCCCAGAAATGAGGAGCTGCAAACACATTCCTTTGGGACACGTGCAGGAGGAGGACAGAACTCTGCTGTTGTATCCCAGACTGTGCACACACAGTGGGACCATTGCTGGTTCTTCCTCCCAAGCTCAGGATAGGTGAAAGAGAATTATTTCTGCCAGAGCACCTCCAAAAGGAGGGGGAAGCAGGAGGGACTGTGCTCACTTAGGCAGTGGAATAAGGGTTGTAAAGTGTGGTAGGAGCAGACTAACCAGGGCTCACATCCAGCAGCTTGCAACCGTGCTTTCATCCAGGACTGCTGGAGGCAGTTCAGTTGAAATAGCTCCTGAAAATACAGACATCTCCCAAACTACTTGTTTCAAATCTGCCTCCAGTAAAATTTACTCCCCACAGCTCCCATTACCTCTTCAATCTGGAGCTGCCTTACATCCTGCTTGCCTCCAAGTATCTCACTGGGCATGGCTGTTGATGCATCATCAAGGACGACAGAATGCTGTCTTGTGTATAAGCCCTGGGGAGCCTGAAGCCTCACAAAGACACTGTTTACAGCCTGCTCATGGATTCAGGACTGCTTTGGTGAGACCAGGAGACTTCTCATGATTTTAATCTAAAATGAGATTCTGTAGGGTTAAGTCTGTACCCCTATGTCAGTATATTCTTTAATCTAAACTTGATTCATTGATCGAGCTAGGGGCAAATCAAACAGTGAAATTTCCCTTAATAATATACCCTTGCCTTGGCAGGTTGGAGCCTCAAAATCTGAACAGAGTGTTGAACATTTGTCACAGGGTTTTGTACTCAATTTTGTATTCAATAACTGCATTGAGCCCCCACGCCAAGGACCATTCTAAGTGAGGAGAGGAAAGGGTAGGATTTTACATTCAGCATGTGGAAGTGGGCTTTTTGAAACTGTTAATTCTGAGAGGTTTCAGGCTTAATGTAAGACTGCCATAGAGTGGTGAGTTTGTTCCTCACATTAAATTCTATTGCAAGCTATGCAAGGGCAGCGGCAAATTTTCCGACAGCGAGTTTTCCCATCACAAAATAGCAATTCATTGAATTACAATATGTGTTGGGACAGGGTTGAATGGCTGAGACACGGCTTTCTGTGCTCCTCTTTTCTCAGAGGAAGTAGCCCTTGAGATCCCGATGTCAGGCGGCTGTTACAGCAGGCTCTGAGCTCAGCAAGCATTTCCAATCTTCATTCTCCCACTCCCTCTTCCCCCTCCACTGAAATTGTGCTCCCTGTTCACAATATTGCTGAGCTGTCTGTAATGATAAATGATGTGCCTTTCTTTAAATTTCCTTTCTGCTCAGTACTAGATATTGGCCGGCTTGGATGTGTGTTCTGGGTGGATAAATTACTTTGGCAAGTCATGGAGAATTTATGCACATGGCAACAGATGGACCCTGCGTGCTAGATTTTTTTTCTCTGTTGTTCTAATTACGTAATTTGATTTTACCTGGGGTAATTATATTTTCAGGAGCAAAGATCGGTTGCCGGGTTTTAGGGTATTGTTTGGGGGTTTGGGGGGACTTTTTTGGGTTTTTTGTTTTGTTTTGGGTTTTTGTTTGTTTTGTCTTTTGTTTTGGGTTTTGTTGTTGTTGATTGTTTTTTGGGTTTTTTTTTTGTGTTGTTGTTGTTGTTTTTGGTTGGGGTTTTTTTCCTTTTGGTTTGGTTTTTATTTGGTGTGAAATATGAACCTCTACACTGAATGAGATTTTGGTCTCAAACCTTGTTACAGGCCAAAGTAAAACTGGTCCATTACTCAGCTGCACATCACCCTTTAGTGAGCATCGATCCTTTTACATGCATGACTTGTGTTGTCAAGTGGATCTTCAGAGTTCCAGAGAACAGAGCCCAGGCTTTGTTTCTTGATAAGGATTGTTGGTGTATGGTAAAGATTGGGAGGAATTCAAAATGTCTGCAACCAGGCCACGCTAGAAATGAAAATGTTGTTGTTCCTAATTTAGAAAGTGGCCTGCCTTTGATAGTCAGAGAGGAGCTTTCCTTATTTCATCCTGGCTCTGGGCTTTTGTTTCAAAGGAGTGCTGAAAGTAGAGCTTTGTGTAGAAAAGCAAAGTAATTTCAGAGCAGAGCATGAGCTGAGGAATGGATTTGGGACTCAGCTTCCACTGAACTGCTGACACTTCTGTCACTGTCTTTGTCTTTGCTCAGACTATGCCCTCAGTTATGCTTTGGTGACAGAATATTTTCATGAAGCTAGAATCCTTTTGGATAAAGCTGCTGCTCTTTCTGTTAGGATTCTGTAGTATTTGGTACTTGCACAAATAATTGAAATAACTTTTAATGGCACGTAAACAGATGTTCTGTTTACAACTTGGGATTGGTGAGGACTTCCTAAAAGCATTATGTCTTCTTTTAAATCCTGAGAGAACACAGGAAGCCTGTCTGAAGATGAAGATGGGAATGGAGAGGTGGCCTGTTTCTTCAGTCCATCATTTATGTTTTGCTCTCTTGCCAGGCTAAAATAGCTACACTGGAGGTGAAGGCTGAGGGAAGAAAATCCCATCTCTCTAGGATAATCCTAGGGATGGGTTAGGGTGGTAGGACTGTGTGGACAGGATCTGGCTTGGTGGCAATCCTCAGGGGCAGGCACAGGTGGAGCTCAGGTGGCAGTCAAGGACTGATGGCCTGAGTTAAAGGTGGCCAGTGCCAGCTTCTCCCAGCCCTTGTCCCAGCCCTGGGAGCTGCCCTGGCAGCAGCAGTCCCCACAGCACTGCCCTCGGGGTTCTGACACAAGCTCCTCCTGTGACAGTGCCCTCAATGTCATCTTCCAGTGTTGAAGCACGGCTTAAGGACCTTGCACCCTTGCTCTGCAAGCCCTCAAAGAAATTCTCTACTGAACAAAGCCAGCTGAGCATTTCCCTACATTTACACAAAACAGCAAAAAATTCAATCCACGCATTGCAAGTGATAGCAGTTTTCTGCCTTTTCTTTTTTTTCTTTTCATTTCCCCAGTAAATATTCTATTCAAATACAAGGTATTATGCAAACATATTTCTGTCTGAGTAATATTTCTGTTATACCAGGCTAGCATGTGCCTGTAGCTCCCCCTCTCCTGAAATCCACAATTGCGACAACACAGTTTTTAATTCAAACAGTAAATCCCCACTCCTATAAATCCTTCCCTGCAGCTCCCCCCTCTCCTGAATAACAGTACTGTAAATAAGTGGCTGCTCTAAAAAAGAGTAGGTGGTGCATAATATTAGAAACAGTAACTTGTTGAGCAGAGCTATTTAAAAAAAAAAATCTGAGTGCCACATAATAAAGGTACTATCAGCAAATAGCAGCCTAGCATCTCAGCTAGCTTTACTGGGCTGTGAGTTATTGCTGTGGTCAATAGATCTCTTTTCTGTAGCATTCTGCTTATGTAGGTGATAAATCTTACAGTCTTATGGGAATAGGGTCAGGCTTCTGCTACTCTGCCCCATTATTTTTCTCCTACATCATTTAGAAAACTGCTGGACTGGACCGTTTTTGGTGCAGTGACTTTTTGTTCAGGTACATGGTAAATTTTATTGTGCATATTAAATTTTACCTCAGACCACATTTTAGCGTCCAGCTTGATAGAAGGTGAAACAGAAATAAAATCTTAAGCAAAAGAGCAAATAAACACCAGAAGCAGAAAACAAATGCTATTTTCAATGACATGTTTAGATGTAAAGTATGAAAAGAAAAAAAAAAGTTTTTATTTTGGTCATAAGGGTTTTTTGATTTTTTTTTTAAACTGGAGAATGAATAACCCAGGAGTAGCATTCAATCAGAGACATTTTTTAGTAATTCTGTAAGCTCTGGGAATGTTTTAAGTAATGATCAGTTTGACATTCTTGCTGTTAAAGAGAGCAGAAAATGAGGTGGTGTCAGGCACTGATGGACAAAGCATTTGAATAATTGATGATTTTGGTGCCACCTGCCAGGAATCACAGCTTCTCCCTGGCTCCCCTGTGTGTCCCCTCATTCCCCTGGACCTGGAGAGGCGTGCTCCTGCCCTGGGGAGCAGACAGTGGGAAAAGCAGGGCAAGGAGGAGCGTGGTTTGCTTGGAGCCCCTGCTGTGGGTGAGTAGAAAAGACCTTTCTGTTTTGTTGTCCATGTTCAGGCAAAGGGAGAGGGGAGAGCCAGCAGAGCCAAGGTGTGAAGGGCACATGTTGGTGTCACACACGTTTCCAGCTGCCTTTAGCACCCCGTGGCTTTAGCATCTTGTTGGTATCAATAATTCTGAGTTACATGCCTGATGCCACAATAAAACATCACCCTCCAAGGTGCATGAGGGCAGCACATCCCTGCAGAATCACCAGGAGATGTGGCTGGCCAAATGTCTTTATTATTTATTTATTCTTTGCCCACACGTGCAGCACCAAAATGCTGAGTTGCCTTTATGGGAGCTTGTGTGAGAAAGCAAAGGCTGCTTTTATTTTGAACTGCTAAGTCTGAAGAGCACATAAGAACAGATCAAATAGATAACAAGGTGCTGGAAAGGGAAAAGGATAGTCTGTGTTGTACTTGGACGGCAAAGCATTAAATTTTTGCAAAAAATTATCAGCCCAGACATTGGGGGAAACCCCCTAATTTTAAGGATAAAGAAGCAATGAATTAGGTTACCAGTCAGGAATTCTCTGTCACTACAAGTCCTAAAGGAAAACAAAATGTCGGGGAGAAGCGCTGTGCTTGCAGGATCAAGCCCTATATTCTTTGGATATCCATGACATCCATAAATCTTTGTTTCCTGAGTATAGTTTGTTAACTGAGAAATTAGTTCAAGCAGCTTTGATGATTCTTCTTCTACCCCCTGTGTCAAACAAATATTTTCCCTTTCTGACTAGATTTCTTCCTCACAGATTTTGCTGTTCCCTGGGCCTTCCAGGAAAGTCCTCTGCTGTCCTCTGTAATCTTCCTCTCCACAGTGCTTTGGTAGTGACTGTCTGAGCTTGGAGAGAACAAGTCCTTCTGTTAGCAGTCCTTCTGTTGGTACCTGGAGCAAACCCTTCAGATGTCTGCAGGAATGCTCTGTGGATGTAACAACAGGTCTTTGATCACATCTTTGTTCATGAGTCCCCTGTGCCAGTCTAACTCGTGGGTTAGAGGCAGTTGAGGAGCAGCTGTTCAGCTGTGGGAGAACTTGTCAGCCTCTGTTTCCATGAAGGAAAGGTAAATAGCTGCTATGCCACTGCATGAGCCATCTGTTAGTTCCACTGAAGAAAAGAAGTTCATGAACTTGCTGTTGGGTTTTTTTTTTTTTTTTTTTTGCTTTTTCATTTTAGACCTGTTGAATGAAAGTTTTTAGGTTGTTGGTATTTAGCTCTTTTCTGTAAAACCTTCTGTCACCCAAAGCCCTGTGTGTGACCTTTATGGAGCATTATGAAGTGTGAAGGATTCCTTTACATGATTGCTGCTTGTTAACCCTTTTTTTCCTATACACACACACAAAAGTGATAAATCTTCATATAGAAAATGTGCAGCAGTCTTGGGTTTTGGATTTGGCCTGACCATGCAAAAAAAAATTTGTTACCCAATCTTGCAGAGCACTGACTGCATGAGAGCTGTTCTCTGTGTGCTAATGGGAAATAAAAGTCCTAGCTGTGAAAATAGCTGCCCAACCAGAAAATAAAGGAGTGCACAACACTACTCTAACATAGTTTTCATTTATTTTAAAATTGAATAAACAACATGCAAAGAACAAAGTCTTCTCAATACAGAAAATGGTCTTGTATTTTAGGGTCTAATAGAGGCAAGACCAAATAACAACAGGGTTTGCTGTAATATTGTTAGAGGGTAGAGTAGCTCTGGTAGGATTGTATGGCAATGGGACTGGGTCTGTGTGATGGTCTCCAGCAGCTTTGGAAATATCCCACAGAGTAAATAGTAACTCTGTATCAGACTGATGGTGTCCACTATCAGAAGCCATGCTCTGTGTATGAGGGCCATGCATGCATGTTCAGCTTGTTTCCTTAGAGAAATCATCTGGCATTTGCCATACATAGGTGTAATCCCATGCAGTAAGAAATGAGAATTCCAGGAGTTGTACTGCCGCCACCCAAAGCTGCTTCATCCCACTGGCAGTTTTAACTACATGTCAAAAGATGTTCAATTTTATAGCAGTAGAATTTATTCTGTGGTCTTAAATTAATTTTTGTTTTGGAAACCTCTGCTTACACTCACTGTAGCACAGAGCCATGGAAACTGGAGTTGTCATTAAAACTGGAAAGACTCTGACTAGAAGTAAATCATAGCTGTAACAACAAGGCTCACTAACTGTTCAAGCACTGCCATCACTTCATAGAGCTGGTCAGTTTTTCAATGTGGGTACCTACTAGATGGTCTGTTTTAATCAAAACCAAGTTATTAAACCCCACTGCAGGAGCAACTGGTGAAAAATATTTGACATGGCTTATGAAAGGTCAGGCTAAAATGGTCTAATGATCCCTTTTGGCCTTAATAAGTATGTATCTTGTTTCAGAATTTCTTGTTACATAAGAGCAGTGCTGCCAGTGAAGGCTCTAGAGCACAAGTTTAATGAGGAGAGGCTGAGCAGGCTGAGGTTCTTTATCCTGGAGAAAAGGAGGCTGGGGGACACCTTATCACTCCCCAAAACTCCCTGCAGGAGGTGGCAGGTGAGGTGTAGGTCTGACTCTTGTACCAAGTAGCAAGTGATAGGAGAAAAGGAAGTGGCCTCAAGCTTTGCCTGGGGAGGTTTAGATTGGCTATCAGGAAATATTTCCTCACCAAACAGGTTATCAGTCATTGGCACAGGCTGCTCAGAGAAGTGGTGGAGTCATCATCCCTGCAGGGTTTTAAAAGATGTGTAGGTGTGAGACATGGGTTTGTGATGCCTTGGCAATGCTGGGGGAACAGCTGGGCTCATGCTCTCAGAGGGCTTTGCCAACCTGAAGGAATCTGGGATTCTGTGATCGTTTTCCCAGAAGGTTGTGTGTTGTGAAGGGATAGGGAGACAAGAACACGAGAGAGGGATTGTCCTGAAATTCTGAGATCTGATCCTGTGAAATCAACTGGCAACATGCTAAAAAACCAAATAAATACTTTTGGCTCTGCCTTCAATACAGTATAATCACTCCTTAAACATGAACTTGGATTTAGCCCCGTAATGTAGGGGCTAAAGAAAGATCTTGCCTCTTTCCAACCTCCAACTCTGTCCATGTGCCACCTGGGATGTGAAACTGTCAGAAATGACAAAACCTGGAGAATGCCTTGTGTAGGGCACTGGAAGGATTAACCTGTCACTGGCCCCACTCCTAATGGTGTGCCACTGGAGAAAGAACTCTTTGAAAAAGTTTCTCTTTGAGCTGGCTCTTGCCTTGGCTGGCAGGGGAAGTCATTCACTGTGCCTGGCTGTCCCCAGCCACACGTGGCATTGGAATGCAGATTTCCCTGGATTGCCTGAAGGATGTACCAGACTCTGAGCCAGAGGCTCTACCTTTTGCTGCACTTCCCCTTGTTTGGCTTTTCTTTCCTTTGGGAAGTGCTTCTCTAGGTTTTGTGGTTCTTCCCTACACAGAAAGAATTAAAGTGAAGACACAAAAAAAGCTCCTTAAAATTCTCCAAGAACATTGACAGTTGATTTTTAAATTAGATGACCTTGTAGTTTATTGTATGCAGGAAAGAACACAGCATTGAAAAAGATAATGTTAAAAATAATGAGAATTTCAACTAAATGAATATCTAAAATGTTCTGAGATTTTCTGTCAGAGAATATCACCATACCATATAAAGAAATTCAAACTCTTTGCTCTGGCAATTCTGAATCCTGAATGACAGAGCTGACATTCTGACTTCTTTGGTTTTCCTCCATGCAAAAATCCTGAACTAAAATCACTCAAACATAGGTGTGTTTTGTTTCATGCATTTGCACAGTCCTGCAAGTATGAAAACCACAAATTCAGGAAAGAGGTGGTTAAATGAACTAGACCTGTTGTGCTTGTGTCAGATGTTTCATCAATCCTGAGGGTAGGAATGCTGTCAAAGACTCTCAACCAGCTCCTGGACAATGCAGGGAAGCAGATTGTCCATAATTATAGGTGGCAATGGAATAGAAAATCCTCAGTCACCTGGATTATCATGGACATATTGAGAACAATGGACAATTGTTCTCAATATATTCCTATAATGTTTATAAAGACTGGTCTAATAACAATATTAATCATAGATCAATAACTTATTCTAGTGTCTAAATTTTTTTTTAAGAAATGGTTTCTGTAAATATTATAGTGAACAGACAAGTCACATATAAAGCATATCTAAGAATCTAAATTTTCAGAGTAATGAAATGCTATCAAAAATGTGATTTAATTAAAAAAATAAAACTAGTAATGCTGGTCCTTGGCCTACTTCTATCCCTGGGGCTTCAATTTAGTTATATGTTAAAACTGCCTTCTGAAAGATTCTTATATTTGTTTTGACATCTAGTGGAATAAAAATCTGGAAAGTATAAAAGTGGGGTTTTCCTTTTCCAGTGCAAAATTCCATCCTGGTTCTTTAAGAAGCAATGCAACTCTGGATATTGGTTTTATAGAGTCACTATAATGGTCTGCTCTGACTTTGGAAAGCAAAGAATGCCTGTAACATAAATTTGAGCACTCTTGTTTTGCTCAAGGCTACATTAATTTCTCTAGAGAATGACTGCATCTAAATGATGGTCAGATATTGTCAGGATGCTCAGGGTTTGGTTTTTTTTCATTCTTTCTTGTCACTATCTTGGACTATGGAAATCCTCAAAACTCAGTAAATAATTTAGACCTATAAACCAATAAAATTTATTCTGCTGATTTAAGTGAAAAGATACCAGAATTTAACATTTTATTTTAGTAATATTTTGTAGTCTTTGATCTCGTGGGATAACTTGTAACCTCTGAAAACATTCTTGTGAAATTACTGGTCTTACTCCTCCCCAGTTATGTGTAATTTCTTGGGAAGTGTATAAACAGGCTCACAAAACATTAGAAAAATAACCAAAATGGGTATTATTGGTTTCACTCACTGAACAGAAGAAGTGCAAATGTGGAATATGAACCCGAGACCACGTGAATTAGTTTTGCATCAAGAGAATTGGAAAAGGCACCATGAGACAAGAGACTCATGGCAGGAAGTGCTCAGCTTGGTTCCTTTGTTGGTGGTGGCCTCTGTGAGCATTTTCAGCTCCAGAACTGAACACAGAACTGAGGATAGACGTTTCTTGCTGTTGTGCTTCAGTTTGGTGGCTAATAGGCCCTATTTGGTTAAAAATGTGCAGTTAAAATGTCTTCTGCAAGTCTGTCCAAAATCCACGAGGCATTTATGTGTGTATTAATTACAGATTGAAACTCTATCCCAGACTGGAAAGTGGTGTAGCCTGTGGGTTATGGAGCTCATCTCAGGGCTATAGTAAAGAAAAAAACACTTTGCTGTCCTATATGGACACTGTACTTAGCAATCAGTGGAATTGTTCTGTTTGTGATAAGTTTATGTTGATATAACAGGCAGGGTACAGATGTGTAGGTTGCTGGTTTAGTGGTAAAACAAAAAGGCACGGATGAAGCATTTTAACAAACAGCTCAGCATGGGAAAATGCAAGGTGGCTTTGTTGTTCTTTTAGCCTGCTGATTTCTTTAGAGATATGGAGCAGTTGCAGTAGTGTGCTAGTGTAATAAAATTATTAAAGTTGTATAATCTAATGATTAGAAAAAAT
Organism: Brachypodius melanocephalos; assembly: GCA_013398615.1. Lineage (NCBI taxonomy): Eukaryota > Metazoa > Chordata > Aves > Passeriformes > Pycnonotidae > Brachypodius > Brachypodius melanocephalos. The sequence continues at coordinate 2,408,164 of VZSR01003816.1, forward strand.
TCTTAAAGCATTTTCATATTCCTGATGCTTTCCTTCATGTATGTGTTTAATATTTCATCAAAAAGAGAAACAAAAAAAGTTTGTGCTACACTTGAAAAAGGAGTAAGGGTTAGCCCTTTTCAACTACCTAGAGTAAAACAGTTTGTTTCAAGCCCTTTTTGAAGTTGGATCTTTCAAAATCTAATCTTCTAATTGCTCATCTCTGTTAATTGAGTGGGTACATAGATACCTGTGCAGTGGCATGAAATATATGAGAGAATAATACAAAGAAGCAAATTGTGGATAAACTGATGAACCTTTGGGACTTTAAGCACTGCAGGTGAAAATCCCAGGTTTTGTCTTTCATTGCCTTCTTTGAATGTTTTGTTTCTTTATCTGTAAGCTACTTGTGTGCAGAAGGAGATCATAACGTTATCATAATTCTGGGGTTTTTTGCCTACTTATAAATAAAAAATTGAGATTATTCCTAATGCAGCAGAATCTGTTTCCATTGAATTGTAATACAGTGCAGTAGAGTGAAAGCCCAAACTGATAGTCAGCAGCAAAGTGTGGTCTTTAATGTCTCAGACTCTGGAGAATCTGCTTGATGAAAGCAGGACCTTGCCTTTCTCACGTTTCCCCGTCTCCTTGGTTTCTGAGGTTGAGAATATGCTCAGCTTTCCTCAGGACAGCTGGAAGGTTCCCACAAAGGATGCTCTGCCCTGTCCATTTTACAAACTGGCACAATCCTCATCAGGGTCTCCCTGCCTGGCCTGGAGGTTTTAGGAAGAGCTGCAATGTAATGCTCTGTTCCAGCACATGTGCCAGGGAATTCTCTTTGGGGCTGTCTCAAGGTTCTAATGATATTAATTTTCAAATTACATAAGCAAATAGGAGGTCATGTCTGTGTAGAAGATACTGGAACAGCAGGGAATTAGCTCAAGTGAGCCTGAAGTGAAGAACTTTGTGTCTAATGGATGTTAAAGTTGGTGTTGTCCCCACTCCAGGCTTTTCTGATATTGTCATAACTGATACGGGCTCCTTGGAAGAAAAAATCCTGTTCTCTTAAGCCAGGCTGTGTAGGAGCAGCCAAGGTGAGTGTTAAATTGGGAAAAAAATAGGGTTACACCTTTAAGAAATAGTGTTAATATTGTGTTAGACTCCAGATGCTCTTTATCATATAATCGTTATCATAAAAAGTCTTAATGTAAAAGATCCTAATAGAGTCCTACAGTGTCTCAGGAGCAACCTGGATTGGCCTTTGCATTTAAATTAGAGAATAATTAGATCCAGGAGGAGAAAAAAAATGGTGTAGTGCATTCTGCTTTTCTCTTCTAAGGGATACACACACAGTCCCAAAACTATTAAGTAGGCATTGTGAGAACATGGAATACATTTAACTCTGTGGAATGAAAACTATTCATTTTATCATGCATATCAGTATAAAAATGCTGCATTGTCCTTACCTCTTCACATGCTCTCTTTAGCAGTTAGGTAATCTCAAAAGAGTCATAAGGAAAAGGACAAAAATACCACCAAAGGAGTAGCCCTTCTACTGCCAGTGTCTTCAGGAAGTAGTAGAAAAAGGCAGATGAAGTTCCTGAGTTTTCTTAGGAAAAGTGGTAATGCTGCCTACCTCATTTAACATTACAGACAGAATTTGTTAATTTGCAGTGGTTCTGATTCTTTTCCCTTAATATTTTATGTTATCTTTTAGAATTTAAGTATGAAATCCTGAATCACTTGAAGTCAGCACAAAACAGCCTTATCACGTTTGAGATTTCTCCATAATTCCCTACAAAACAATGTCCCTCATTGGCCTTGGACAATGCCATGTGCAAGCAAAGCCCTGCTGGCATCTATTGCCTTATCCTGCCTGTCTGACACACCTGATGCACACGAAGACAGGGAATGAGAAGTGAGCTGTGACACAAGAAGGGTTTTAGCCCTGCTCTCTGTACGTGGACTGGAGCAGCTGTGCCATGCTGAAGGTGAACAGTGTCAAACCCAAGTGTCTGCCTTGGCACAGCCTGTGCTGGTCTGACACACTTATGCTGGGAGGTTGTGCTACTCCTGAATAAGGATTAGTGCTTAGAAGGCTTGATGGGGCACAAAGGATGCTCTGTGCAACAGTTTTTCAAAGAATTTTTGCCAGGCCCTCTGCACATCGTCCCAGCAATCTTGTGGTGACCACAGCTATGTGAAAATCAAAATGCAGCCTGCAGGTCCCTCGGCAGGGCTCACAGTTTATCTGTTTCAGTATTGCTCCTTGGAGAGTCTGCTCAGCCTTTCCCAAGGTAGGCAGTTACAGAAGAGAGGCTTAAATATTTATGGCACCTTAAAGCACAGAAAAATTACTGCCTATATCACCATCTGTATCCTGTTTCAAGGAAGCAAAACTCAGAATTGCAATAGAGTGTGGCACATTTTGTGTGGTAATGAGTATTAGAAGAGTTTGTGTTTGAAGTTAGAACAGAGGGCTAATGCAGAGGTTGTTACTGCTGTGTTTTGTAAACTCCTCTCTCTTTGTTCTTTTCGAAGTGCTAATACTTTTAGACATTCACTGGCTTTCCTGAAGGTTGGGAAATAGTCGAGTGTAGTCATCTGGAGCTGAAATATTTCCTATTACTTGCCTGTAAGAGATTTATTTGGACATCCTCACTGTAGTGAGAAAATAGCTTGTGTATGTGCCCTTAAAGAAAGCAGTCTATGGAGAATATACCTATCTTTGTATGACAGATAAATAGTTCCATCAGGATGGAGCTGAGCTTAACCTTGTATTATAATGTTTTTCCTTATTCAAGCTTTGTTTTAAGCCAAGCAAACTCCTGAAAACCTCTCAAGGATGCCGAAGTTTCTCTCCAGTGGGATTTTCTGTTTTGGGGATCAGTGGTTGCCTGCAGTGATGGCTGGTTTTGTCCTGTTTGCGTTGGGCTCTGGCAGAAGGGTGTGGAAGGGGATTGTGAGGTGACTCTGTGCAAAGCTGCTCCTGTTACAGTGGAGTTTAGAGTGAAGTGTAGTGTGCTCTGAGGCTGCCTCCTGGACAGAGCTGCCTCCTCTGCTGCTCTCTGTGCTGCTGCTGGGGCTGCCTTTGAGCCCTGGAGTGTTGAATTCATTCCATCTCACTGAGGTTCCCATCAGCAGTGTCACTGTCACGAGGGACTGTGTCTCTTGAGCTCATGGGCACTTTAGGGGCTGGACACAGCTTTCATTTTAAACACATTTCTGTAAAGTGGGAGAAGTCTGGAGCACCACATTTGGCAGTTTTCTCTCATGCTACAATTTTGTTCCAAATGAAATATGACAACACAACAGTTGCAGTAATTACAGTAATTGACTTCAGAGAGTTCAAGATGATCATGTAATTAGCTGCTTTATGGGAGAGAGATCACCACCATCTCCCTCTTTCCACGCTTCTGTGGTCTTCAAAGGTGTATTACAGAGGACTGTAAAACAAAGCGCTTCTACCTGAGTTCTGAATACAGTTCACAAAGGCTGACTAGTGAATTTAGAAACAAAATCAAACTGCCATAAGAAAAAAAAAAACACATTGCTTTTTTCCCTAGCTAGGAGAAGTTGTCATGTTGGTGCTCTTGCAGAGCCAGAACATGATGAGAGATGTTGTAATTGGCAGAGAGATAATTCATTTGAAAACGTCTCTTTTACTAAGGAATTGCAGGTAATTTCAAGAGAATAAATTAGATGCCATAAAGAATCTTTACTGATGTCTTTTCAAACTTTCTGTGGGAGAAGGCGAGGGCAAATAGTCTATTGAGAATTTTTATATAAGCTGTGAACAAAACACATAAAGCTCTAATTGTTAGGAAACCACTGTGCTCTAAACGGTTCACATATAATAGGATCATTTCTATGCAGCTTCAATAGGACATTCTTCCATTTTCTAGAAGAGAGACTCATGGCATGGCAGAAGTTTTGTTCTTCTTTGTCTACAAAATAATTTTGTAAAGAAAAATGGCAAGACAAACCCACTTTCATCAGATTTGCCCAATTATTGATTAGTTGCAAGAAAAGAAAATAGACATCTCTGATTTATGCGATAGTAGCAAATCTCTAATTTTAAAAGCTAAATAAAGAAAATCTGGTGAAATAAGATTATTAGAGGTGTGCACAGATTTGGAAGTTTAAGACAGGATGCAATTTTCTTTTTCTCCTTTTGTTAATCACTGGAAGCACAATACAGACACCTAAAATGAAGTATGGGATAGTGTCAAATCTTTTAGTCAAAAAGACTTTTCTTCTACATAGAACAAACCTTTTGACTTATAAATTCTAGTTAAAATCCCTTGGCTGTTTATATACTTCGTGTACTTTATTAGGATATGCAGAAAACTTAGAAATCATCCTCAGAGTTAAAACTTAACTGAAACAAAGCTGAAAAATTTTATCCAACAGTAAAGTTACCTCTGCTTTGAGGAGGAGATTGGATCATGATGACGTCTTGAGGATCCCTTCCAGTCTCAGTTACATTATGATTTTCTGCTTAACTTTGGTATCTTCTTAATTCAAGATGTTATTTCTGGATTCAGATTTAAGAGTAACAGGCATTAATCAATTTTGTGATCCACAGTAACTTACCTGGTGATCCTGAGTCATCCACTTGCTAGGTAAAATGTGTTATAATAACCACTAGGAATTTGTTTATGTCCATAATGGAATGAAACAGTGTTTGGAGAGATATTCCTTGTGCTACCTGACACTTAAAGAGCTGCTTACTTCTTCTTTCTTTCTTCTTTGGTTTGGAAAGGGAAGACGGTGATGCCTTAAGTTTTAGCTTTCGTATTTTTTAGATTCTGTACTGCCTCAGTGTGTGACTCTGAATGTCATATAAAGTGTTAGTAAGTTCTCTTTACAATTTAGATAGACAAAACAATTCTCTTCCAGCCTGAGAGCCAAGGACACCATTGCAGCTTTGGGGCCCAAAAGTGTAAACAACAGTGAATTGAGACGAGCAAACTGGGAGGGTGGGACTTCATAACCTGAAGCTGTAATTGGACAACTAACCCCAATATGTAAATGGCCCAAAACTTACAAAAGTGTGGAAACTCATGATTTGGAATCCATCTGTAGTCCATCTTGGGTTGAGCCACAGCCAGGCTCTTGCACTGCCCAAGGCATATCCTTTAATACATTTTAATTTAAAAAAATACCTAGTTTAATAAAATACCTACTTTATTGCTTTAACGCTGTCTAGCCTCTGTTCCAGATCATCCTCTCCAGGCATCAATGGAAATGTTCCTTTTTCTAGGTATGAAGCAGCAGGTGGGTGATAAATGTGGCTGTTTTAGCACCAAACACTGTTTCTTGGTGAGCATGCACACACTGAGAACTCACAAACCAGAAAAGCTGGCATCTTCCCAGTGTGCATTAGCCAGCAGAGCTCAGAAGAATCCAGGTTCTCATGGATCTACTTCCTCATATGTGAACAAGCTTTGCTTTCAGGTTATGCAATAGGAATTTATGCCTGAGTGCCACAGCATTTAAAGGGTTTGAGGTTGTAGCCTAGTGAAAATTTCTGTATGAAATGTGTAGCAGAGAAGATAGCTAAGCAAAAACCTCCCCAGCTTGAAAAAAGCTGCACTTCCACAGTTAGAAAATTAGTAGTGAAATCCTCTTCAAAGTGACAAATGCACTGAAGTATTAAATAGCCTTCAAAGGGACTCCTCCCCTGCACCCACCAAAAACATTTCTCAAGGGAGGGAAGTTGATCTTCTCCATGTTGTTTATTGTTGCAGGATTTTGCTGATGCATTAGCTGTGAACAGCTAGGAGTGAATGTTTTTCGGATGGAGTTTCAAATGGAGAACTGTGCATTACAGGAATAGCAAAACAGCATTCTTTGCTCATCTTAATTCTTTCAATACATTGACAGTGCTACTGCCCAAGTGACCTTCTCTTCAAAGTATTGCAAATGATCTGCAATACAATCAGATTGTTTCTCAACTCTCTGAGAAATGGTGTCTTTGTTTTTTTCCTCCTTACTTTTCCTGTGGGTACATAACTTAAAGGTTATTATTTTGCCTTGCTGTTTTCCTGAGTTCGTTTTTCTGTGTATAAAGGACTTGTTTTTATCAGACCATGCTGATCACTATTGAGAAATCACGTGGCTGTTATGGCATGCTCAACTGCTCCCATGTCAAGAACACTTTTTAAATTTTATTATAAATCACAGTATCACATAAACTCAAAATATCATTTCTTTAACTTCTTCTGCAAGATATTTTCCTTCGCAATAATTTTATTTTTAAGAAAGCTGTTTAAAAAAAAAAAAACTAAACAAAAAACTGGCTTAAAATACTGTATAATAAATTCCCTTTTTGAAAATTGCACTAAAAAAAAAGTAAAACCCTTGGCAATGTAGACCTTCAAGCTGATCCTGACTGAGTTCCTGGCAGCGTTGCTCAGTGATTTCTGGCTTTCAATGTACAAAACTTGTGGAGAAAGCTTCAACTACTGGCAGGATTTTCTGCATCCTGTGGGCCAGGATCAACACCCTCCTAACAAGCCATGCCTGAGTCTCAGAAATGCTTCAGTGAGTGAGGCTTGGTGGGTAACATCACCCTGGTGCAAGAGCAGCTGCAGGCTCTGTAATGAAGCAGTTGTGTCAGCAGCAAGTGTGTATTGATTCTCTAGATGGGATTATGAAGCACCCAAACCAACTCCATTTAATGGATCCTTTTAATCCATTTACTGGATGCTCCAGTGAGATCCCAAACGCTGAAGCACTGTGGTGTGATACTCCAGACAAGAGCTCCATGGGTAGAGGAAGTTCCATATATGAAAGATTTTTACACTTCAAAATTGGCTTGCTTCTTTGTTGGAATGAAACAAAATATCCCTGAAGTTGTATTTAGAAAAACCAACCAACCAACCAACCAAAAAAAAAAAAAAACAACCCAAAAAACCACCAACGAAACAAAAAAAACCCAAAACAACCAAAAAACCCCCAAAACCAAAGCAAACAAAAAAAAAACCCACAAAAACCAAAAAAACCCATCCCACAACAAAAAAAACCCACCAAACCAAACAAATTAGCTCACTCAACAAAAACAAAGTCCAAACAACCCAAACCAAAAATGAAGTTGTATTTAGATATATTAGCCTCTTTAAATTTTTCCATGTTGTCAGTGGTTTTAAAGCCCCAAAATACATGCTTGTTTTTCATGTGCTTTAACATTTCTTCCTGTTTTACTGTGTAGCTCATGTTCTCGAGTTTCCCCTTTATTCTGGTGTCATTTTCCAGGATGGCCAGGGGAGCCCAATCAGCTTGAACCAAACCATCCATTATATCACGTTCCCCATGGAGCTCCTTTCCGAGGAAACACGAGTGATTCTCACACTGGAGCCAGAATGTTTCCATCCCTCTGAATGCAGAGGGGAAGGCATGGTTCATTTTCCAGCGTGCACTGGCCCCTCGTGCCCCAGTCAAACCCAGCTCTCAGGGCTGTGCTTTAGCAGCGCTCACAGCTGGCAGCACAAAACCAGAGCTGCTGGAGCAGGAGGCAGCCTGTGCAAGCCTGAAAGGGATTAGCTCTTCCTTGCTTCCATTTTCTCCTTTCTGAATGGATGAGCATGGTAAAGTAGTTATTTCCTGTGGTTACATATTATACACAATTATGCCACTTGTGTGAATTATTATTTTTTTCGCCTAGAAAAGCCGGCACAGCTTGCTGGTGTTTTTTTGTTGGTTTGTTTGGGCTTTTTTCTTTGTTTTTTTCCACCCCATCATAATGCTGTGTGACTGACAGGAGCTCGTCTGCCTTTGAAGAATTTACATATTCCCAAGTTTCACATTCCTTCTGCCCAGGACAACACTCATGTTTGCTATGACAGATATGAGCTGCCAAATATTTTGGTCTTATTCTGTAAGTTTTAGGTGAGCTATGATATAATTACAAGTTTAATAGTTTAAAAGCTTAGTTATTTATCTGAAGTCATCACCAAAATTTGGTATCTAGTAGTCAGATATGGTGACATTTCTTCCCACAGACAGAATGTGGTGGTGGTTTTTTTGGTCACAGGAGGAAAGGGCAATCAGGAAGTCACCTTGCCCAGGTACCCCAGTTTGACACAGTGATTAACCAGCTCATTTTGTCTCATCTCTGGATCCTGGTCTCAGCTCTTTTCTTTAGGGCTTCTCCCAGAAGCACAATGGGAACAAACCAGGCAATGGAATAGCTGGAAAAAATGTGGCATCACTAAAACGTTTGTGGCCGTATCTACAGGGATTTAATTGTTCCTTCCACAAAGTCTGAAAGAGGATTTAACCAATCCATTGACATCAGCTGGGTCTAGCAGCCTTAGCCCTTGCAGCATAACAAATGTATGGAACTACATCAAAGACATAACACTTTCCTTTGATTTTGGTTTAGCTATTTCCATTTGAAACAAATGTTCAACACAGAGCACATTGCTGATTGCTGAAACGTGGTGATCCATAATGCGAGTTGTGGGTGAATAATGGCCATAGGAAAGAGCAGTTTTTGTCTGATTTGTTTCATTATGCAGGTGTGAGCAACATGGACTCCAATTGCCTTTGGAGCAAAAATTATTAGGAAAAAACCTATCTCAGCAAGAAATGTGTAATGGGATTTTGCTGTGGATTTTGTTTTGTCATTAGGTGAAATGTTCCTACCTTTTAGTTTCAGAGATATTCCACTGCTGGCCTTGATATTTGCTGTATGAGTTGTGGCTCGGGTGGCAATGCATTTCCACAAGGAGACAAGGTGATAACTCTTCTGACTGGTTATCGCTTTTCCAAGAATAAATCTCGAGGGGTGGATGTGAAAAAATACCACTGGATCAATGGCAATCCAGGCAGAAATGGTGGCTGCTGCAGAGAAGGGTGCTTTTCTGTTTTCCTTTGTTATGGCAAACATGGTGGATCATATTCACTGTGGGTTGTGCAGGGCATGTGGAATGAAATGCAAAAGTAAAGTAGGAAAAAGAAAAAGCTGCAGTCTAGGGAAGTTGAAATTTGAATTATAGTGGCTCGTAAAAGCTGCAATAAAGACCGTGGCTCTGGTATAAAAACACAGGAAGGAACTGTCTCTTTCACGAAGAGATTTTAATACCGGGTCCCAATCCTACAAAGAATTACACCACTCCTAAACTTAATACATACATTATTGGAGCCATCAGAACTCCAGAACCCTGAATTGCAATCTTTATGGCCAGAATACATCTGTGGAGATAAATGCCCTGTTGAAGTTAATGTGAGTTTATAGTGTAAAGAGTTGAAGTTAACAGATCTTGTGTGCACAGAAAAGGCTACGTGGACAAAGGGGCTGGCTTTGCATACTATGAGGCAGAAAAAGAGCTAAAATAATCTCAAATTATTTCCTTTTTTTTCTGTCAGTAGTCTCAATATTTGCCTTTCCAGGCTTGAACTGCTCCATTTTGTTGTTTTACTCTAGCACCTCATTTTCTTTATCATTAACCATTTTATGTAGACAAAAACTCATGAGTTTTGCAAGCTGCTCAGTTTTGGGGAAGGCTTGGTAATGGAGTCAGCTGTCTAGACTGCAGTTTTTTACTACCAAACCCAAATGAAAGCTGCTGCCCCGAGATTTCACCGTGCAACTCTTCACTGAGAACTGTCTCACTCACCTGTTCTTCCACAGGAAAGAAGTGAAATGATTTCTTCTTCATTTCTTCCTCTTTTCATGCAACTTTTACATTCTTCTGTCTTTTGTTACCTTTAAAACAAACAACAACCAGAAGACCTCTACCTCACTGTGTTTTAACTCCTAGCATTCATTTTTTTTTGAGATGATAACAGGTTCTTGTGTTTAGCTTGAGGCTCATATTTTTCATTAGATTTTACTTAAGCAATACTGTGTTCCCTGACATTGTTTGATCCAGCCTGTGTCTCTAGGCTGTACTGTTACAGTGTCTCTCCTTTCAAAGGTGAACTGAGAGTGTACAGGTATAATTCACATGCTATGAAAATTGTTAAATCTCTTAAACTCCTTCAGTATCTTGCTAATGAAAGCTGTCACAGGCCTTAATAAGAATCCCTTCCGTGGTTTTCCAGGATGCAGGACAGGTTGCTGTGAGTGGCCACACTGTGTCAGGCAGGATCCCTGACATTCTGAGAGGAGAAATGCTCACCTTTGCTCCCTCTTTTATTTCAGTGCTGGGGAGCGCAGAGTGTCATCAGAGCACAGAGCGTGCCTGCAAGGAGAACTCCAGCACACACAGGAAAAAAATTGGAATGACTGAGCAGAGCTGAGAGCAGGAAATAGATTTGGAGCTATTTAACACCCAGTGGGGTCAGTGTGGGAGGCAGTGCCAGGAGAGGGGAGGTGGCTGAGCAGAGCCCATAAGGGCTGTACCTGCCCATGCCCTTAATCAGGCTTGGAGGGCTGCAGGAGAGGAGCCCCAGCCTCATGGTGCTGGCTTGGAATTTGGCACTGTAAGCAGATGTTATCCTGTCCCTAACAAAGAGAGGATTATGAGTCTGACAAGGCTGGGCATCTGGGATAAAGTAATCTTATGAAAGCCTGATCTGCTGTACTAACAGGGAAGCACTGGTTGTATTTTTTATCTTTTTCTTTTTTTAAGCAGCTGTTGAATTTTTTGAAATGAGTCTCAGCGTAGACTACAGTCCCTTGACAACTCTAAAGAATGTAAAGTCAAAACTCAAGGTGGCTGGATCATCTTCAAGTAGCACTTGAGCTATCAATGTGTGGCAGAACATGACTTTTCCTTTTGCCTGTGGATTTTCAGTTTTTCTCTCCTTGCATAAACTTAGTTACGATGCTGGGAGAGACCATGTAAAAATAGCATGCAGAATAGTTCTCTGTATGCTCTTGAGTGTTACTGCTGACAGGATTAAGTGATCTGTAGGAGTTTAGCTCTCTTAGAAAACAAGTCTGATCTTGTACCTGGAGTTTTGATGCTTTCTGTGCAGAAAAGGAGAGAATCCTATGGACACCAATGGAGAAGTTTTCAAGGAGCAGTCTGGTACTCCAGGAGCAATGGAACTTGCAAAAATTCAGGCTATTAACAGGGCCTATTTTTTATTTTATGAGGAAAAGGGATAAATTTCAGATTACAAAAATCAATATAGGAACAACAAAGTATACTAAATTACTTGTCTTAAATTTAATTGCTCTTAAAGTTTATTCATTTCTTCTCAGATCCCACTGTATAAAAGCCAGCTCTATTATTAGCTCAGTTGACTTCTGCTGATATTACTTTCATGGATATTTTATTCCCTTTGTAAAGGCCCTCAGAAACAGGCTCCAAAGAATAGTTAGTAGCCTTTTATATAGTAGATGAGGGAGAAATATAGTTGTTGCATATCCAGCTTTTTTGGTTTTAATTAACAGATCTGTGCTCTAAACCCCATGTCCTCTGAGTCCTTGTTTAACAGTCCAGTGATTAATCTTGCAATATCTGGCAATTGTTGAGATTCCACCAAAACAATTCTGGATTGAATGAGATGTGTACAATTTTAAGAGGTTTTGGCCATGGTAAGTCAGTCAGCAGAACTGAACTGAATAAAGCTTGTTTTAATAGTAACATCCTAGGAGCTGAATGTGTCTCCAAATAAAATAAAAAAAATTTAAAAAAAAAAAAAAAAGGTACACCTCCCCAGAATAATAAAACAGTGCAGATCCAACCAGAGGGGTTCCACTGCCAGGACCCTGAGAGCACCAAAAGGCTTCAATGACCCTGAGCAACCCTAACCATCAATTCCAAGATGAGAAGATAGTTAAATGCAGTCATTAATATGCTAATAAAGACAAAACTATCTCTTCTCATTAAATAATGTTCGAACCTTGAATCAGTGTTATTATTAGTGCTTAGATACATTTGCCAGTTTTATCCCCAATTTCTTCTCCCCAGCTTCCCCTGGAGTGTCCAGCACTTGGCACCTGTGCTGCAAGCAGCAGTGCCTCTGTTTCAGCCATGCTTTGAGGTCATGAATGAAACACAAATGCAGTGTTGTTTGATACCAACTGTTTCCAAATGTCCTTATTAGTGCAATTATTTGATTTAGCAAATGTAGCTATGCCAGTTTACTTAATTCCACTGAATCTGGCTTTTAAATCCCAGAGGGGGCTAGAAATACCCTGTTGTTATTACATCTGCACGTTTTCCAGCCATACCTAAAATTGGTTTTGCACATCGAATTGACAAGATTAAGCCACAATTAGCTGTCTTGGTAGATTTTGATTGCATCTGTGGGAGAAGAAAAAGTCTTTCTGCTTATGAATGAGTCGGCTACTTGTGCTTTTATGCTTGGCATGCAACAGTTCTTAGTGGCTTAGGGTATGACATAAAGGATTCAAACATCTTTGATATGTTTAGGCTCAACACACCAGCGCAGCACACACAGAAACACTAGCACTAAAAGAAGGAATTTTCAGTAGTCTTTTCTATCTTATCATCAGTACAATAAAAATTCAGTAGAAGATCTCATGAATCAGTAGAGAGGTAATGTATCTTCCCTCTCCCTCCTCCTTCCCCTCCCCCAAGACAATCTGATTTTTTCATAAAATGGTCTTTATTTTGTAAATATTTCTTTATTTATTTATTTTCAACCTATAAGCTTCCTGAAAATCATTTTATTTAACTCTGAGGATTTAAAACTCCACTGTTGGGGGATTTTTCTCTGGTTCTGCTGAGAATTCAGAAGAGATCCACTCTGAGGCAGGATTATCTGCTATCTACCTAATACAGATTTTTCTACTTCTCCTAAAGCATTGAGGGCTGCTAAGAGCTGTCTTATTGAAATAGATAGGCCCCAAGTCCAGTCCAAAATATATTCTTATTTGTTGCTGTCTATTATACAGCATCAGTTTCTCTTTGAATTTGCTAAACAGGAGCACAGTAAGTGCTGGATACAGGAACAGGAAGAAGCGAGATTATTTTGTGCTTGGGATTTATATAGTTTTGGACATTTGACCGTGGATTGGACAATGAGGTTGCCACCTCTTCAACCCACTGGTCCACATCACAGTCAATCATCCAACTCTTCTTAGAGAAAAGAATATGGAAACAAAAGAAATAATTCCAAAAATATACATAGTTTACGTGAAAGTTCATGGAAAACTCCACTACAAAATGCTAAACAATCAGAAAGCTAGAAAAATCAGAGTGACAGCTTGGGATGGGACAGACACGTGCAAGAGCCAAGTAATTGCTCTGATCTTTAACAGAGGTTCCTCAGCTCTGGGCTGGAACTTTCTGTCTCTCACACAAGCTGGCTGCTGCAGAGAAATGTTAGAGACAGTGTGAGCATCCTTTCCATGCTTGGATGGATTCAAAGCAATGAACTTTGTATCTGAAAGAGAAAAGTACTGGTATTTTACAAACTGTAGGTACTTGAAACCACGGTGACCCATTGGCTTGTGTTGAGAGCAACCATCCTTCTCCCAGAACGCAGCAGTGCAACTGAGTGTTGGTGTGTCGGGTACTAACACTCTCTGTGCTCTAAGAGGACTCTCCAGAAAGCTTTAGACTTCAAAAATTGCCTCTTTCTGGTTACTAAAGGTGACTCTTCAGGGATGCTCTGAATGAGGCAGGGTAGTTGAAATTGGCTTAATAATAGAATTCTGTGGGTTTCCATAAAATATTTCTCTGTTTATTTTGCCTTGATGCTTTTTCTTTCTGGACTTCCCAATGTTTTCTCTGGTCTCCAAGATATGTTTGTGTTTAAATCTTGAACTTTAACTGGTCTTGAAAACTCAATCACTGCTTCTATGAACAGAGAAACCTTCCTTTTCTTCTTCTATTAAATCTTTTGGGTGCCTGAATCCTTCTTTAACAACTCTTAAAACACTCATACCTCTCCAATTTGAGGTAAATATTTCAAATCTTAAGGTAAATTATTATTAATTTAAGGTAAATATTTCAAAAGGTATCAATACTCACTGAGGTGTTTTTTATGTTTTTTTTTTTTAATCAGGACTTTAATAGTTAAAATACTGATGCATCTTTTAAAGGAAAGAAAAACACTGGAGAGTCTCATGACCTGGGTATTCTCTTGACCTAATGAATCCTCTAGTTGAAAAAAATGTGATTTCTTTATTTATGGTATTTAATGGATGGAGATTTGATCATTCCTGGAACAAAAGGAGAGAGTCTTTTCTAAGAGAATATTAATATGAAAAGGGAATGCTGCCACTCAAAAAGAAGAAGGTACTGCTGATTAGATGTGGCCACAGAAATGTTCCCACATGTCATTACGACCTGTGGGAATACTGCTCCCTTTGATCCTCACCTGCCTCAGTTACCATTCCTAGAGAAGAGCTTCTCTTAAGCTTGTGGTACAGCAAAGACTAACACGTCAGGAGAAGAGAGATTTGACACTTTTTAAACGTGTTTGGTGTCCATAAATACCTGCTCTTATTCTGTACCACTGATGGAAAGGGGTAGATGAATTTTGAACCTAGAAGGAAATGATCTCTGGTAGTACAACTCTTCATTGCATCAGGGTTCTGTCTTCTAAGAATATTTACTTTTCCTTATTGGCTTATTCCTCTATGTTTGTTTGGGGTTTTTTTTCCCTCTCTTGAAGTGGATTAGCACAGCTCAGGGTACAAAGAGATGATGTGAAGACGACAAAGCAGAACAGAGCCAGAGATTTCTTTCTCTGAAAAAAAAAAAAAAACCCAAAAAACCAAGCTGTCCCACAATTGATGCAGCTGCTAAAGTGCTTTTCCTTCTCTAATGTTTCTGACATCTGGAGCTGCTGAATCCAAGCAACTTCAACAGGTCTGTTCAATAGAGTCTGTAAATGGATAAGATTTAATTCAGCTAATGGAGGAAAAAAGAAAAGATGAGGACAGTAGTTTTAGTAGACATTGCCAGCACTACTTGCTTTTTTTTTTTCTTTATCCCTCCCTTAGCAAATTGCTGTAAGAGGCAGAGCTGGTAGATTTACTTTCTTTGCTGTTGCAGTTTAGGAAAGTTCAAGGAGTCAGCTATCAGGTTCTGGGGGCCTTGCAGGCAAAGGAATTTCAATTCCAAAGTACAAGACGTGAAGGTCTTGAAACAAAAGATCAACAAACACTAATAATTCCCGCCTGTTGCTGGAACTGTGGAGTGGGTAGGAAACTGTGCCTCTTCTTGAGGGACAGAGAATGTAACAGCGAATCTTGCACTGAATCCTTTGGGACAATATAAGGGTGATAGCAGGGAAGCCAGATGTGAACAAACAGATTATTTAAGGTCACTGAAAAAAACCCCAGCATGTGCATGCCTGGGAAATTGCTGAAATGTCAGAGGAGTTGTATGAGAATCCCATTTCCAAAGCACCTTAGAGAGCAGCTTGTCTTGCTGAGTCCTGCTGTGGGAGAGAGTGTGATGTCCCTGGAGCCAGCTCCAGGCACGGGGAATGTTCCCTGGGAGCTGCAGCGTGTGCACTGTGGCACTCAGGTGCTGTTCAGTGTATGCATATCACCCCAGACATGGCATGTACATATTTTATGGTTAAACTGCACAGAAGTAATATCCAACAGACCAAACCCCTGAATTTTCACCTTTGAAAGCTATTGCAAATTTCACCTTAATTACCCAACAAATTTTGCCTTCCCTCAAGTGCAGTTAAGTGTATTTTTCAGCAAATAAACTATTTGTCACAAAAATTGTAAAACTTTCTAAAGAGTGACCTTTAAATCTTGTTGTGTTGCTGCTTTCCCAGACAGGCTTTCTCAGCCTGTAGATTTACTTTGCAGATTTGTTTGTAGATTTAGTAGACTCACTGTGCTCCCCGTTGTATGATGTTGCATTTGGCTGTATTAAAATGCATTTTTTAGGTTGCAAGTGATTCACATCTCTCTGCAAGAGTAAAAGTAACCTGCCTTTGCTATTTACTATTCCACAAAGATTTGCAGCAGCAAAAAATCATACTGGCAAAAAATTCATTAACTGTTGACAAAAATCCACGATAATATAGGACCAAGCTCTTGCTTTGACCTCAGACTGAAAAGGGACTCGTTCTCTTGTTTCTTCTTATTAACATCTGCATCTTGGATGCAGTCAAGCAACCTTTTTTGTTGTTGTTGTTGTTGTTGTTGCCTTGTTTGTATTTGACAGAAAAGTTCTTAATCAAAAGTAGAGTTAAAAGCCAAGTTATCAATGTAGCTGCCCCTATAACTGACCCAAAATGGCTTAAATAAGCAGACTAAGTAAATAATAGATTTGTAACAGCATCTACGTGATATGAAAGCGCTGCTATGTGACTTCTTTTTGGTTTTGATAGTGTCCCAGATATAACATTAAACATTTTGTCTACTGCCAACCAGAGAAGGAAGTGATGGCTAGTTCTCTAAGTAATATTTAATAATAATGCATTTTGAAATACTCTTGACAATCACAGAATCTTTTAGAATTAATGTTAGCAAAAAAACCCAAAAAATGAAAAACAAACACAAACAACCCCCACCCCAAAACCCCCCAGAGAAGCAAAATTATGAGCATTTCTAGTTCCAAAAGCTGTGTAGATATTCCTGCAAGTCATATTCTCTGAGTTTGTCAATACAGAAAAGAATTTGATTGAGAAAGTGGTCCCCACTACTTTTCTTTTGACAGCAGATACACTCTGTGTTTTACAGACAGCCATAAAAGACTCTTGTTTTTTATTGCCACTTGACAGCTATGCCAAAAGGCCCTACAATCCCCCCAGATTTCTTTTATCCCAATTTGATCTCGTTGAGAATTTGTTCTCTCTGATGCTGGCCCTGTGGGTGTGTGGGGCAGGAGGTGGAATTGGTGTTTCCCCAAAACAATGTCATTTTTAGCTGGCAGCAGGGTGGATTCCTGCAGGGGAAGGATGGGACAGAGATGGGCAGACAGAGCTCCCAGGACTGCGCAGACAGGGTGACTTTTGAACAGAGCATAAAGCAAACCTCTAAGTTTGAGGTTTCCCTGAGCATGGGAAGGACCTCACAATATTTGTTTTAATTCAACATGCTACTGGAAGTCTCCAGGAAAAAAGATTTAAGAAAAGGACTGGTCCTGTAGGGATATCATGGGCTCTTGGAGGCTTTGTTTGCAATTTGTTTTAATCCATTTCCCCCAGTACAGCTGAGCTCTCTGTAGTTTAAATCATTACTGACTTAAAATAAGTCACTACTTTGTGGTGTTGCAAAGCTTGCTCTACTATAAACTCATAGTGTTTGGTGTGTTTGCTTTAAGGAGAAAAAAAAAAAAAAAAAAGAAAATTAATATCCAGAGTCAAAGTGATTTAGGGTGGTATTGTATTGTGTGACATGTTTATATGATAATATGTGAACACCTATGTCTGCAAGATGCACTTAGAATTAATGACACCTTGCACTGAAAGATGACTTGGAAGAATTTATTGCACTTTCTTCACGGGGCTGAGTGTTTTGGAATGGCAAGGTGTGCTAATCACCAGGAACGTGTGAGGAGTGTCAGATCTGAAATTCTCTAGGCAGAAATTACGGGAGCAGTTCCATCAGGAGTGTGGCTCCAGAAAAAGCCATAGAATGGCCATCTATAGGAATGCTCCATGGATGGTGTC
>VZSR01003816.1:2425762-2487481 GCA_013398615.1 Brachypodius melanocephalos
TCCATGGATGGTGTCAGTGGGAATGCTTTTTCATCTGGAATTGGCTGTGGTCCATGGGATGTGCATCCATAATCCTGCAGACACACAGCTCAGCAGTTTACGTGTCCACGTGCACCCTCACACACAGGGGGCTGTTTTGCTTCTTTTCACAGTGTGGGGCTGACGAGCAGCTCCTTTGACTGCTGAGGACACTGTGCCATGGCAGCAGTGACCCTGCTCTGAGGCCACCAAACCAGGCTGGGCATAGCTCTGGGATAATCTGGCTCTACAGCTCCCAAAATGAGGTGAGCTTCAGCACAGCTGGCAAGGCTACAGGGAGCATGGAAATATTTCCACTGTATTGCAAGCATGGAAACAGATGGTACCCCAAGGAAAAGAGAATTTATATCCTGGATATCAGTAGATTTCCCCAAAACATCACAAAGGGCAAATTACTTAAGAACTTTAATCAAGTGACTGGGTTTGTTTGGATTAGAAACCTTTCAGCTCTGTTTTCACATAGCTCCCGTGTTTGTGTGATTGCTTCAATTTGCATTTATGGGTCTAACATACTGAAGTATCAGCACTCATCTCTAAAATCAGCAGTGTTAACACTATGCACTAGGAATTTTTATTTAATGAAAATACTAATTTTAAAAAATATACATAGACATTGAAATAATAAGAGAATACCAAGGAGCAAACAGGCCACTTCATTTTTTAAATCTTCCTCTGCCACTGCTGCCTATGGGGGCCATTAAAATCATTCATTTTCTTTATCAATTTATTGCTTTTACCTTTAGGCTGGAGAGAAAAATAAGTCCCCAACCTTGCGGGGCTGTATTGAAGATAGCATCAGCATTCATTGCTACAATGTTTTTTGGAATGTTTTGTAAATTTGTCTAAAGGACTGGCAATCAGGGAGAAATAAGCCACTTTTTCAAACCTGTTTGAGTCAAGAGGAATAGCTGATGTGATTTTCCCGGTGATGCATCTTTGTCCCCTCCATTTCACTGCAGGGATAGCTGCTGCTCCAAGGTCTGTGCATTGCTGGGATGTGACAGTGGGGCAGAGGAGTTCCTGTTCTCATCCCAGCTGAGCATCAGACAGTGGAGCAAACAGCTGCTTGGGACAAAGCCAAATGTCCAAGCAGAGGCCACCACAGCCCTGGGAAGCATCTCTGATACAGAAACCCTGGCAGGGATGTGAGGGCAGACTGCCAGCACTGTTCCCTCACTCACAGAGGGAATCACCATGAACAAAAAGCACATTGGTACAAATGGGTGCCGAGGTTTTGTTTTGTCTGTCTAACCCTGCCAAGAACAAAGCCTTGATCATCTTGGTTGTCCTAAGTCCTATCCAACAGCTTTGGAGATAATTGAGTTTACATTAACTTGAGTTAATATCCTCCCCCATTATTTTTTTCTCCCTTGACTGTAGGCAATAGTAGCCAATTTCTTGTGTGCTGAGAAAACTTGTATTTCAGGGAATGCTGCTGCTCCCTCACATGAGACTCCCCTGGTCTCATCTCAATATTACATTTTTTAGGCCGGCCAGCCAGACTGAAGTTGGAATATATGAGAGTTTCTCTCATCTGAACTGTGAATGGGCATTGATGGAATAGAATATCTGTGTTTTGATCTGTATATTTTGCATCATTTGCAATGAGTTTGTATAGAATGGTAATGTTTTAATACTTAAATGATAAACTTTTGGAAAGTAACAGTCTGTTTACTTGTACACCAGCCATAATGTGATGTATTGCACAGACCAGCCCTCTCCACCACAAAGAATTTGTAGTAAAGAGGTTTTCTAGTCCTTGAGGCATTTCGAGTGTTTTCTTGGACTTTAAAGCACTGTGTGTGAACATATTACAAAAGAAACACCAGGTATTTTGGATTTTAAACAGTTCTACTCCATCAAATCAAATTTCCCCCTTTTATAAAATAAAAGAAACAAAAATATCAAACGCAGAGAACACCCCAAAACCCAGTGAATTTCAGCTGGATTGTGTGGGTGTCCAGATTCAGGTCTCTGTGCCAGCAGAAGGCCTGTCTATTCTTTCTTCATGCATGTTGAATTTAGCCACCTACACCAGAATGGGCATGGGGTAAAGAATTGTTCCCTTACCACACAATCTCCTACAAAGATCAAGTTTGGGAGGAAGATCCAGCTGGAATTCAGCTATTGCTAGCTCAACTTTGAGCTATCGCTAGCTCAAGCCTTTTTGGCTTAGAAACTGGGGAAAATTGGTGCCTTTGTCTCAGGAAGACTTTTTGTTATGAGTGCTTGACATCAGAAGTGCTGGGGCAGGTAGTGCAAAATGCTTGTGCATTTTTTATATTAAAAAAAATCCTCAGGAATGATGCAGAGACCAGGGAAATGGGTGGTGCCCAGAGCTGTGGAGTGTGTGAAATGTTCTCTTGGTGAGCACTGTTAAGTGAGAAATTGAGGAAGGCACAAGGATTTGCCATCTACCTCCAAGAAATAGGAAATATCCCACAAAGTTAAAATAACAGAAAAGGTTATTCATTCTAAGTTTATAGAGATGAAATGGAGTTACTTTATGACTCAGCCTTGGTAGTAAAAGTACATATATAAGGCAGTTGATAATGTTGGTAATGTGGAGTAATATTTGCAGTAGGAATCAGGGGATTTCAGTACTTAGTTCTGCCATTGATTCACTCTGTCAGATTTTGTCAGCACAGTGTCTTCATTTCTCCTGTGATAAAAGATGGCTGATAAATGTGCTCCTAAAGATCTAGTGGATTTTTAAAGATTTTGGGACTGTAAAATTTGCAGATGATCGCAGTGGTATGATCATGTGCGGCAATATTTTTAATTTTTTTCTCTTCACAAGGAATTTTACTTCTGTTTTCTTCTTTTGAGAGTTAATTTATATTAGGAATAAACGCTTCATGATACACCCATAGGAAATGTTTATTTACTTCTCAAGGTTTCATTAAAGCCCAAACTGTTATGTCTGCTGTGCTGATGAGACAGCTTGTCTCATTCATGGTCAGCCACTAAATCATTCATGCCAACCCTTATGTTTATGTAACACCACTGCACACAGGGCTGGAATCCTAAAGCAGCTCTACAGTAATTTTTGAGTTGGTCCAGGGATTTTTCAAGGGTTTGTCTCCACTGGCATAAACTGTTGTTGGTGGGATTAACAGAGGCAGCAGCAGAGAGCACAGACCCAGCTGTGCATCCCCCAGGCACTTGTTCCACAAATTGGGGTTTCCAGCCTGCCCTTGCAGGTGCATCACCTCATCCCTTGTCCTGAGATGGCTTCAAAGGTCTCATTTAAAAGGGAAAAAACTAGAAATTGTGTGGAGGGGAGGAGGAATGAAGGTCCTGCACATGGGCTCAGCCAGCCTGAATAGGCATGGGAGTGGCTGGATCTGTGGGCAGTGTTAAACTGGGATGGAGACACAGCTCCTCTCCTGGCAGGAGCTCTGGGAGCACAGGCAGCTCTGAGCTCAGGGGGCCTCTGCAAAGCTGAGATAATAAAGTTCCTCTGCACTCACCCAAGGCTCTGGGAGGAGGCTGAGCTCTCTCAGGGTGTTCTCTGTATCTTTTATCCACATTCCAGAATGGCTACACCAGTGTCACCCACCCCATATTCTTGGGTACAGTTTGGATCAGTAATATATCACACTTTTATGGGATGGAAGGGACTATCACCAAGTTACTTTTTTTTTTTCTTTTTTTTTTTTTTCCTTGAGGACAGAGATTTTGATTAATTTTTTTCCCTTCTCTTCAGAGTTAGCACTTTTCCTTATATTTATATATATATATATTTCGAGGTAGGGAAATTGCTCACTTGACAGCTGTGGATAAAACATGAAATTTTAGATAATGTTTTAAATTCACCAGAGACAAACCTGCTTCAAGGTAATTTATAAATTAAACTAAATTCAAATATTGTCTTGTGGCATCTACCTGTAATTAGAAAACTTTCTTGAAGAGGAAAGAGATGGCTGGTATGCAAATTATTTTGCAGCTAAAAATAGGGCTGTTCAGAGATTGGATATTATTGGATGAATCACGTGTTGAACAAGTTTTCTTCATTTTGTATTTAAGTTCCTACCTGCTCACCAGCTTGACTAGTTTCAAGCCTGCTATGTAAATATTAATGGGGAGAGAGTCAGAGTATGAGATTTTGCAATTTTTTTGGTGGGAATTTGATTTCAAAATTCTAACTTCTCCCACCTCTTTTTTCTCACTTTGTTATGGGATCACCGATTGGTTTCAGTAGGAAGGGACCTCAAAGCTCATCTTGTTCCAACCCCTGCCATGGGCAAGGACACCTTCCACTATCCCAGGCTGCTCCAAGCCCCAGTGTCCAAACCCTTCTCCTCAGGGCTGCTCTCAAGACATTCTTTGCCTTTTATCTGTCTTTTTCATGCCTGAAGGGAGGAAAAATCAAGATAAAAAATGGGATATTTTATGTTTTGGGAAATGTTGTTTCAGAGCTGCTTTATATTTCTTTCCTTGGATTTGATCCCTATGGTTCCATCAGCACACCATGCTCGTGTGGAGAGCAGGGAAATGCTGGGTGAGGCTGTGCCTTAGCTCAGTCCCAAGGCTGAGAGCCTCTGAGCTGCCCTGCCCTGCCCTGCTGAGCATCATCTGAGCATTGGCCTGCCTGCCTCTGCCCTCTCCTCCACTCTTTCCTTTCCAATGGATTTAATTCAGGGCACAGCACTCCTATCTGCCTTCTTCCTTTCACTGCTCTGCCAGTTTCTTTTTTTTTTTGAGCAGTTCCTCACCTGTCACTGCCTGCAGAGGCAGCATCTTTAGGAATGGGCAGGCAGGAGAGGTCACTGGAAATGTTTTTGTCACAAGCCTCGTAGCTGCGTGGGGACCCATGAACAAGGGCTGTGCTGCCAAGCAAAGGCCACTGGCTTTCCCAGTTTTACAGTTCTGATAAAAATTCTGAGCACTGAGAGATCGTTCACTGGAGCACATAAATCAGAAAAGAACAGAAACAAAATTATCCTTTGCAAGTAGTTGTGTGCTGTAACATGCCTCTAACAGATCGCACCTTTATTCAATTTCTTTGTAAGGGGCCATGTGTCAAAAGGCTTTTTCCTTAGACCTGCTAAAATGTTAAATGGAAGGACAGCAGATTTCCTTCACCTTTTACCTTGAAGCAGTAAACATTGTTGCTGGGAGGTGACATCAGTCAAAAACTGTGCCAAGTCCAGGTATGGCAGGCTCCAGGGCAACCTGTACTCAGTGGGTTTCTAATTGTGACCTGTAATTGCAGTCATTTTCAGAACCTCAGTGCTTTCCAGCTGGGTTTCCCTTAGCCCACAGAAGTGTAGGAGTAAAGCTGCAGCTGTCTTGCAGTTGAAGGACATGAGGAAAACGTGTAGGTAGATATCCACCCTGGGTAAGTGAGGATTTGGAACATTTGGGTGGTTTTCAAGCAGGAAGGGCAGTATTGCTCCACAGCTTATAGGACATGCACCAGCTCACGTGTCCTCTGCTCATGAAGTGACTTAGCACATGACAATCTACAAGAGGCAGAAATGCCCCAGCAACTGCTCCTTACTGGGCAAAAAATAACACTGAATTATCTGCTCCCAAATACCATCCTCACTAAAAACATTTTGCAAGATTGCAGTAGTTTTGGAGGAGACAAGCACCATGGAAAGCAAGTTATTGGGGTTTTCCATTTTGAGAGGAAATATGACATTTGTTTCAAAAGTAAAAACGAAGGTAGAGATGATATTAAACTCAAAAAAGACATGAAACAAAAACCCCTCTCCATATGTGGATTGAAAGATATATAGTCTCCCTAAAGTTTTTCAAGGTTTTTATTTCAGAAAGCAAATCTTAAAATCAGGTTTTGATTATGATAATAATAATAATAGTAGTAATAATAATAATAGTAATAATAATAATAGTAATAATAATAATAGTAATAGGGCACAAACATTCAGTTTTAGGGATTATCATTGGGAACAGATTGCAAATGTGATGTGGTGGAAGAAAGACCATATAACCATTTTGGCACATATAAATAGACACAGAAGAGAGTGTTGAAAAGAAAGCAAGTCACTTCTGCTCACTCTAAGGGTTCAAAAATAGGGATGTATACTTTAAACATGTTGTGATTAGACCTGTTGGTAGCCTGGTGCACTCTATGGACTGTAACTTTTAGCTCGAAGATCTAAAATATTTCAAACCTCACACTGCCAAATGTGTCTCCATCACCACTTTAATGCATCCTGGGTCACCAGGTATTGATGATGATGTTGCAGTGTGAAACACTCCCAGCAAATTATTTTAATCTCTTTTTATTAAGCTTTTTGCCTTCCTTGCCCGAGCAGTTCTTTTTTGTTTGTGTTTACATAGTTTATTTTCTCTGAATGCTCTGAAATGGAATTTTTTAATGTCATGTGGTGATGGATAAGCCTTTTAATATTTCAGCAGAAATTACTCCAATAAACTGATTACTTTCTCTGATGTGTGGTATCTGGACTGAGATCACAGTAAAAGAACTGTCTGGTGCAAACACCAGGGTCTGAGCATTTCTTTATTTTTGCAGCGCAGCCTTCAGCTGTCAGTGTGTTTTTTTGTATTTTGCCTTAATAAAAGTCTTTATTTCATCATCTCCACAATTTTGCCCTCAGAAAACAGAGCTTTGCCTGCTGTGTTGAATGGAGGACCTGGGGGACAAATGATCCTGCTCTATTTAATGTACAGCCATCAATAACCCCATGAGTTACCTGCAGACTACATGGGCAACTTCATGAAAACGAAGGAGACAACAGGCATCAATGTGTGATGATGTCTTTGGTGGTTTTGCGTGATGCAGTGGGGGAGCATTAATGAAGAAAAGGTAATTTGTTCTTTATATACTGGAGTGAAGCATGAGGGGCACCTGAACCACGCAGCTTTTTTTCCCAGATGTCAGCTGCAGGAATATTTCCAAGGACATCACCCTCAGGGAGCAATCTGAATGCTGGGCACTTGTGAGCTGGTTTTGGGACAGGAAAGAGGATTGTTGGACTCATGGCGCTGGTGGCACAGCAGTGGCTGCCTCTGCCAGGTGTGGGGCAGGGGATGGAGTCACTGACTGCTGCTGCTGGGGTTTGTTTTCCAGCACAGATAGCAATGGTTGCATTTGGCTTGCTGGTAGTGTAGAAGGTCTAGAATAAGACTATAAAATGCCTTTTTTTTTTTTTTTTTTTCCCATGTTCCTTGGTTCCTTATCTTCCTAAGTGTGAAGGTTTGGGACTTAAAGGAAGGAAAACTGATCACAGACATGAAAGTCAGCTCTAGTGAGAGAGGAGGTGATAACACCCAACACTCTGCTCTATTGCTCTGTATCATGCAGTTGGTTTTTCAGGGGTTTTATCTCTCCTTTGGATTAAAAGGCTCTGAGGCTCAAGAAGGCTTGATGTATTTGCTGCTGCCTGGAGATGTGTCTGTGGTGTGTTGGGTAAGGGAACAGCTGAAGAGCCAGGAGGCACATGTCAGCTGCCCTTCTTTAGCTGATACAGATTAAAAAGGAAACAAAACCCAAGAGCAGCAGCATCAGCTGTGTAGACACCCTAGGGGTTGCAAACAGCTCAGGGGACCTGTTAACGTCCTTGCACGAGTTAAATCTTGGTCAACCACTCGCCATCACATTCCTGAAAGTGCTGTCCTCACTTCTCACCAGACAGTGGGCAGATCTGGGGAGTGCAGAGCCAGGGAGCCATCAGGACATCTCAGAGCAGACCCTGCCAGCAGGTACAGACCAGCCCACTGGAAATGGGCCTCAGCAGCTCTTGTGAAGTCAAAACAAGAAACAGAGCTGGCTTTGGAAGGAAGGTTCTGTCCAGGGCTTGTCTACATTAGGCTCTCACTGGTCTCCAAGTGTTTAAAAATTGTATTGGGAATTGTGGACGCGTTTGCAGCGGATGTGATAAGAGTGATACTGGGAACAGATTGTGTTGTTGACAACCTGAGGGTTTAGGAAACATTATTTTTGGTGGTTTAGTGCTGAAGGTTAACTGAGTAGGGGCAGGCCAAAGGCATGAACAGGTGGATCCAGGTAACCTGGATTTTAGGCAAGTTTCTGAAGCTGCCATCAGAAGCTGCTCCCTCTCAGCATGACCAGCAGGACTCCAGAGCAGCCTGGGCTTTTTGTTTTTGGTTGCAAGGGTGAGTTTAAGCTGCTTGATTGTCTTGTTCATCTGTGTAGAGAGAGCTGGACTGCCTACTCACTGCACAAACAGAAGAAAACAGGTCCTGTTTCACTCACAGATCATATTTGTCTGACAGTTTCTTGTGCCTTTCAATCATTTTTAATTCATCCACTGTCTTCACACATACTGCGTTTTTTGATTCACTGTATGGGAAATTATTGCAAGCTGGTTTTTCAGTTTTCCTTCTAATACCTACCCAAAACTCAATTAAAACTAATATCAATTAGCTGTGAATGACTTTTGAGAACCCTATTAAACAAAAAATATGAGCAGATGAGAACTATTTAAAATATGGGAATACGTCAGTTTTAATATCCATTATGTTGCTGTATTTCCAAGCCATAAAAGTGACAAGAATGGCATGCTCTGTGTAAAAGAAATTTGTTATGGTCACTTAAAAAAATGTTTTTATTATTATTAACTACTGGAAAGTCAGATATGGATAGTAAATATTCTTTGATATGGAGTACAGATTTTCATGAACTGACACTTCAAATTTCCCAAGTTGAAATATTTGTTCCTGCTAATAAGTGTTTGGCTGCTGCTCTGAAGTCCTTAAAGTGTTTTCAAATGCTGTAGAGGTTTGTGAGGTGTGTGGAGCTGTTACTGCTTTATGCTTGCTCTCTGAAAAGGTACAAATTGTGCAAAAACTGAGCTTTGTGTTTAGAACATTTGCTAAAATATTGAGGGGGTAGGAGTTTGCATGAATGATCATATTAAGCTAGGCTACTAAGACAAAGGTTCAGCTAACCAGCATTGGTCAATAAAAGGTGCCCAGGGCAGACAACACAAAAAATACATGAGTAAAAAAAGACCTATTAAGATATATTCCCAATCATCTGTGACTTACAAATTTTTAGATATTTGTAGTTGTTAACCCTGAATGAGATTTTTTCCCCCTCTGAATATATGAATATACTTAAGTCTTAAATCCATGTAAAATTTCATCACCAACAGAATCTCCTGGGAATGAATTTCAGCAGCTCTTTATAATGAAATGTATCTTTTAAATGGTCTGATCATAGGTTAAATAGCTTTGTTCTTTTGAATTTCAAATTTGCATCTGACAATGGTTTCCTATTAACCAACTCCAGTTGCTTAACTTATTACAGAAGATGTTTCAACTGTGGTCCTGATTTTTAAACATGAGTTTGTCCCTCACCTATGTTGTTTTTTTGTTTTTTTTTTTTAATTTTTTTTTTTTGTCTCTTCCTTCTTGTTCTTGCTGATGAGGAATCAGCTTGAAACTGAGCAAACTTCAGTCATGGTTTCTGGATTTACTGAGGGGGAATGGCAGGAGCTGAGAAGAACCTTCAGAGCAGCTTGTACACGGAACAGCCAGTGCAGGAACACATAAAAAAGACATAATAGATGAAGTGCAGAGCAAACTGAATTACGTACACTTAGAGCAGTGTAATGAACTGGTGCCTTTAGTAATTAGCCAGGGCTGAAGTGATCTACTGTGGATTATATTCTTTGACTCTCTAATAATCTAAGTCACATCTCCCCTGGTTGACATTTAGCAAAGGCCTCAATTTTCTGGTGTTTCATAGCTCACTTTTGAATGCTCAAAACCTGGATGTTAATGTTGAGAGCTTCAGTTTAAATTGTCCTTTCTGCAATTTCGTACGCTTCTAACTTTATTACAATTCTGTCCTTTAAGTCAGATACATCAGACGTTATTGCAGACATATTAGAGTATAAAACTTGTCTGGACTCAAAAAATGGTAATAAAATTGAGATCCTCTCCATGGAACTGCTCTTTATGGACCTGTTTTCCCAATGGAATATCCACCAGCTTCTTTGAGGCTTCATTACTGTCCAGCCTGTATCAGACGTGTGGTGCTGGATATATTCTGGTTCCAGGCTGCAAATGTACAGCAGAGGTGCACCCAAAAGGGTGACCTCAGTGATGCTGTGGCATTCTGCCTGACGTTCCCAAAATCTCTTTCAGTCCTAACTCTTTTTTTTTACTGTTTTCAGTTGGTTGATTGATTTTGTTGGTCCCTTTTTTCTTAACATTTTACTTCATTTTTGAATCAGAAAATATTGTTCAGTGTGCACATTTTTATATTACTGCAAACTTTAAAAGTTAAAATAATGCAACTTTAAGTAATTTAAAATGATAAATGCATCTAAATTTTCTGTGTTTGATGTTCCCCTGTGAAGAATTGAGGAACCTTGAATTTTGGAGTATTTTCTGGAAGTTTTGTTTATTACTTTGAGGCCTGTAGTCTAACTTGAACATGGGAACTGATATTCTGGTCAATTTGTTGCCTTTGAGAATGGAAGCTTCAGGTGAAGAAGTTCAAGTACCCTGATGGCTGTGTCAGTGTGTTCATGTTTCATGTTAAGGGATCCTTACTGAGAAATTCAATCACTACTGCAAGTAGTGAGTAATGGCATTCTAAATGTGTTTACAGGTTTCTATTTGTCTCTTTTAGGACATCTTTGGATTCATCATCTCATAAGTGTCAGGCTCATGTATGTCAGGTGTTGGCATCAGGATTAGGATTTGAGCAGTCAACTTTTTTTTAAATTTCCTTCTTACTCAAAATATGTACATGTTGATAGTATTTAGCAGCACTTATTTGCATAGGGAAAAAGGCTTTAAATGCTGCTGCTTATCTGGTCTTTAGCCCCATAGCATTTATAGCAAAGATGCTGTTAGCTGAGTCGTGTTATTTAATCTGGTGTTCAAAAGAAAATGTCAACCAGACCAGCTCTGAAAATCAAACTATTCCAATGCCTTTAGGACTTCTTTCTTCCATTGGCTTCAAACGAAAATAAACATAGAGATTTTTCTATTCTTTATGGAAATCCATCTGTTCCTGTTTCTCTTTTTGTGTGAGTTTGAACCATTGCATCTGCTTTTCCTTGCTCCTTTCCAGTATCTGTCATCGCTCTTGTTTCCTGTTGCATTTCACTTCTTCCTCTCTTCTTTTAATATTTAAATCATCAAACCACCCGAGTTTTTAATGATCTAATTTTCCAAATCAACCAAATACCTAACACTGTTGGGATTTCCTGTCATTTTGCCTGAAAACATTCTTCTCCTTGGCACCCATTCAGTGACTCGTAATACACCCACAGCACTTGAAACAAAGGTTACATTGCTTCCCTGAGGTCTCTGCTCAGTCTTTGGTGCCTTGGCAGGATTCACAATTAGCAGAAAATACATTTCTGGTTGCAACTTCTCAGATTTAGCTCCTGGAACACCACCTGGAGGATTGTGTTACGTTGGAATTTGCCAGCTATTAGAAAGGCAACTGTCAGGGCTGCTCTGGGTTCTTCCTTCTATTCGTACAGCTGATTGACTCTCTTTTATACTGAGTTCTCCTGCAGATGAAGCTGGGACAACTCTTGTTTGTCTGTGTTAGTTGAAGGTATGGACTGCTCCATATAGAGCAAAAAAACACTGTTTGTCCAAGCCCTGTGTGAGCTCCTATAAAAGATCACGAGAGGGGGACTGAGCAGGGAAGGGCAAATGGAAAATTGACTGGAGAGCTTATGGACACCGCGTCCACCTAAAACACCTCCAGCAGGTGACTGTGCTGGAGGTTATGGTCCAGCAGGGTTACCTGAGCCCAGCCACAACACCTGAGGGTACTTGAGTTTCTTTGGGCTGCACAGGTGACCATGGGCTGATGATGATTTGATGCTCTCAGAAGAGAGAATAGCCGGCGTGGGAGGACAGGTAGAGATGGTGCTGAAGGTAGTCTTCCCCCTGATGTATTGCAGCTGTGTTAATTACCATAAATGGGAACAGCCTTGGCCTCACAGCTGTGGGTGATAAAAGAGTGAGTGAGGTGGTAAGGGGTCAGTTGGGGGTCTGCTGGCTGTGCTGTGAGGAGGAAGGGACAGGAAGAGTTAGATGTTGTATGAGGGACAGACAGGGTTAGGTGGCCGTGCTGGGACAGGAAGGAGCTAGCAGAAGGAAGAAAGAATAAGAGAAAGAGCCAGAGCTTCATGGAGCTGCCCATGGGAGGCTACACAGAAAAGGTATGAGAGACTTCTAGATAACAAGGTGCTGATGCTTGGAGCCTTCTTCAGGGTCAGTTGTACCCCCTCTGTCAAGCAGAGAATCGAGGGAGAAAGATGATTATCACATTTTATAGCCTTTTAAAAATGTCAGTTTTTCCAAGAGCAAAGCTGTGCCTTCTGCAAGAAAGAAAAGGGCTGGGTGGCTCCTGCAGCTCATGGTTGTGCTACCAAGGGCTGGAGTTGGAGAAAGCAGCTTTGGGCTGACCAAGGGTATAAAAGCCAACGTTTCAGTGGGGTGGACTGCTCCAGGTCCATGCTCAGACACATTCCCCATCATGGTGTAAAGATGACACGGGTCAGATATTTGCTTCAGATGTCTCAGTATAGTTGAGTAGGTTCCTGTGCATGATGATTGTGGTGGAGCTGTACAGCATGTTGCTGACTTGCTCAGAAATATCTTTCGAGAGCTTTAAATTTCTTCACTCCCTCCTGTGATTTCTGGATGGTGTATGAGGTGCATAACATGCATTATTATTCCACTTGCTGATTTCTAGTGTCATACAGGACTATTCAAATTTTGTTTAATTTTGCTACTTCTGGAGGGTGATATGGTGGAACTCATACTTGGCTTGCTTTAATTGCTTCAAGTGGAAGAGGCTATTAAAGGTGCATTTTTCAAACCCAGCCTTTGCTAGAACAGAGTATTTTATTCCATTCCTACCACAAGTCCTTGGGCAGGTATCCTGAGGAGACAGGCCTCTCCTCTTCTGGAGGGGTTATTGTAGAGGCATGTAAATGGAGAGTAGGGATTTTGTGAGCCTCCTGCTCAGCAGCAGATAATTTAAAAACCAGAAAAAATGACCACTCTGATATTTTGTGAAAAGCGAATCTGAAAGATGAAAAAGAACAAGCTGAACTTTTTAAAGCATGAATGAACATTACCAATAAGTGAATAGTCCTGGAAGCCCATTCTCTTTTGCTGCTCTGCTGTTTCAAATGCAAGCAACAGCAGTGCAGACCTCTCTGTTTTGCAGCCAGGACATACCTGCTCATCCAAACAGCAATCTGGGGCTCCTAGAAAGCTGTTTTCAGGCAAAAAGGAGGGATTTCATCTGAAAACAAACTCATGCGTATTAATGAGAGCAAGGTGTTTTTTCCTCCTGTTGAAGGATGATTGATATTGGGGTGATTGTTTGTGACCATGATGTACTGCTCTACCTTCTGGCTCACTGCTCCCTCCTGTGACATTTGCCTTGCACTCACAGACAGCTTGGCATTGGGGACAGCCCAGATCACCTACAAATATCTCTAGTGAGAAGTGTCCCATGAAGGAACACCAAAAAAAAAAAAAAAAAACCAAAAAAAACCCACCAAAAAAACAACACTTACTGGTGTTTTAGAAGAATAGCTGTTGAGAGACTTCTTATTTTAAAAAAGTTTGGATTATGTTGTAATGGTTTAAGTTTTACACCAATTTCAAAGTGAGAACTTTTCTGCTTGGTGTGACTGCTCCCATCTCTCATGACATTGTTGTTAATATGTTGCTGTTGACTTTCAGTGAAAAAAATAAGTTTTGCATACATCTCTTCTGCCTTAAAATGTAGCATCATCATAATCCACTTTTACTTGACAGAAGTTAGAATCTCAGTTACCCAGGGTTAAAATATGCTTGGAAGAATAGTTGGAATAAGGCAAAAGTTAGATGGTAATTCATCCAGAACTCCAGCCAGGCTCTAAATGAGCCATTCTTTATTTCTGTGTAGTTTAGATCACTTTCCTCCCTTTTCCCTTGTTTAGCTTCTTGTGCTTTCATCTGAGACTGAAATAAAAAGACCTAAATTCTGAAAAGATGCATGTAGGGCTTTTTCAGAGACTCAATAGAACTGGAATAGTTAGGAGTATGTTTTGGGCACTTATCCAAGCCCAAACAAATCTCTACATAGTCTGAGGAGCAAGAACTGAGTTGCTGTTACAGTAACTGCTTTCACAGGTGAAAAAGAAAACAGCCCACAAGTGAGATAGCCAGAGTAAAACAATTCTGCCTTTCTCAGCTGAATAACAAATAATTTTTTTTAGCCTCTAGTTTTTTTGCTTTCCACTTCACCTGTAAAAGCTGTGGGTCTGGAAGCAATATATTTTAACTCAGCTTAGGAAAAAAACAAATAGTTAAAAAATATCAGATCACTCAAGACAGTCCACACAGCAGTGAGGCAGAGAACAGAGCTTAATTTGTTGTTCAGAGCGATTCTGCAAGCCAGTTCCTGATGTGGAAACTTGGTTCACTTTGTTGTATGGAGAAGCAGCCTGAAATGTTTCTTTACCCTAAGTCTGTATATTCTCTGTACAATTATGTTCTCTTGGAGTGAATTACTTTTGGTGTGCACACGCTTTCCATAATTAATTTAGAATTCTCTGCTCTCATTAATATTCTAGTTTAAATACTATGAACTTGGTCAAAGTGAGTTGTTTCAAGTATTTAAATACAAATGTATAGAAAATAGTTGGCAGTTCTTACCACCCTTCCCCTTTTGTTATTGATGACTCTCTTAAACTCACCCAGTCTCTTCAGGGAGCATTTCCTCGCCTTGGTAGAAGACCCTGGCTGCTGCCTGACCTGAATAGAGAGTTTTGTAATTTGTGTCAGGAGAGAAAATCTTGTCTTTGTGACACGCAAAGCCACATATAGAAAACCAGTTTGGTGACACTGTGGGGATGTGCATCTGCAAGTAGGGAGTTGATGTGTGTGGTGGTCATTGACCCCAATTTACTCCTCCTCCTCTCAGGAGAAGCTCTTCCCTGTGGGCTGGTACAGAGGGGAAAGCAGGATTTCTCCTTCTTTGGCCTCAAATGAGCCTGGTTTTGTGTAAGTGCAACATACTGCACTTTTAGTCTGTAGCTTTAAATTTGCCATGTTAATGCTAAAGACATAATCATGAGGTTTTCACTTTGTGAGAGGGGAGAATTGTTTCAGATTTATTTCCTCTGCCAGTGGCTCTTCTATATAGACACTCAGACTGTGCAGGAGGGAAAATCTCACAGTAGTCAGTCTGCTGCTGATGGTTAAAGAGGCTTGGAAACACCATAAAGGTCAAAAAAATCGTAGCTATAAATGGAAGTGTTTAAAGTTGGAGAGCGATTTATGGAAGAGGACAGCAGGAATTGGCACTGGAACCATTCTTTTCCATTATTTCTCTAAATGACTCTTTCAGCAGTGTTGAAATCAAGATAATCAAGTTTGAAAATTAATGGGAAGGAACAGCAAATAATTAGGAACAATGCTATCAAGTAGCTAACTGCTCTGACTATTGGCATACCTGATTCTGTAGCTGCAATGAGTGTGACTGTAGAATGAAAACAGGAGTAGATTATCTTTCCATCCAGCTCCCCCACCGCCCTCCTCCCCCAAACTATTAAAGTGTTGGATTTTTGTTTTGTTTATTTTATTATGAGTGAGTGACACTTAGAGAAAAGTGCAAAGATTTACAGGGTTTTTTTGGGTTTTTTTTTGTTTTTTTAATGGAACTTATGGTAGTAGGTTTTCCTTGTGTCCTAGATGTAATCAGCTATCATGCTGTGTAGCCCATCCCTGTTTCAGAGAGTCCTGAGGGTCAGATGCCCTTTCCTAATGGAATCAAATTAATATGAATTTTTAGCACAGCTGTCTTTTTCTTTCTTGCTGTTGTTAGAAATTTTTCTTTTCCTTTGGGGAAAAAAAATCACTGATGCGAGAAACTTTGGGAAGTTGTTTGGGGTTTAAAGCTTTGTAGTCTTGAATGCATGTTCCACACTGGATCAAGTGTCCTGTGAACCATGAGGCAAAATTTCTTTCACTAATTTTTTCATTTTTTAAATGCTGTTCCTATCTTGGGCTTCTGTCTTCGATTGTGCTGCCATTTCTTGACTTTGTTAGCAACACTCTCCCTCCAATTGGATTATTAAGTGTAAATGGCAACCGGCTGGGAGATCTTTTCAGCCTTTTGAGTGCTTTGAAAGGAAATCTTTCACGGCTCTTTGTATCCCACAGATTGTAGAGCAGCCTGCTGCAAGTTGTGTGCAATACTGGCCTGTGATCTAAATTAGCTTAGGGATGCAGTGAGGATTCACAGCCACTGCCCAGGACTGAGAGAAGACCTCCATCCCTGGGCATTGTGCTGTGGCTGCAGGGCAGGGTCTCCACCAGGTCTGTCACCCTTGCTGGGGACCCCCAGGACAAACCAGGGACACACATGAATGCAGCAGAGCTAGGCTGAACTTGCAGCGAATTCTGGATCTGCTTCTTCGCATCTTAACTTTGGTTCTTCAAATAACTTAATAATTTTTTTTAATGCTGATGATGCTGTTTTCTTTATCACCATAAATCATTGTTTTATGCTGATGACACTGTATTTCTCTATCACCATTAATCATCTATAATGCTTGAGAAGGAAATGTTAATGAAGAATACAATTTATTAAATGTCAGCCAGTGGGTGGGCTAAAAGGTGGATTACTGCAAACCTTATTATAAACAGGGCCAAAATAAAGTACTGACCCAAACAGACTGGTAGATCTGGTGTGGGAGGTACTGGAAGAGGTGAGCAGGACATGGTCAGTGCCTGGGACAGCAAGAAGGGCTCTGCAGGGTGGGACAGCCCTGGGAGGGCTGGGACAGCTCAGCAGAGTGGGGAGGAGCTGCTCTGGAAAACAAGGGGATTCCCTTGCTGTGTGCTTCAGAAAGTGCCAGCTCCCACCTGGCACTGCTCTGCTGCTCTTTGGGAGCCCATGGCAGAAACAGAGAGGAATTGAAATTTAACTCTCCTCCCTCTAAGGCTCCTCTGCTCTTTGGAAGCACAGGATACCCTCTGATATTTCCTGTGTCTGATCACAGAATAAACAACTCTTGCAAATCAGGGAGAGGGACTTGAACGGCAGAAAGGCTGACAAAACAAATGCCTCAAGCCATAACTATTACTTAGAGAATGTTTCAAACCTTAATTCAGCTCAATCTTTGATTGGCTAGTTTGTCTCTGCCATAAACTTTAAGGACCGTGTTAGTTACCTGTCATTTTAGAGATTGCTTCTATACCCTGTCCACTTGGTGGCTGCCTGTTTCCCAGAAGGCACAGATTCCTTTTTAGATTTTAATTCTTAATTTTTGCCACATTTTGATTATGGCGATATTATATGGGGTCAGTGCTCAGTCAACTGTTAAATAAATTGCAAATTCTACAAAACACAGCCAGCAGAGTCATTACTAACTGTAATGCTGAAACTTCAAGCAAAATTACATCTGGCTACAATGCTATTCAGATGCATAAATTATACAGCCTCTGATTATCTTAAGGAAAATTCAGCTATTAAACTTATTTTATGGGCACAAAACAAGGGGAACTGCCAAAAGGAATCTGTGCATCCTAAAAGTCATGAGAAGAAAAATAATTGGCAAACCTTTTCCGCCTGCAGTTTTATGGAATGTTCTCTCTCCCTCCTGATGTTCAATCAGCTTCCACCACTGGCACAGATGAAATCATACAGTTTCAGACCTGGTGGGGGAACAGCAGGTGAGTCAAACATCTCAAATCTGACCCCAAACATCCCCCATCTTTGCATGGGGTCCTAGGGGGGTGAATCTCCAGGGGAGAAAATTGTAATTCAATGTGGCAAAAGTTAAGGATGCTCGACAGTGGGGTGTGGAAGGAGCTGCAGAATCCTCCTGAAAGGTTTCCAGCTGCCCTGGAGCACAGGGGGTCAGCCCTCCTCATGTGCCAGCAGGCCACTGATGCCTGACTCGTGTCTGAGAGTGGACAAGGACGAAGAACAGAGCCTGGAGTGGCTGATGGCACAAAAACAACCCCAATGGCATTAGATCCCACCCCACAACTGTGCCAGAAACCCTCACACTCAGGGGGATTGCATTATTGCTTCTTCCCTTGTTCTCCCACACCCAATTTTATATCAGTATTGCCAGTGTTAAATTCAGAGCTACCATTGAAGAATAGCGAGTACATTGCTTAAAGCAGTCCTGTCACCAGATTTCCTGAGTTGCTTCAGTGTATTTTAAACCATTCTTATATTTGACAAGTAATTGCCAAAATAGGTTATATGCCACTGACCTTTATCAAAGTCTGATTTTTTTTCCAAGCCTTGTCTCACAGTTCCGTCCTGTAAAGACATTCAGGGAAGATAATTGCTCCCTAAACTAATTGCCTTCTCTGCTGTTCTTTTCTGGACTTCTGCAAGACAGAGGAAATTTTGCTATTATTTGTTCTTTGAACAGCTCTGAGCTCCTCAGACCAGAGATAAGAGAAGGTACCCCAGTTCTGTTTTCATTTCCTTCCTTCCTGTAACAAGAATTATGATTCAGGAGCATTGCTGCTTTCTTTCTGGAGTATTTCTATGCAGAATTTGTAGAGGAAATCATAATTTTATAGTCCAGTATGTGGTGTTATATTAAATATAAATATGGCTAACAGGAGTGATGGATAGTACCTATGAGTACATGAGGAAGTACTGCACTTCTGTTCCTAACATTATGCAACTTGAATCTGCTTTTTCCTCACTGATTAACCATAACTATTCAGTATTTCAACATATTTTGATCTTTGAGACACAAGGAAGGGAAGATTAATCTTGTTTTAGCAAAGCTCTTCAGTTTAATTCAGCTCTGTGTGGGATGTGAGTGACACACTTGGTGGCTGGCACAGTTTTGGTCAAGCCATGAGCTGCTCCTTGGCTGAGGATTATTGATAGTTGCTAAATACGAACCAAATTCTTGATGGCACTGGAGCATGAAGGGGTTTCATGTAGATGGTTGGTGTCAGGACAGAGAGAATTCCCGTGGTGTTGCAAAAGGAGTTGATTTTTTAACACTTTAACATTGCAGGTGGAGGAGGCTCTGTCCCTCCTGTGGGTGTGGTTCTGGGTGTGCAGTGTGGCTGGGGTAGAAAAAGGAGAAAAGCATTCTCTGAAAATAGCAATTCATTGCAGAAAACTTTCCATTCTTGGCAGAGGGAGAATATTCCAGGTATGAACAGATGAAAACAAAAATCAGTAGGACCACATCTTGTATTGCAAGATGCCTCAGCCACTTCACCTCACTCTTTGTGAGGGTTTCTTCACTCCCTTTGAAAGATATTCAGTATACTGCATTTCTTCTGAGCTTTATTTACTCCTTTTCCAGTATTAAGCTGAAATTATTCCACAAAGGTTGCTCCTGACCTAGTGTTTTGTACTACTATATGTGACAGCACTTCCACCTGGAGATTTTAAAGTTAGTAGAGTTACACTGCAGGCTTGCACTCTGTGTGTGTGAATGTGAATTTCAGTCTTTTAGGTACAAAGAAACAATTTGAAATTAGGAAGCTATTTAGAAGAATAAAAACGTTTGTGGGGGGGGGTTGGGTTGGTTTTTTTTTGTTTGTTTGTTTGTTTTAAATAATGCAGTTAAAATGCATAAACATCTTCTGTATATTTCTTGTAGTTTCCTATCTTTGGTTTTGTGACCCTTAACAAAAGTTGAGAAGGAAATTGGAAAAAATTTCTCTCAGTTGAGTGATTTAAAAAATGAGCAATGTTTGCAAATTCTGTAAGCAGTGGGTTATAAATCCAATTTTTTACTCCCCCTTCTGGCTGTGGTTTTAAGGAATGCACACCCATGGAAAGCAGGACTAAGATTGTCAATTTGTTATTTGAAAACACTTTAACATCTATTTCTAACTGTGAAATGTGTCAACCAGGGAGCATATAATTTCTTCTATTAAGATGCTGTGTGTATATAATTTAAAATAACAATGCAAGCAGATATGCCAGTGTTGTGGTGTTTTTCATTTCAAGCAGTTTAAAAAGAGAATTTCTTTTTGCTTGGGATTGTCATCTGATAGTCCTCCTCACACGGAGCAATGGTTTATTACTTAAATGTTCCTGCCCAGATCAGTGTGTTTGCTGAAGACACAGAGTGTGGGTCAGAAAAGTAAAGTCCCAGGGCCAGCACTCTAAAGGCTTATTAGTAATGTCAGGTCACTAAACAATGCAATTAGAAAAGTGTTCATTGTAAAATGCCACTTTCACAAGAAATGTATAAAATTCATTTATACGGGTGTAGCAGGAGATGCAGGAGCATAAAATAACTGGCTTTTGTACAGCAAGTTAAGTCTTCTACCTGTGTAGGCAGAGATGGATTTCAGGATGAAGCCTTGGCTGTACAGTGACTTTCTATTTTTTCGGGGCAGGGGGAGCTGTGGACTTGTCCATCCTGGACATCCTTGTCCATCCTGGACATCCTTGTCCATCCTGGACATCCTTGTCCATCCTGGCTGCAGACTCTGATTTGTTTAAGAGCTGCTCTGCCTGTGTGAGCACTCCCACATCCTTGCAGGTGTGGAGATGACTTGGTAACAGCTTTGCCACCGTGGGTTGGGCCCAGGGAAGCCTCATTTATTGGAGACTGGCATTATTAAAAGTGTGCTGCTTCATCTATTAGGGGAGCTGCTGTCAGTTTGGGAGTGCCAGCCATGCCGAGGAGTTTATATGTTCTGAGATCCCAATAAACATCATCTTCTTCACTTACAGAGTGCAGCAGGCTTGGATGCTGGGTTGCTTTCCCAGATTTTGTTGCCTTTTTAATTAAATCAGACTTGGGGATTTGAAATTGAGTTGGTGTGAAATACACAATAAAATCTGTAAGTAGTTTAAGACTGGCAAGGCCTGGGCATGTATTTAACTAGCATGGGAAGTCAGAGGAACCTGACTGCAAGACTCTCTTGAAACAGTTCTAAAGCTGCTCTCTATCACTTTTTATTCTGTAAATGACTTTTGTTCTGAAGTGAGATATGACTTCCCTTCCTGTAGTGCTGCATGAAGTGAGATGACAGCAGCATCACATCCTCAAATTTAACTACCATCATCAGCACTGAGAAGGAAAAAATTGCATTGTCCATAAAAGCATCCTAAAGCTGGTTGCTTTAGGGCAAAAGATGATAGTTGGAAAGTGAACCTAAAGGATATAAACCACATATTCAAAAATAGGAGCAAGAGGTATTTTTGGATAATAGCACTACTTTGTGTTTGTTTCAGAACGAGCAATAAATGGAAACTGCAGATCAAATCTACCAATTCCATTGACATTGTGACTGTGTGTTAAATGGAAGGAAGACAAGCCTTCCAGGTTTTCCAGAAAGAATAACTGAGCAAGTAAATTATGTGACAACAATATCACTTAGGAAAGGATAAAGATGAACATCTCTGATCACAGTGTAAGAGATATGACACTGTGAAAATGGCAGCTATAAACCAAAGAGGTCTAAGGAGGGCAAGCAGTGTTCCAGATAAAAGTGTGAAACAAGGGTTACTTGCAGTGTCAGGAGAATGAGACACTGTGAAGAGCTGCTGCCTTGGGCAGAGGGGAAGAACTGTTGAACAAATAAATAGATTAAACCCTTGGTTTCTCATAAATATTTTCTCTGTCTTACAGTAAAAATTGTTTCTTTGGTGAGTTTCTTGCAGCTTTTAAAAGATATGCAGGAGCCCATCGTTTAAAAAAAAATCCACAGTGCCAAAATTCAAGTGGGGCTTCTTAATTATGGCTATTTTGCAATGCCTCATTTCAAGGCCCTAAAGCTCTAATATGACCAGACAAGCCATTGCTGTGACACATGACAAAGCTGGCATTCCCAGACAACACAATTCTGTATGCATTTAATTAAAATGCATATACTGTTTGCACGTGGGGCTGAAATCAAAAGCAGTGCCCAGACATTCATCAGAAAATGAAGCATGGCAGTGGTTAGAGCACAGGGAAACAGGTCATGGCTGTGCCAGTGCAATGCAGGGGCTAATGCATATGCTGAATGCAGAACAGCTCTAAAGATTGCTGGGGTATCGAATTCAGACCACCTTCCTATCCTTTGGAAAGCATTTTCCTTCTTTCATACCCCCGTAATCCTTTTAGATATGTATAGATTGTGCTCAAGTTATGAGGTAGAATGATTTTTACATGTATAAAAATATGTTGACTAGTGCCTAAATGCTGGACTCCATGGCTGTCAGTGCCTATTGTATATAATTTTCCCAGACACACAGCTAGCCTTAGGCTATGAAGGTAGGAGCTCTGTGTCAGAGAGACTTTGACAAAAGATATATAGCTTTTAATTTGCCCATGGAACAGAGGGAGCAGATTTATGACCTAAAATACAAGGCTGAGAATTGGCTGTATACTTTCAGCTAATGGGTATAGAAATGAGGAGATTCACAATGGCTACTCCACACACAGGCTGCCTTTTTTGCATGTTGAATAAACAGTCCAGAAAAATTTACGGGGCTATAATTTAAAACAAAAATAAGGCAAGTGGTAGACCCATGAATGCATTTCCTATCTTCTATCTTTTCTTGGGCTTACAGTATCTTGTAAAAGTGTAATTCTAGCCTGCTTTACCTGATTACTTTGTTTGCATGCATATCAGGCTAGATTATTAGCATTTGTTTATTGGCTATTTTTCATTAAGGGACTTTGCAGGCATTGAAGAGGCTCACAAAATTGTGAAACTCTCAATACCAGTTCCACAGGTAGTAAAAAATCCTGTCAACTTTATCTGAATGAAGTTGCACTGATTTATGCTGGCTGAGGATTTGGCCCGCAGAATTGATCTTGGATTGTAAGAGAGAAACTCTGGTGGTGTCCTCTGTTCTTAACTCCTTTGACAAAGATAGCTTTAGAAAACCATTTTGATTTTGTGGATTTATCCTTTGTCCTGGCTGTCAGAAGACAGCAGTTTAAGATCAAAGGGGAAGAGATTTGAAGATTAAACGTCTTTGAACTGAAAATGTCCTGCAGCCCCATAAATTCCAGCAGAGATCACTAAATCGAGAGTGCAATCATCAGCTGATTTGTATTAATGATGCACTGATCGAAACCTTGGAAGTGCTGTGAGCTCTGTCCCTCTACCAAAAGTGATGGAGCCCTGTCAGGGATCCATCCAGGGATCCTGGAGTGCCTGGACCAGCCTTGTGAGGCTCCTGGTACTGCTGAGCACGAGCAGGATGGGCTGCACAGGATGTGCTTTCAGCAGGAGGAATCCCGGGACACAGAGCTCCCTGCTCACACGAGGAGTCTCGTGGTGACACTGATCTCATCCCTGTGGCTGCATGAAGGGTGCCAAGGACTGGATTTAGTGTTGGGTGTAGCCAGGAGAGTGCATGAATGGGGCACAGCTATGTTAGCCCTTAAGCAACCTGGTCTGGTGGCTGGTGTCCCTGACAGAGCAGCTGGGACTAAAAGGTCTTTGAGGGACTAAAAGGTCTTAAAGATCCCCTTCCCTAACATTCCATGATTCCATGGTCTGCAGTGACAAGGACCTAACAACCACAGCTCATAATTCCTGTTGAGGCCTTGTTCTCTGCTCTTTTATCTTGTTGAAGACACCATGGGATGGAGGCTCTACGTCATCTTAAAGAATTTCCAGAGGTTAATAGTCCTGACAATTCAAAATTGTTTATGTTTTGCTCATCAGCTTTCACCAGCTGAATCTCATTGTGATGTATCCTGTTCAAGTGCCCTCCATCAAAGCTGGAAGTGCCAGGCTGAAGGGAGTCCTGGACTCCAGGAGTGATGGAAATTTCCTTGGAAGCAATTCTAAGAAGTAACTACTGTAAGGGAGCACCTGCAAAAGACAGACACACAATCACTTGCCTCATTCTTTAATTCTTCAAAGATTTAAGAACATGAAAACAATAGACCAGGAAAAAAAGCTCTAGAAGGATTATTCTGCTACAATCCCTATTTATTCTTTTGTTTCTCCATGTAATATTAGTTTTGCATGCTAATTAGTGATTAGAACTGATTTTTTTAAAAAATAAATTTGTTTTTCTCACAGAACTTATTTTGGGAGGTACACCTTCTAATACATTCATTTTTTATAGATAAGCAATCTACTTAAACCTACATGCCAGAGGATAACCTCAAGATGTTATTTGAAAATAAATTACTGCCTCAAGTAGTTTCTATAGTGTGTTTGCAAAATGCCAGTCCTAGAAGGGCAGTGGAATTATTAACTTAAGACAAATGGCTAGAGATGATATAATTATGAATTCTGGGAGAAGACCTTGTCAGAAGAAAGATATAGATTGAATTTTTTTTTTTGCTTTGTTAGCATAATCCATATGAAAAAAAGAATTGAGACATCAGAATGACAATGATTCATACTTTGTGATTTTAAATGATTTAATTTTTAAAATGATTTTCTTACCAAGAGAGGCTTGGATATTCTTTGTAACTCACTAGATTTTAACAAATGTTGCATTTGCTGATCTGCAAACCTGAACTACATTTTCTGAAGTGAAAACAAAAATAAAATGGTTCTTCTTGGATTAAAAGTGAGACAACCCTGGAGCAAATAGCAGCTTTCCAGCGAAATCATCTTGATTTCACTGGCTCTGTCAATCTTCTTTGATACAATAAAGTAAAAATAAAAATCCTAGTACCCTCATCCCTGGGATAGTGATGTACAACTATGTAAAATTCACTTAAAGGGCTGGAGGTCAGGTTTGGTGGATTGCCCCATATGGTTTTAAACAGTAGACACTTCAAGACTGTAAGCCAGATGGTTTTGAAATTATTGCATAAAATCTCTCTAACTTTGGCTAATTTGTAGTTATGGTTTCTAAAGACTGATTTCTTTGTTCAGATGGAAATTTCCTAAACTGTCTTTTAAAGTTAGAATTTCTCTATTTTTGCTGTTGTCTTCATATTCTGGCAGTTTCTAAATGGTGGGCTCATGAGTCAAGGCCAGGGATGGCAGGTTCCTGGGAGTGAAGGAGAAAAAAGTTTGTTTCTGTTGCAAAGATTTTATAGACTAAGCGCTTTACATGAAAAACGGTGGCATTTAAGTCAAACTCCTCTTATTTCACTCCAGCTTGTCCTCTGTTCTGCATTTCAGCATCGAGTGATTGTAAAGAAAGCTTTGTGCATGTATGGGGAAGTTTTATTCTCGCTTTTTGATTGTTGTTGTGCATTCAGAGCTCTCCCACTGATACTCATTTCACTACTAGGCATAAAAGTTGTCCAGGGCCCAAGCAAACATTAAAACATGTAGCTGTTACTACTCTCAGGAGACAGAT
Source organism: Brachypodius melanocephalos (assembly GCA_013398615.1). Lineage (NCBI taxonomy): Eukaryota > Metazoa > Chordata > Aves > Passeriformes > Pycnonotidae > Brachypodius > Brachypodius melanocephalos. The sequence continues at coordinate 2,451,027 of VZSR01003816.1, forward strand.
AAATGTCAGTGTCAGTCAGTGATTAAATATGCAAAAGATCTCTTGCATGTGCTAGAAACTTGATGCTAAAATTAATTTTAAAAAAAGGAAATCTTATAGATAGAGCAGATAAACAGAAAGTCTATCGAGATCACATCAAACTCAGAAATGAGCAAAGTAATTTTTAGGAGCGTCCCTGACTGTAATGAAAAGTCTGTGTAAAATTAGCACTAACCAGTGAGCATCTGGGTGCTCAGTACAGCTAAAATCTGCCCTGCAAACCTGTATATATCTATTTTTTTTTTTTTTTGGCATCTGCACACACTCTGTAAGTTCTGCCTTTGGCCCTGGTGGCACAGCAGCAGCAGGGCCAAAGGCCTGGCAGCCTTGGTGACAGGGACTTCAGCTCTTGGAGCCTGACAGAAAAGAGCTCAGGTGGCTTCAGGAACGTGCCTGTCCCCAGCCATGCCCCAGGGAACAGAGGTGTTCCTGGTGTGGCACCTTGAGCCACTACCAGGCACTGATACCTGCAGGTGATGCCCTAGGATTTTAGCTTTGATATTTTCTGTATATTTGTAATCCTGCAGTTCTTCAGTGTCTGACTCTAAACTCCACACACAGTGGGAGCTGCTGCTGCTCTCCCATTTTGGGCAGACACAACAATTCCTCTCCAGGCCTGGGGATCAAGGACACCTCACTGAGAGATGGAAACAAAAGTGTGTTGGAGGGGAGCAAACTTGGGGTAAATGACTTCATTACCTGAAGGTGTAATTTGAAAATTAACCCCCAATATGCAAAAGGACCAAACTTACAAAAATGTAAAAACCTGTGACCCCATTGTCCATTTTGGGTGCAGCCCTTGGGGAGTTTCATCCACCTGAGATGTACCTGAAGGCCCTTCAATAAACAGAACTGCTTTTTATCCCCTTAAATTCGTCTGTCCTCTGTTTTTAGCTAGCCACAAAACCCATGGCAGGAACAATCCCTTTGCTCCCCACCCAGCCCCTGAGGAAGCTGCCACCAGAGACATCCCAGGGAATGTCCCACTCCCTTCCCAGTGGCTGTGAGTGCCCAGTGTTTCTGCTTTCTGATGACACCTGCAGTTCTTCTCCAAGCACTGGGGGAAAAGGAACAGACCCTCAGAGGGGCTTCTTTGGGGATAAATTGCTTTTACTGCACTGCAGCACTTCAGCTGTCATCATATATGCATGCATGCTCTTCTCCTCCGTCAAAAGAGAGAAAAAAAAAATTCTAGGATTTATTTAAGAGCCCTTGAAAATCCTTAGGAAAATGAATGAGCAATTTCCATCCCAGTGGGAGAGGGGGTTTTCATTGGAATTGGCAGCTTCTAAACATAAAATACACACAGGGACACCCAGAGCCACTCTTTGGAGCCTGGTGTGTCACGATGGTGGAGGGGAATAAAAATTTGCTTACTCTTACTACGGTACACATTTCCTTCCCATTCAGGAAATGCTGGCATGGCCCCTCTGTGCCATTCTGTCAAGAGGCAAGAAGACATTTTTAATAGCACTGTCGCTTTTCAACCAATCCAGTGACAGATAGGAGTGAATAATATAAATTCTCTAGCCATTCCTTGGCATTTATTTCTATGTAAGTGTATTTTTTTTTTTTTCAAGTAGAAAACCCAATAGTAATTTATCAAGGGACAAATCATTTTTTCTGGGCAGTGGAGTCTGCAAAATCCCCATTTTTAAAGCACTAAATCTCCCTCCTTTGACAGGAGTAAGAAAGCATTAAAAGCTTTGATTTAGCTGGATCATACAAAATAGTTTCTCATAATTATCCTTTTGGATGATATATGCTTGTCTTTTTTTCCCTTCTTATTAAACCTGAGGTTTCCATTTTTCATCCAGCTGTATTACTAAATTAAATTGCCTTTTGTTGTATTCAAGTTAAGCACTTTGCCAAAAGCTTTCCTTGTTCAGGGAAATAACATTTACCCAACGTGCTCCCTGTTATACTGTTTAAATTTACTGTTTGCAGTTTTTTTGGTTTGCTAAGCGATTGGAGGTTATTGTTTGTTTTAATAGGAATAATGAATCAGTGGAATTTAGTGTTGTATCTTAGAGTACAGTATCCGGGGCAGGGGCGGGGGAAAAGCTCCCAAGGAATTCTTATTTTGAATTGAAATGTAAATTGCCAACATGACAGAAAGAGGTTCTTGCATGTCCAGCTTTAGAAATTTTCATTTTTATTGCTGCATGAAAAGGAACTCTGGTTGGCTATGGAAGAATTCCATGGGGGATATAGTCACACTCATTGACAAAACAATAGAAAACAGTTCACCATGCCACCTTTCTTGGACAGTTTGCATCTGCACATTAAAAAATTGCTGTGAAAGCCAGAGGCAGCTTCAGCCAGAGTTTTAATTCTGTTCTTGTAAGGAGAAAGCTGAAATTTGGGCTAAATGGACTAAATCGTATCAAAATCTCTACCAAAATTTAGTAAAAGATTACCCATGATCAGCACAGCAAAATAAGCTGCTCATTGCAAGGTTTATGAGATGCTGTTCAAGATAGTACCCAAAGAAATGAGTTCAGAGCCCCCTGTTTGCCATGTACTTGTTTCAGGTGAACTCCCAAAGAGCATGGGATGTGTGAAGCAGATCCTCCCTGACTGCTGTCCCCTTCTCGCTCAAGATATTTTGGATCCTGGCCAGGGTCTGTCACTGCTTGTCCTTTGCTCTTTGCTGAGGTGTCCCTGTGCTGGAGCTGCCCTTCCCTGGGCTGTACCAGCCAGGCTTTACAGCCATGGTGGCCACATTAGAGTCTGTAAAAACACGTCTCCAACATTGACCCCAAAGTTAATAATGGCATGAATTATACAAGGCCTGATAAATATGGAATTGAAGGTGGTAAAGTTGGTCAGTGCAGCTTTATGGAAAATAGATTGTGTCAGAATGTGTGAAGGGCTTTTGAAGAAATTCTAAATGTCATCGATACAGACCGACATTGCTGATGGGATCCATCCGTGGGGTTGGTTTCTGTGGTGTGGAGTTATCACTAATAAATTAAAGTGGTGGAAGATCAGCCCCAGTGGGTCTGGTGTGAAAGAGACTCTGGACATCACCAGGCTTCCCTGGTGTGATCAGGTTAAGGAGGAACTGGCTTTCTCTGGAGAGGTTGGAGCAGAGGAATGAGAAGGGTCAGAGAGCTGTGAAAGAAAGCACAGCATGCCATATAGAACAAACAAGACACAGGATTTGAAACTGCACCCACAGAGATTTACTTTAACACGGCAGGATGGCAGCAGGTACGTGAAGGGATGGCACTGCCCTAACTTGGGGTGTTTTTAAAAACAGGGATATAGATTACCCTGACTTGGAATAAAAGAAATACAATAGGTAACTTCTGAAAGTCATGTGCAACTTCCACAACACAAGGATTGGTGAGAGCATGTGGAGCAGTGGCAGGAGAGAGAAAACCCTGAGGGAAAGGGGAAACACATGCTTGTATAATTGTGGAGCACCCAAAAAGCAATTTGGGCACAGGCAACTCGTGCCTGGAGAAGATTGGAAAACTGGGAGGAGATTGTCAAACCCGATGTTAGACACTGAGAGAATGCAGCTACAGGCAGCAGAGCTGGCTCACACATTCATGCATTTGCAAGATTTTATTGAAGTGGATTGGGAAGGGAATACTGAAGAACTTTCAGGAGCACCAAAAGGTTTGTGGGGTGTGTGAATGTGGAACACGAGTTTTGGCATGTTGGGCAGGAAGTTATGGTTGTGGTGGCCTCTGTCAGCCCTGAAAATCCATGAATGTATAATTTCCAAGAAAGCTTTGAAAATCACATCTAAAAGGCTCTGTTTGCCCTTTGTATCCTTTGTAATAAATTAAAAAGACAATTCTTTAGAGAGAGGCTTTTTCTCCACCATCATATACTCTTATTTTTTCCTGGTTTTCATTTAAACTCTGCTGCTGTTCACAGATGCTGATATGACTTCTTGTCCTGATAGTTTCAGGCACAGCATTACTTTGTTGCCAAAGTGATTATATAATTTATTTATTTAATTAATAGTCCGTAGGAAATTGTCTTTTAATCTTTTTCTTCCCCTGCAGTGCATCCTATAAAATGCCTTGGAAGGGAATGCAAGACTTTGTAATAAAACATTGCAGGAAACATTGGGCCTCCTGTATAAGTTAGCCAGTAGCTTTTCTGCACCATTTCTGATATTCTTGTGATTCTAGTGTTAACTACGTGGAAGTATCAGAAAGGTGCAGCTCCACCTCTGGGCAGCTAAATATTGTAAAAGGCTTCTTAAGGCTTGTGAGGAAAGCACAGACCTGTGAGTCAGGGAAAGATGAAAATTTCATAACACAGCGTTTTGGTTTTGATGCTTTGAAGTCACAAACTTTTTTTTTTTTCTTTTTTTTTTTTTTTCCTGTATCTCAGGTTTTACAGATCATTTAGATCCTAATGCTGATAATTATTTAGAAAAGTGTGGACACTGAATTTGTTTTAGGATTGCTGTCAGCACTGTGTGGATACTTGATGGGAAAAAAGTGCACACATTGTTACAGGTAGTGAATGCTAACATTAATCTCATAGATGCTCTAATTGTAATTAGTACTCTTTCCATTTGCTATGGCTGTGGACCAGGAAAGTCTTGCACATTCTTGCCCAAGTTAACGTTTTTTGGCTTTTCTTTCTCAAAAAAACCCCCACAAAAACAGCTCAAATATTACCAAAGTGGATTTTATCTGTACTGCTCTAGACATATGCTCCTACACTACTGATTACTTCCTGTTACAAGATTAATCAAATATTAATAAACTAATAATGAATGCCACATCTACATAACTGTCAGGTTTTCTTCTGGATTAACAGTATTTCTCATTGAATTATCTCTGGATCTGCCTGACAGCCCAAAGCTGGTTATTATTTTCTGAGTATTCTGAAATATCAACCAAAAGGAGGTATGAAAGTAACAGTTTTTCTTATTGAAGTATGCTGCATGAAATATCTACCTGGTATCCAGGCTCTTAAAACCAACACATTTTTGCTGGATTAGGGCTGGAATTTGCATCAAGCTTTCAGATAGGACACTCTAACTTGTTTCCAAAAAGCACAATTGTGATACTCCAGAGCTCTTGTATGATTCTGTAAACCAGGTGGTCTGGTTTTGATTTAGTCCTGTTAGTAAAAACATTTAATTATTATTCAGAAACATGGGGGAAAAACTCTTACCCACTAGCTCTGCTAGAGTATTTTTCTAAGCTTCCCAGACTGTCCTTCAGTTTGGAAAGGGAAAAGAAATTGGGCAAGACTGGGGGGGTAAGAGACCCTTCATTGCCTGTGTTGAGGTTCTCAGGGTCCCAATGTGTTGTCAGCCAAGTGCCAAAATGACAGGAGAAGGGCAAATTTCTATTTTGCTTGTGTGGCTAAGAAGATATGGTAGCAATCAGAGAATTGGATGGATGAGAAAATGCAAGGAGGCAGCATTCCTGTTCCACCTGCCATGGGCAAGGCACTCTGTCCTTGAAAGAGGCGTCTGCTGGTGTTGCCTTCAGACCTTGAGTGGTTTGTCTTTGTCACTGCACAGAGACTCTGCAGAGCCTTGGGCTCTCCTGGGGAGGATCTGCTCCCTGGACTCTACCAAGGGCACTGTCAAACCCATCCAAAAAATCTCAAGGGCCTCTAAGTAGGGGCAGGCTCAAGAAAACCTGAGGAATCAAGTGATTCTCCTAGTGAAATGTAAATTGTAATGTACAGAACTTCATCTGGGCTTGGGAGGTTGCTTGCTCTGTGTTCTAGAAACGTGCTTTAATTTATTTTGGAAGATCTAGGAGGAGACATCCTGGGCCCTACAGAACCCATGGTATTCCTTGTCTCAGCTGAGGTTCTGTCAGGTTGCACTGTCTGTACTGTTTTAAAACAAAATTCCTACTTTCCTTAATTATTACTCCTCTTAATGTATTTCCATTATTGAAAAAGAAAGAGGAAAAAAATCCCAAAAATATCTCCCCTGCTCTCCCCACCTCCCAAAAATCCAAAATATCAAATGTCTCCAGAGTCCTCTGAGTGAAGTTCTACAAATGTAGTAACATTTAGATTATGCGTATCTGTGTGGTGGATGGAATAGTTGAGAATGTCAGGCAAGGACTGAGGGCTGCCACGCTCACTTTTATTTTTAATGAAATTATGCTCATCTAGACTTTATTAGGAAGTATGCAAATTGATTCAAATTCAGACTTTTAAAAGTGCAGCTAAAAACAATTCCAAATGCAGTAGAACTACAAGGCAATGCAGATATTTATTGTCATGAAAGCAATTTCTGGCTCTTTTGCATCCTCTAGGTATAAGTTGAGGGCTTCATTGCTTGCCTGCTGGGATTTAAAGAGAACCACAAATGTTTCTGTTATTCACTGGCCCTGTAATTTAAATAGAAAAATCACTGTGCGTTATCACTGCTTGACAGTCTTTTATCTGATTATTCAGGCCAATTCTTTTCTGTAACAGAGGAGGTTGAACTGATAAAAAAAAAAAAAGGGGGGGGGGCAGGTCAGGTTGGAACTTCAAGACACATTAAGAAAGTTATTTATTCTGGTGGCTCTTCATGGCAACAGAGTCAAGTGATGTGGGGGACAATTCAGAAAGTCACCAGCCCATTCTGGAGAGCCAGCAGCTCACCTCAGCTCCAGTCATCAGGAGCTGGTGGGAAAGGGAATCCCAGGATGATGGAGTGAGACAAGAAAAGGCAAAGGGGTTCCCTGGGATCCAGAGAGGGAGACAGCATTTTCCCATGTATTGCACCAGTGGCTGTGTGTTCTGGAGACTGTTTCATTAATGCAGCATCATGTAACTTACCACAAACGTGGGAATGTAGTTGTGTGTTCTGGATATTCAGTCGTGTTCAAGTTTCTGATCTGTACGAAGCTTCTCCAATACATGAGGTCTCTTCTTGGATACTTTTCCAGGAAGAAGCTTCCTGAGTGGTCATCCTTTACCTTTGGCAGCTCTGGGTCTAAACTCACCTTTCCACAGCACTGTGGTGCAAGCCTCATTTCCTTCTGATAAATAACCTTTTTCCCTCTGATATTGTCTGAAGAGGATATTCTCATAATGGACAGTATTAGCAAGCCTCAGAATTCACCTGATGAGTGTCCCCATGCTGCTCTGTGAGTGAGTGACAGGGGTTACTGCTCCAGACTCTGTCAGAAGCAATCTGGAAACTTCAGTCAGACCCAAGAAAATCCTTACTGCAGCTACTGTGTGCTTCCAAAGCAGCATGTGGGAAAACCAAAAAGGTGTTGGCAGTTGCTATTTTTGATGTTGGGATGGTAGCTTTAGCATGTTGATTACCTTTCAAATCAGTCTTTCCGCAGTGTGACCTGACTTATGACAACAAATGTGAAAGGAGAGGAATTCTCAAGTTTATTCTGAAATCTATTGTGAGGTGGTGATTAAAAACTCATGTATAGAACCAATTACTTTATGTACATATATATGTGTGTGTCAAGGCTTTCATTTATTCAAACTTCTGAGGACATGTCTAAGTCCATTTACAATCCTAAAGCACCTGGGCTTAATTCTATGTCTTACAGTAGAGAAAAGTGACTGAAACTTGTTGAGTGCTTAAATGTTCTACCGATACATTTGGGGTTTAGAAACTGAAGATTAAACTACTGTTCTTGAGGTGTTTTGATGGTGGAGGCCTCACTCCCTGAGCCCCCACCTTCACAGCAGCATCCCTCCTCTGGAGCACTGTCCAGCTTTTTCCCCCTGGGGCTGGAGCTCCAAGTGAGTGAGCTGGTGTGGCACGGTTTGAGTTGTCATTTCAGTCTGAGCAAACACCTCATAGGTAAATTTTGTTCAATTAATGCTTTAACAGGAAGCTGTTTCTGATATCTGCAGGTGACAGAACCTACCCCCTTGGAGCTGCATTGATATTCATTTCAGAGGCAGTTAAGAATGCAGAAATCAAGAACAAGAACTGAATATTAACAGCTGTCAATTGACTGCCTTAGCACATGGTTTTATTATTGAATTAAAAATGCTCTGGCGGGCACAACTGGCTCCACCAAATGCCAAAAGGAGTTCTTAAGATGAATAGTAAAGACTGTCAGATGATGTAAGCAACATTAATCAGAAAATCATACTCTTCTTAGAACTGATACAGACTGTAAAGAAATATCAAGGCCAAGACTGAAAAGATGTTTTTTAAAAACAAGTTCTTGTAAGATTTGCTCATTAAAAGAGACTTTGATGAACATCAATTTCCATGTCCTCACAAACATGGCTCTTCCCATGTATATTGACTCAACTCCTCACTTTCATGGCTGACAGGAAGAAATGGCTTTTATTGATAATCATCTTTATTGTTGTGGGGAAACTCATCTGGAGGATAATGATAATAATACCACTGTCTGATAGCCAACTAAACACAAAAAAACCACAACTGATGTTGAACATTGTCTTTACACACACACTGAAATTCTGATAATGTGTATTTTCTTATACATACCTGCATGTCTTGCAGGTGATTAGAGGGCATTTGCTTATTCAGAGACTCCCATTAAAACCAATGGGATTTTGATTATGCAAGTAATTGTACATGAAATTTTCATTAGCAGAAAATAGGCTGTTATGTCTGGATTTCATTTCCATTGTGTGCATTTTTGGTGATTTGTGTGCGTTCACAAAGGAACTTTTCTTCCCAGACTCGTTAGTGGAGAGGCACAGGGTGGATAACAGCAAGGGCTGCTGTGTGTCCCATTTCCAGCTGGGGTTTTGGGCTGGCTAAACAAGGGTTGGGTTTGTGTCTGCAGGGTCACTGCCTGAAAGGCTGTGCTGGTCTAGAGGTCAGGGGAGTCTTTTTCCTGTTACTGTGAATAATTGCAATATGTATGCAACAGAATCCTCTCTTCATCTCTACCCTCTCTCAGAAGTTTCACATGATCCATGTATTTTTTGCATTCCTGCAGAGGCACAGGTACACACTCCATCAGGCTGTGATTTCAGCTGTTTGGCTGCTCTTTGGCAGTGAAGATGGATTCAGTCCTTCTATTTTCAAAGCAAATTCTGGCTATCAAAGAACAGCTTTGCCATCTGTCTACATAGTAGACTTATCTATCTAAATTTCTCCTTTTCACCTTCTTAAGAAGCAGTATCTGAATCTATGGCTGCTACTATTCCTCAGCTGGTCCATTCTGTGGGCTCACCTTTAGCCAGGCAAAAGTATAATAAAACTGCAAAATTTAAAGCAATTATTTATTGGTTAACATTATCTGGGGCTTTGCTTAGAGTAGCAGTATGTTCACTGGCCCCCATAAAACACTCCAAGACTAAATACTGTCTCAGGAGGCATCCTTCATGACAAGTGTTGGTGTCCTCGGGTGAATCTTCATTTTGGAAGGGGTATTTATTTATCTTTTCAAGTAGTTTAACAGAAGCATGTGTCAAACTCATCGGATTCACCAGCATTCTGTAGAATGAGAGAACAGCCTCTCATGTCTGAAATCAGGACAAGATAGTTTAAAAAAAATCCTAATGAAATTTAAAAATAAAAATCAACAGGACAATTTTTACTTGAATTCAAGTTGGTGTATTCAGTCAGGGTAATATCCTGAAAATAGAAAACTTTTCATGTCAATGATTCAGTTCTGAAGATGAATATTCTTTATCATGATTTTTCCTTTTTAGTTTAATTGTGGTGCCTAGGAGAAGGAAGGGATCTGGGATTTGCTGGGAATATCTCTCTTAAAAAAATTTATAGTGAATTCTAACATTAAAAGAAGTGTGATAATTCTGATTATATATTAGTAGATTTAAAAAATTTAAGAGGCTTTGTCTGTATAAATACCAAGTAATTTCCTGGATCCTGTTAGGTTTTGTTAGCATGACTGTATACACAGACTACAATGTTTAAAAGAAAATCACTAAAATTTTATTTTAAATATATTAAAAATATCAAGGTGCTTTATATCTATAATCCTGTATTAACATTAAACTGACAGAAAGATCTGTACTCGATCTATTACCAGTCCAGTGCTGGTGTAAATTCAGGTAAATTTGACTAGTCCATCACCCAAACAGCAAAATGTGGATGTGGGAAAGGCTGCTGGTCCCTCAGCCCTGGGATGTAATTTCTGTCTCTCCTTGCTGTTCAGGCACTGCTTCCTGCAGAAGATCTTAGTACAAACTGAGAATTTGCATGCTGGCCAGCAGAGGATTCAAATCATTTACGTTCTCCTCAGTCCTGCTCATTTTGAGTTGCTGTCTCTGCCTGTGAGTGAGGGATGTTTGCTTTGCAGTTTTATACTTTATGGGGCAGGCTCATCCAGCCAGGAGCACTCAGACCAGAGCAGCTCTCAGATTTGTCCTCCACAGCAAACGTGGAGATGTCTCCTGAGGACAATCTTCAGGCTTTGTGACATTATAAGATTCCCCCAAGGACACGGGAATTTTTTGTGTCTCACAGTATCTCCATATTTTCTCGGTAAAGCTGGATGCACACCAAGCTCCTCTATCCTCAGTCTTTATGGAATAGACTTATAATAAGGTGAGGGAGTTTCTACTGAGTTGCAATAATTGCAAGAGCCAAGTTCAGACCAGAGTGTTGTGTAGTGTCTGATTTGCTTAACTTTCTTATCTATTTCAGCACAGGGAATATAAATTTTATTCTCCTAACAAATGACCAAGACTGAAAGTGTTTTATAGTACTGTGCTGGGTACAGCAGCCTGTGCATTCCTATTGTTCAGCAATGTAAACTCTGCTTTTAGGAGACTTTGCTGGAAACACAGTAGTTTGTTGTTATTCTGTTTTCTTAATTTTTTTAAAGCTTTATTTTCAGAGCATCACACTTTTAAATGTGAGTGAGGTCCCTAACTTCTTTTATTACAAAAATAAATTTGTTCCAGTTATTTCTGTGCCTTTTTGTCACTAAAGACTTGATGCTTTATGGTAGGAGTTGGTTTTTTTTTCTGTTTGAGCAGTGTCTGATATGAGGGGATTACAGATAATTAATGACCCCAAACTAAGAGAAGTCACAGTGGCCTTGGGATTTTGTGCACCCTATAAAAATCCCTTCACAGCTGTGTGTTTCAGAGATTTGGATAGATACTTCTTTGACAGCTACACGATACAGTGAAATGGAGAACGTGTGTTTGGCCAGCAGAACTCTCTCCAGATTATATATCTCAGCAGTCAGTGCTATAAGAGCCATGTAAAGGTAATTGATAGTTTTAGACCTCACCAAAATCCATCCTGTTGGGCTTTTTATAGAAGGCTGGGGAATCCAGCTGCTCTGCACCTTGGCTAGTCCTATAACATACTGTCACTATTCTTGCCTCCAGCAAAGGCAAGTTAAAAGAAAGGTAGATCATCCATCCAGCCTGTGGAACAGAAGAGAAATTGCAATGTGAATTTTGCCTCTTCAGTAGATCTGTCTTCCTTCTGAATTTTTCTTTTTTTTTTTTTTTCATTTTTCTTTTTTTTTTTTTCATTTTTCTTTTTTTTTTCTTTTATTTTCTATATTTGCTTCTTTAATCCAAAGGAGAAAAAAAAAAAACAAATCCAGTAAAGATAATGAAACAAAAAGCCCTTCAGAGTGGTGATTCCCCCTGTTCTCTGGAGTTAGAGCTGGTCAGCAATCAGTGCAGGGTGCATCCAGAAACGATACAGAGGAGGCTTTTTTACAGGGCCAGGCTATTTACAAGGAGTAAAGCCTGAAATGAGTTATGGAAGTCATTTCCTCATGTATAGAAGTGAATTTTATCACATCTCTCTCCAACTTTATGTCTTCTACTTTATCACTAGAGTTCCTGCTGGCTTATAGCCACTGTCCTATTTTAATAAAGAAAGGAGAGAGGGCCTAATCCGGAAAATGCTTTAAACCCATATTTAATTTTGAGGCTGCTGAAGAGTTGATGGCATGGTTGGAGATGTTCATGTTCACATAAAATGTACCATGCATGTGTTTAAAGGCTTAGTTGGACTTTTCCCAAAGGGGATTCCTGTGTTTCAAGTCACATTTCTGAACACAAATGAAAGTTTCTCAGGGAATTCAGAAACCTTGGGTGAAATATAACATGATTCTTGTTTGTGACTCGAGTTTGGCTATACGTCCTAGAAAGGAGGTGATGCTGCACAAGAGAACTCTGTTGCATGTTTTGCTGCAAGAATTGGGCCATTCTGTTAAAGATGGTGGAAGAAAAACTTGAACTGTTGGATACTTCAGGGGATGGGTGGAAACTCTGAACGAGGCGTACATTTTGAAGCAAAGTAAATTTTCTTGAAGCCAGAGTGAGGGAAATTGTCTCTTCTGCTTTTCTCATTTGATAAATCTTCATTAGGGAGTGTAAGCTGTGCTTCCTTTGATATTAACAGTAGTGCATCTCTGTGTGTGCTAAAGAACAGGCTGAATATTTTTAGCAGCTTCTGAGATGTTTTTGTTTGGTCATTTTTGCCTTGCTGCCTGCACTATGGCTCAGGAGGACTGTGAGAAAACCACAGAGTAAACCTACTTTTTAATATGCTCCATCTCTTGTATTTTGTATGTCAAATGATTTCTCATCCTGTTTTACAGCAGAGCTCATGCGTGAGGGGTGCTTGGATTTATCTTTCTGTTGGACTCATTTGTAAATTCATTGTAATAAAGCATAATACAGTTTTGATGCTTTAGGAAGCAGAAAACCTGGCTGCTGGTCTCAGAAATACTCAGTTGGTCCAGTTGTCCCCCTCTCTGCCCCCTCATAATCTGCCAGAAATAATGTGGATTTCCATTTTACTTAGGGAGGGTACTGAGCTAAAATGTTCTATAACAGACATGAAAACTTTCCAGAAATGAAAGAAATACAGGGTGACTGTGTGGTGTAACCCCACCTGACACAATTAGTTTGAATTAAGCTGTGATTCAATCTAGCCAATATTACAGATTATGCCTTTTGAAATAGAATAAATTTGTAACTGCTGTCCTATTCTTAACATAGATAAGTGAATTGCTCTTTAAAATACCATGTAGACTTTTAATTCTTTATTATACTGCTAAAACTCTGACTTCCTTTTAAAATATATGCTGCAGTGTTGTAAAATGTGATCATTCCATACCCTATATTGAATTTCATGGCAATTTAAATCCACTGAGGATATTGCTGAAATAATTTGATATAGATATTTTTTTCTAGTATAAACTGTCAGATTGATCTTTGTTATCTTAAACTCTAAATAATCATTTGTGAATGGTTTAAAGTGATTGTGAGCACTAACAGTCAAAAGTTGAGGACTTAAATGAATACATTTCATGTTCCTTTTCTTTCTCCTCAGAATTTACTTTTTCGAGGAATGTGTGCCATCATAATTTCTTTAAAGGAAATCCCAGAGAAAATTATGTTTTAATGTTCACACAGGAACATTAATTCTATGAATAAATGTGGGTTTTTTTGAGGGAAAAATCTGATGGATATGGTGAAGGCAAACATTTAAATTTGGCTCAGTGATGATTGTGCATCTGTACAATATTGAGATCTGATTAATTTGGCTCTCTTTCATTTGGAAAGCCAAACACTTTACACTTACCTGCACCTAGCGCCTTTACCTTTTGCAACAGTTTTCCCAGCCCTTTTCTCCCAAATGTTTGAAAGCATGTGAGGGTGTATGGAGAGCAGGGACTGTGCTGAGTGTCCCAGGTCCCTCAAGGACTGCTGCTCTCCATCCACAGCAGGAATGGCTTTGGAGTTGGGGTTGCAAGTTTGAGACAAGCATGAGGCAGGTGGAGTCCTTGACCTTGGGGAGAGGGAATGAGCTTCAAGAGGTGACTTTAACCAGCAGGACACAGCAATTCTTAGTTTGTCAGGCACGTGAGAAATGGCTGTAGGGGGAACCAGCTCTCACTGCGGGCAAGACCAGCCTCTGACACTCAGTGTCCTTCTCTGGCACTAGGGAAAAGATAATCTAGCCCCAAAACAGCTCTGTGAGCAAAACCCCAAAACAGCTGACCTCTGAAATTACTTCTTTTCCATGCCCAGCAGGAGTGTGCCCCCTCTCCCCTGCAGCCCAGAGCCCTGAGCACAGTCCAGCCCCTCTGACAGATGCAGCACTGCCAGGAGCAGCAGGTACAGGTCATCTTCAAACTTGAGAAAAATTATATCAGGCCCCATGGACATTAAAGGCCATTTTAGTGCCTAGACCTTTCTGAAGAGAGCAGATTTTTGACTTAAAAATTGTTTTCTCTGCTGCTGTGGAAGATTTGTTTTTTTAATTTATTTAAACATAATTTTATTTTCAGCAGTCTTTGGTGGGAGGATGAGATTTAGAAAGTCACACGAGAGAAAATATAGAGTAAAATCACTGAGCCATTAGAGAGTTAAATAAACATGGCCAGGAAATGACCTGTGGACTGTTGGACCAGAGGTGAATATCTGTTCTCAGGATACACTGATTTATCTAAAAGCTGCACTGCCATCACTGAAGACTGGGGGGTTTGTACATGGAATAGTTCCTCCTGCATCTTTTGAGAAGCTGAAGAGCAATATGTTTTCAGACAAACCATAAAGATCAGTGTTTTTCCTTCCCTCTAAATCTTCCAAAGATCCCAGTTTGATCTCAGCATGGTTTTGAAAGCTTTGATCTTTTAAGGTTTAATTTAGTCCAATGACAACGTGGTTCTCCAAGGCAGTTCACCTTTCTCTGACTTGTTTAAAAGAAGAAAAAGGGTGAAAAAGAAAGGCAAAAACCACTTTGTAAGCAAGGAAGAAACCCTTCATTAGAGAGAAAGCATCTGAAATTCTCCTCTCCAGCAAAATAACCCTTTGCAATCCCATTAGCCTGCCATCAAAAAATTGTTCTCTCTGGTGGTTATAGTCTCTACACACCCTTCTTAATCCATTTTGAGATACTAAAAAAATCCAAATAAACAGTTTATTTACTGTTTCAGTTCAAAGCTAATACATTTAAAAAGTGTAAAATTGTTTCACAGTTGTGTAGGACAACCTTTGCTAAACTCAAATGGAAATAAAAAACAGTTCATGGTACCCCAGATGAATCTTTTCTTTTTTTTTTTTTTTTTTTTTTTTTTTTGGTCAAACACTCAGTTGCAGCCCTGTGTTAAAAATCTCATTATATCTCTTATCACATGGCTGCACGTTCAGTTTAAGTTGCAGCAAGGCTTGGCTGCAGCAGCCATTCCTGCTGTAAGATATGACCTTAATAATGAATGTTGCTTTGAAACCTAATTCTCCTTCTGTTTTCCATCCCTGTGTGAGAAAGGGAAGGTGCTGGTAGGAGTCCACAAATACGCCTTTGCTCTCAGGCTGGTTGGTTGTTTGGGGGAGCACTGGGCTGTGTGATTGCAAACATGGGCTGTTTCATGGTCATTTGCCAATTGTCAAGGAGCACAGATAGAAAACAGGGGCTGTGTTTTAATGGATGACATTAAACAGAATAAGAGTAGCACAGCTGGAATGCTGCTGGTGTATTTATTTTGTGCCATTCTGGTGGGCAATGAGCATTGGAACAGAGACCCTTTGCCCACCTAGCCCAGCAGAAGTTTGTGCTGGTTGCCTGGGCCAAGGCTTAGAAAGAGCTAAGAAACCATGATGTTCTTAACCAGTTATGTAATTCTGTTCCCTGGAGGGGAAAAGAGTTTCTCCACACAGTTTGTGATAAGCTTGTTCCCTAGAGCATGAAACATTAATCTGCATTACTAAAGCCTCTTAGCTGAGCATTAGTTAGTGGCCTGTGAACCCACCAAGGTTCAGAGCAGGGTGACTGGGGCTCGGGTTAGTGCTGCCTTGCACTCCCCAAGATCTGTTTGTGCATTAACTTTGCTCAAAATGACAGCTGAACGTGTTTCATTAATTGTCAGTAATCTGTTCCCTTTAATTTTCATTTTGTCACTTTTCTCATTCATTTCCTGGTCGATTTGATGCGACAGAAAAACAAACAAACAGCATCTCACCTTGCCCCTGCCTTAGTGATGTGCTGTTTCATCCCACACTCATCCTGGCAAGTGCATAGAAAGGATTATATAGCACAAAATGTATGCTTTTGGAAGGAGAAAATTGAGGGTGGGACAGGAATCTTTGGGCACTCAGCATGCTGCTGTCTCCTGTGAGGTTTAAATAAAATTCCATTTGTCTGCACCACATATATTGAACTAAGCTGTGGAGGTTTGCAGTGTACTCTTGAATGAAGGAGTAACAAACTGGTTTGCCTCTCAGAGTTCTTGGGCTGAGTTTTTGTCCCTTTCCATCTAACTCTGAAACACCAAACACTGCAGCAAAATACAAATTAGGATTAAGAAAATGTGTGCTGTGCTTTCCATTTGCAGGGTGCAGATGATGAGCTCAAGCTTACACCTGCCTGTGAGATGCACAGGAATTTTCCCTCCCTCAGAGCAGCTGGACCTGCTGCAGGTTTTTTCCATTCTATACAAAAGGGGTGCAATAGGACATGATCTGGAAATTTTGCCTAATACATCCCTGCTGTTACAGGAACCTAAAACTTTTTACTTCTATCTCCATCCTTTGATATTTTATAATTTCTATGCAATTTTAACTATTCCTTTACTATTTGTTGAATATTAGATACTGCATTGAGGACTTAGTTCAGTGTTCTTAAGCAATACTTAATAACCATTTAGTATTAATATCCTTCATCAAAGTCACAATTTTATTTTAAATAATTCTTTTTTTCATTATGTCTTAGCCATTGATCATGTTATCATGGATCTGTACTCGATATGACAGCTGGGAAAGTTTTTATTTTCTAATAATGAAAACTGAGGTTCTCATGTTATCACTAGCATCTGAAAATGATAGTTTTAGCCAGCAACAAGAGTAATGAGACTCTCAGTTTGGTCACAAGAGATGGCAAAACTATTTGTTGTAGCATTTTCAATTTTTTGCCCAGGTGAGAAATAGAAAAAATATTCTGATGTGTTTTGACTGCTTTGTTCCCAAAAGGATTAGAAAAACCTCTTTCATATTAACTTAGAAGGAAAGGTTGGGGATGTTGTTTCCACTGATATATTTCATACATTTCAGTACCCCAGGTCTAAATAATTTGGAACTTCAGGGATACATAAAAACAGCTCAGGATCAGTGATGGCATCGGAGACAAATGGATTCATACCTTTTCTTTATGCCATGTCTTGTCAAATTGGTAATGCATTTACATTAGCTGATTCTACAAGATATACAGCTCTGTGTGCCCACATATCTAACATAAAAATCAAATCCTTTATCTTTTCCCAGCATTTGCTTGGTGTTTCTCTATTGCTCTTAGTTGCTTTCTTTTTTTTATGGAATTATGATAACTTACTGTTTGATATAATTGCAGAATGCAAGGAAGGCTCCACATAATTGAGATCTTAATTAATTTTGTGGCCCTAACTTTTTCATTGTGCCAATAATATCAAAGAGAAGGGAGACATTTACAATCAGATGATAACAGTAAGTTTGACAAACTGTAAAGAAGCCTTTAGTCTAAATCATTATTAGTCAAGAGGAGACCTTGTCAGATTGGTGGGTTTTTTTTTCTGGTACCCAGAAAAAGGCTGATTGAATGAGGAATTTTAACAGAATTTGTATATTTTTACATCATTAAAAATAAAAACACAACATCCTCCAGCTGTTATCTTGGATAAGGCATTATGGATGTATTCAAATCCAAACCAGAGCTGGCTCTTCCAGAGTCCCAAGGAGGCGTCAGGTAAAGAGAACAAGAGAAGAACAAAGGCAGTGGAGATGGTGAAAGCAGTGACCCAGAGGGGCTGAGAAGGGCTGGCAGGGCAGTGTGGCAGCTTCCAGGGGAGCTGTGCACCCAGAGCTGGTGGAACAGCTTCTGCTGCTGGCCTGGGGCTCAGGCTGTGCTTGGGGATGAGAGCAGAGCCAGTCTTTTGAGGACAATAAATCTCAGGTACACACTGAGAGCAGGGAACAGGAGATGCTGCTGCAAAGGAGCACAAGTGCAGCCAGACCACGCTGTGAAACAATTAACTGCAGGCTCCGGCAAGTCCCATGGCTGTTGTCTCATCCTAGAGTGAGACTTGCTGTTGGAGGAGGAAACAGAGTCACACAGGGAGAGAGGAGCTGCCAAGTGGCTCCTGTGTGATCCCTCACTGGGAGCACTGCAGGGATGGCTTCAGCCCAGACCCCAGCTGGGCTTAGAATTCAGAGAAGTCCTGTAGAAAGAAAAGGGACCTTCAGAGATGTTTTGAACAGTCAAGTACGAGTTACTCCCAGAAATACCCACTCTACAGTCTCAGCCTTGGACATCACCTAACTGCATAACTACGGGTGAAAAACAGCCACAAACCACAATTGTTTTGACCCTCTGTGTTAGAGGATTGGGTTTGTGTTCCTGAACATGTGATCCTTCTCAAAGTTAGGGCTCTGAAAAGGATCAGTGCAAACCCCCCAGGAGTAGCAGAGTTAGTACCTGGACAGGTTTTTCTGGCATTGCCATTGGGTTTGGCTTTCATGGTGGCTTCAGAGAGGGAGGAAAGGGAACCTCAGGCTGAGGCTGACCTTGCCAAGGTTCCTTGAGAGCTGCTGTTGTGTTCCCTGCACAGCCTTGGGGATATTGTCCTGGCAATTCTGACCCCTCAGAAACTCAGACACCTCTCCCAGTCTCTGGGGCTGGTGTCACCTGCAGCAGATGCTGTCACAGACCGGTCCCTGCAGCAGCAGAGCACTGAGGGGCTGCTGTGAACCCCTCAGGCTGCTGACCTCTCCCCAGTGCCAATGTGCCAGTGCTGCTGTCCTGGGATTTGCTCAGATAAATGCAGTCCACAATTTACTTCTGTTATTGATGTTTATGGGATTTTTTGTGACATGTCACCTGTTTGGGGTTTTTCAGTGTTTATGTTGATGGTATGGGTTTTTTCCTGGTTTGACAGTTTTTCTTGTTAATCTCTTTTTAATTAAAAAAACAAAACAAAACAAAGCAAAATGTTTTTTTCTGCACATGCCTCCAAGCATGGAATTGAGTGTCATATGTCTCTGCACCTGTCAGGGCTACACAATAAGTGACGAAGAACCAAAATGTGACACAATCATTACTGAGCTTGGGAATGTAAAAGGAATGGGATCTGTTCCCCTGGTTAACAGCTCTTTGTGACATACAGGCATCTTAATGATGTTTTATTTTGGATTGAGAACATTTTCAGCATGAATTTTTGTTAACATTGGCATGAAGCATTGGGATTTTGAGGATAAATGATGTGTCTTGAGTTAAACCATTCATGACATATTGTTAATAGATAACCATGGGAGAAAAATAGTGGAATTTACAATTCTGGGGAAAGAAAGTGGAACAACTGCTGCAAGCACTTTATTAAAAAACACTACCTGCTTTTTCACTGCTCAGAAATGTGAAGAGGGCTAAGCTCTGCTTTTGTATTAATTCATGGCAAATCATTTGCCCAGTTCTGACACTAACAAGAGCCTATTTCATATTTGCAGGCCCCCAAAGCTCCCGTGGTAGGAGAGCATTTCAGCAGGATGGCTGATCAGGCCTGCACTCTGACACATCCTGCACTGATCATTTATCACAGTCAGAGATGATTTATTTACTTCCGACCCTTCCTGAGTCTGCAGCCTGCCTTCAGGATAATGTGGCTACTGAGTTTAGTTGTGGTGGAAATTAATAGATTCACTGCTCTTCGTGCTCACAGGTTGGGCTTGCTCAGGTTTCATTTTAATTAAAAATTTAGGGAATTACCACTGAACCCCAGAACGTTGATTTTGACCAAATTACCTTTGGGTGTAACTCTGACTCTGGGAGAATTTGGATTTCTGCATCACTGGAGAATTTGGTGCTCTCTTTCCTGTTGTTTCCCTTCTCTGTTTTATGGAACCACTGCAGCTGTTTGTCTCATTATAGTACAGAAGAAGTTTTGTCCCATGTGTCCTTTTGTACAAGTCACTCTGGTGGCATTTGGGATGAAAATGTACAGAGGAGCTGAAGGCAATTTTTTTTTGTACCCTTCTAAAGTGGAGATACCTTTACCAACCCAGTAATATTCTCATGATAAATTCCGGCATGAGGGTGCATGCTGGAAGTGGGGGTGCAAAACCTGTTCCATGGCACACATTGCTCTTCCTGGGCTTCTGTACTGTGAGGCTGCAATTTGCAGATGAGAATTAAAGGTCTTTTCCCATCTACTCTATGATTCTATAAGTGTTGGGCTTTTTTTTTTATTATTATTATTTTTCCTATCATGGAACACTACTGACAAAGCATGGTTGAGCTGCATAAAGATATTTATTTTTGTTGTTAAAAATTTTAGAAATATATCAGCTAATTCTGAGGACATATTTTTTTTCTATCTGTCTTTTTTAACATACGAGGATATGTTAGCATTTAAACCCGATCAGAATTGGAAGGTACCGTGAGGCTGCTTTGCTTTAGCTCACACCGTATATGTGTGCAGATTCCTGTAGGCATCTGTCATAAAATCCTTATGGGGTTATAAAGATTTCCATTCTGCTGAGACTCCAGGCAAAGCATCACAGGAAGGAGCTTCACTGGAACCCATTCCTGTGAAGTGAAAACTCTGCCAGTCCAGCATTAACATAACAGTATCAAAATAGATGACAAGTCTCTGGATCTTTGGCACACAGACTATGCTTTATCTGTAATAGGGATGAGTTTAGCTCATCTCTCCTAAAACGAGTGCAGCAGTAACACAGATCAGTAAATGTTGCAGTCAGTGCTGCAAATGGGAGGATTATAGATCGTCTGCATGTATGTGCTGTAACCTTTCAGAGTGAAAAAGCGAATTTATTTATATATCTTTCATAATTCTCTCCGTTTGCCCGATCGCTGCCCTTGCTGAGCTCTGTTATAGCTTCTTATTAGCCTTCCCCTTTGTAATGGAATATTTTATGTTGGATACTCAAATATCTATAAAGACACCAGTAAAAAAGTCTGCATTTACAACGTAACGCCAAGAGGGCTGCTGGGATGTCTGTAATGCCCCTCTATTGGTGCTGGGCATGGATTTAGTAGCAGAGAAATGCAACCAGAGTGTTCCTGCAAATAGATTTATTCCAGCTTGGAGAGCAGAATGTTTGGACCAGGCTGTAGGCAGCCTTCCCCAATAACCTCCACACTAGATTTCTTAAGGCCAGGGAGCTCTGCAAATAAATGGGGTGAAAATTTCAGATATAGAGGAAGGTAGGCTGATTAAATATTTATTTGGCTTTCAGCATTTTTCTTTTCCTTCTGTAGAGCAGTCTTGTCTTTCATGACAGCAGACTGAGGTTTGTCTGTTTTGGGTATCAGACCCTTGGACAGGGCTCGTGTAACAATCCATTCATTTGCTCATGGCAGCTCATCAGCCCTTCCATAATTCTCTGCTTTGGGGGTATTTTTTCCCCCATATCCCTGCCTGAAATACTGTGCTGAGCTTCAATCTCTTGTTTGATTAAGTACAGTTCAAATTTATCTGCGGGCTTGGGAGGTTTTGTATGACTTTTTCAAGTTCAAAATATGTGATCCTGTCTCACTCCTACAGCTATGGCAACATGGGCATGAAAATCAGCACACTGTTTTTTTCTAAATATTGACATAAAGTTCATGATCTGCTGTCTGTATGATTATCCTCAATAACATTAATTTGGGTTAATTATGCATCCTTATGTGAACTGATATGTCTAGCTTCATCAGCTGTCCCTCACCATCTTTCCCCGGAGTTTTGGTCAAGAGCATAACAACTAAAGATCGGATTAAAGAATCTCAATAAGTAGTCTGAAATGAAAAAGCTGATCACAGAGTAGCTTTTGACTATTTTCCTTTTTAGTATTAATTCTTGTTGAAAATCCTATTTAGTAGCCAAAGTCTCTAGATCATGTTCATGAATTGTGTTATGTCTTTTTTTTTTTTTTTAAGATCAGCAATTCCATCCACCCTTTTAGCTAACCCTTTGTTACCCTAAAACACATCTCAGTGACTCAGAGCCCTTCTCGACCAAAAATATCATAGTGTCATAATTTTACTTTATTGGATCACTGTTGATCATATATGAATATGTTAATCATATCTATATCATTATATATTCAAGGAGAAGTTAAAATCTGTTTGTGACTGCGCTTTTAAACACACACTAGTGAAAAACTTATGTTTTAAGTGTTGCCAGAAGCCTCTTGGGTTCATGGTACTAAAAAGCTTCTAAGCTGAAATACTGAGTGGTGGTCCACATTATAAATGGGATTGATTTTGAAATAACAGTTGGATGCTGTTCCCTGTTCTCTGTGATGAGGAAAACAGATTCCTCTCTAGAGATGTGATGGTTCCTCCTTAAAAAAGCATTTGGAGCTCATGACACCCAGACAAAATCCTTTTCCTTAGTGCCGCCCCTGGGTGCCTCATCCCCACGGTGGGGGCAGCTTGGATGGATTTTTCTCTCAGCCCTTTCCTCCTTTGCTGTGCTGGGTGTTTGTTGTCTCAGCCCTGCTGGGATGGAGCAGCACTGATGTGCAAAGGGAGCCTTTCATCTTTAAATCAAACTCCATTTCTTATCTGCTAAAAAATTTTATTGAATATAATACACATTAATCTGAGGTGTTTCTGAGAGTGGCCCTTTTTTTTTTCTTTTTTATCTTTCATTATTTTGTATAATTTTATGTACATTATTAGGATGGGAGACCTTGATAAACTATAATTTTGAAAGCTTACTGTACTCTTTTCTCCTTCCTTTTTTGTTTAATGGTCCCTCCTCAGCAAAATGTTAAAATACATATTTAACCTGCATAAGTCCATTCCTGTTTGGAAATTCACCTAACAAGCACACTGGGTAAAATTTTGACCCTGCTGAAGCCTGATGGTCCTGCCTTTGGTGGCTGAACTTCTTAAGTACATCAGTTTTAACAGGATGTGAGTTTTATGTGAAAGAGAGAAAAATAAGAAAAGATTTTAAAAGAAACACTACATGGAGGTACTTAAAAATTGTAATAGCAGTGGTGTGGCAGCAGTGATCCTCTGTGGTTACAGTGAGAAAGGAGATATAAATGCAGTTTGGTTGAAAATTATGTCAATCATCTCTGAAATTTAAAGAAATGTGGGAATACTTGCATAACCCAGGGAAAAAAAAAAAGTGGTTTATTGGGGGTTTTTAATAATTTGAAATTTTCTTAGCCTGGTATTTAATTCTCACTGCAAATCAGCTGATAAAACAATGAGGAAGTCTATCCAAATGAAAAATTTCACTGACTTTTATGTAATGACAAAGCTGTTGTCAAACTTAGGATGTCTAACTTCTCTCTCACACAGAAGATTTTTCCTGAAAATCTTTTGAGAGCTCAGCATTTATTTTTGTCATCAGAGACCTCAAGTCAAAATCTTATCTTTTTTTAATCAATACAATGAAACAAAGACAACTGGAATGTTAAAGACGGTTTTCTTTTATCCATTAAATGAGGTTTATAAGCTTTGCTTTCTCTCTTTCTACCATGCTAGCTTTTACCTCTTTTATCACATTAGTGCCAGTGGCTCAATATTGTGAATTCTGTGTCCTGCAGCTCAAGCTACTTAACCAAATTAACAGAATGCACTTCCCTAATGCTGTTTGGGCCCGAGTGACCGATGGGCTGAGTGACCCTCTTTGGACATCCTTAATATTCTTCAGACTCTAAAACTGGGCTTCACTCTCAGTTCTGCCTGTGGGAAAGGTTATTACATGTAATTCATGAAAGGAGAAGTTTTTTTGCCATTCTATCACTCATAAAAAAAGAAAGGGGAAATACCAGACAGATTAAAAGAATTGCTGACAGGATCAGAACACATCTTAGGCATAAAAGAGAACAGTTTGAGTTGGTTGTTTGGGCTTTTTTTGTGTGTTGGTGGGGACAAATTTACTCGACTTGTGGCCTGATATCTGGAGTTTGATTTGGAGCCCAGCTTGAATATCCTGGAGATCTGAAGGGAATCTTCTCCTGTGTCAATAATATTCCTCTGTCATCACCCTTGCTTGTGCGTTGCAGTAAGGTTTTATTCCCTGCATTTCAGGGAATTAATTTGTTCAGTTAAGATATTACTACAGTGGTAAAAAATACAAAGAGGCACTGCTGCATGGACTGTCCTCCCTCCACAGTGCTAAGAGTAGTAGGTTACGATTTAAAAAAGAATCTGCAAGTCAGAATGATGTTAAAATTTAGTTTGCCTTTGTTCATCTGATATTGTTGCTAAGACTGTTATTTCCAGTGATCAAAAAGACTGAATGTTTCAATCTCAGAATTGGTCTAGGAGTACAGTTTCTTATAATAAAAAACAAACCTGTGTTTTTGCCTCAAGATAAAATTTCTCTATCCCTATGAGGTTATATTATTAAATAGATTAAATAGATTTTGTTGTTGTTATTGTTGTCAAGCTTTTAGTCACTTCCAGTGGTCAGTCTTTAATAATATGTATTCACATAAAAGCGTTGTGCAGAACTTACCTGATGATGATAAGGAACCCCTGGCTACAGGGGTTATTGTTTGTGTGAACACAGTACTGCAAAATTGATAGACAAATACACAGGTTAATCTGTGCTGAAAGCAGCTGCTCTAAGTGTTACTTTTATTTGCAGGAAGAAAAGAAACACAGAAATGAACTGCTCTCAGAATACACTTAGAACTTGGGAACTTTCATGTTTTCAGTCTGTGATGAATTCTCTGGATGATGCAGCAGTACTTTCTCGTAATAAATTCCTATTAAACTGTCAGAATATTCCACCATTCAGTCTTCCTCTCCTGATTTTGTGAGTCACGTTGCAATAGCATATCTGAAGAAAGGCAAACATTTCTCATGTTAATTAGGAGACTGGGAATTCTTTGTTATTTACTGCTTCCACCATCAAAGGTGGTTGCAGTTTTCAAAGAACTGGTGAGTTTGCTCGTGTTGTGATTTCTGCAGAGAAACTCAGCAAATGTATTCTATCAGTTCAGCTTCCTGCAGACCAGAGAGAAAAGGAACAAGCTTTTATTTTTATTTATGGCACTAATCTGGAACAGACATCTCTGTGAACACTGTTTCCTCCTTTCACTTAACAAAACATGGTGCAAACATGAAAACATGTATTTTACTGGCACAAAGCAGGGCTCGGTGACCCGTGGGGACTGAGAGAGCTCCTGATGTGCTGCAGGGGAGAGCTGGGGAATGAATCAAGGAGCAGAGAGCTGTTCTCTGCCTGAGGGAGCTGTGTGTGCAGGTTGTCTGTCCTGACCTTCCTGAGACAGGGCTTGGAGAGGTTTGCTCTGTTCCCTCTCCTCCCAAAGCAGCCCATACTGCTGAGCTTCAGAAACTGAGAAATCATGAGTTAAACTGCACAGCATTTAAAAAAACAATCTTTGTTTGCCTCTCTGCTTTTCAACATGCACTTCCTTCCTTCCTTCCTTCCCCATTTGTTTTCCAAAATGCCACCAGAAGCTGATTGAAGTTTTCCTGCTCACAACTGATGAGCAGCTTGTAGATCCCTCAGTTGAGAACCCCAAAGAACCCATGTTGCTCTCATTAGTACCTTGTCAGTATGTATGCCTAGATATTTCTTTTTTCCATGTTACTTTTCCTTCCAGTCAGCTGAATATGTAGCAGGATTTTGGCAAGCTTGTCTTCAGAAGCTGAGGTCACGAGTTAAGGACAAAGCTTACTGCCAATGTCATCCTGTGGGTTTGGAATTAAATGTGTTTCAGCTAGAACTGCTGCACAACTGTGTACCAAGCCAACCTTGCAAGGTAGTAAATCATTGCTAAGGAGCTTTTACAAACCCATATTTATGTTGCAGCAAAGAAGTTTACCTTGGGAACAGTATATTTAAACTGTTCTCTGAAAAATTGCTATAATGGATTTTCACATGGTAAAATGTATGCTCCACAGATAGCATCTTGCTTGTGTCAGATGGTGCTGTGTAAATAATTGTAGGCAACATTTTTAAGGTAAAAAACATAAATACCTGATAGGGAAGAAGTTAGTAACAATTTGTGTGTTTTGATCAAGAGATTTGACACAGCTGTTTTGAGGCAGAAAATACTACATGATGATTAAGACAGAAGATCTTGTTTAAGATTAAAGTTGGACAAACTCTTAAAATAATGTTCGGAGCTCCCAGAAAATGTATTTTTTGATATCTGAGTAGCAAGAACATTTGGAATATTTTAGAGGTTTAAAAGAAAGTTTGTAGAGTGGTGTTGGCACCAGCTATGTCAGTGCATATGTGGCAGTTCTGTATCCACAGGCTTTACACCCTGACTCTATGGGATCACTGGGACTGCTCTACCTCCAAGGTATTTTACCCATAGTGACAGCACAATTGTTGACTAAGAACTCAGACATGATCACCCTGGAAGTCTCCTGTGGGTAAAACTGCCTAAAATTAACCTGGGATATGTCCTCACTAATCAGAATTATAGACAACAGCAAATTTATGAGATGCACTGAGTTGACCCAAGTCCATAAATGTCCCCTTAATTCTTTTACCTTTTTGTGCACCAGAAGCAGCTAAAAGAGCTACAAACACACTAGAAGAACAGAAGAGATGTTTCAAGCATCCAGTTTTACAGAAGTGGCCGCAATTTGTAGCTTTGGATGTAAAAATATCAAACAGCCAAACTGTGAAAGCCTTAGGGATGTCAGATGATTTTTTATTTGGGTCAATTTTTTCTCTCTTGGTACAATTTGCACCTTAGTTCTTTCACTCATAGCTTTTGGCTATTCTGAAATCAAGATCTTACTCACTTTAAGTCTCTCTATATGAAAAATCAAGAGTGGAAGAGCTATTTTAAGAAGCTACCATTCTGACCTCAGAAGTTTGACTGTTTATAGACTTCATAAGGAGACAAGAAATAAGAATTCAGCATTTGTAGGATTTTTTTTATTATTTTTTTTTTCTGTCTTAAAGAGCACTTACTGTATCAGTTCTCTTTGCAATGGTTCCTTCCTTTTCTTACTTAATGAAACCTCCTTGTCTGCCCAGAGTGTTATTTTCAGCCACGAAAAGGACGCTTAGGTACCATGTAGAATGTTTGCATTTACAGCAGGACTGACTGACCTTTACATAAGGTTCAGCAGATGCTCTGGATTGATAGTTCACATTCCTCACTCTGAAATAAGTATAGCTATTTCCAAAGAATACCAATTCATAGTTGCACAATGATCTAAATCCGTCTGAAATTGCTGTATTTTAATACTTAGAGGGTTTCTGTATGGGAGAGAGGGAGGCAGAAATCCTTGTTTAGGGTTCAAGGATAGAAAAGGTATGTCTGAAAGCCCTCTCAGTATATCACATTTATTGTGTTCTTATGCTTTGTTGCAAATGTCACAGCTCTAGAGTTGCATGGAAAGTGAATCAGCTAATAAAAGGCTTCACCTTTCTTTTCTTTCTCTCTGCAGCACTTTGTAATAAATATCCAATACAACAGCATTTGTTATTTCTGAGTATATCTGATACACAGAGATGGGGTTTTCTGGTAGGGGTGAATCTGTGTTCTGCACAATGCTGTTCAGCATTTGGAATGAACTTTCACAGCTATTTTCCTCATGTTAATGTGCCTTGCTTGCGCTTTTGATAATTTAAATTTTGCTGATTTTTTTTTTCTTTAACTAATTCATTTGACATTTGCTATAGCCATGTAACCTGTTTCACAGGTACTATCTAATGATTTGGAAAGCTTAAATATAATTAATTTGGTCACTGAAATGGATTGTTGGCTGAATTCACACAGTGTATCTGTGTATGAATTGCTGCTATAGGTTGCATCCCATGAAATGAAATTCTTTTAAAGGAGTAAATTGTGTTTCCCATCAGTTCCCTGAACATGGAGAATATAGTACAAAACAGAAGAGCAGAATAAAAAATGAGTACTATTCCCCTTTATCTTTTTTTTCCATGTATTTTTCTTGTCTAAAAATGAGCCTGTGTATCTCTGTGAAGTCAAAACACCTAAAAGTTCTGAACCAAGCAAGCTAAAGATACAGAAATAAGGTATAAAATTATATGAAATTCTGTATCCTCCATGTCAGGATCGTGGGACAGTGAACAAACACTGTAGAGTCTTTGAGATGGCTTTGTACCAAGGAATTGTTTAAATGGAAAATTACAAAAAAGTGCTGACTTCCATGATGAGCTGTCAATAGGAGATTTAGGGCTCCCCATGTGCCATCAGCATGCTGTAATTGATTAGAGTGTTGCTGTCCTGGAGTGTGCTAAAATAAAGGTTAGAGAAATCCTGAGGATATCAACTACCTTTATCAAACTGCACAATTAAGGGTACAGTACATAATCTGGGAGCAGAAACCATCATTCAGGAATAAGTAATCTGCTTCTCTTGGAATGGGGAAGTTTTTTCCTAAAAGTCATGAAATAGTCTGAAAATGGCTGCTCAGAGGAGGGGACTTAAGCTGGATCATTGTCTTTTTCAAAAGAGTAAAACTGGATTATACCCTGCACTCAACACAGAATTCTGAGAAAGGTGTTTGATTTGGAATACACACAGGTGTAAAGTGGCTCTGTTAAAGTTGTTCCTTATTTCTGTGAGCAATTTTAAAATCAAACTACTTTTAACATATCCCCAGGGGTTCAGAGAGGCACCTTCTGTCACCCTGGTGAACTGGTCAGGATTGTTTATATGCTTTGGGGTCCAAATGGTTTGGGTAGTTGATTCTGGCAGCCCCGAACTCCCTGCAAGGCACAGTCCAGGAGCATGGAAACAAGAGGGACATGGTTGAATTATTCCTGTGGTTGTGCCTCAGGTGTGCAGGAGCAGCAGCAGGAAGAGCTCAGTAAGGTTTAGGGACAGGGAGCCAGGAGAGGGACAGCACAGGGACAGCCCTTGGTCAGTCCTGGTCACTGTGAGACATCTTCACCCCACGCTGTTGCCTGATGGTCAGTTTTCAATTATTCAATTAAGTCATAGAATCATTTAGGTGGAAAAAGCCCTCTAAGACCATCGAGTCCAATCATTAATCCAGCATTAAATTTTCTTCCAAATGCAACTTCTACACTTTCACATCTCTCTAGGAATGGGGACTCCACCGCATCCCTGGGCAGCTGTGCCACTGATGCATGGCCCTTTTGGTAAAGAACATTTTTTCTGAATATCTAATCTAGACCTTCCCTGATGCAACTGAGGTTGTTTTCTCTTGTCCTCTCATCCTATCAATTACTTACTGAATTTGTTCAAAGAAGCCCTCAAAATATTGGGCAAGATTTCCTATTCTATTTCCTGCAGATGAGAAATTATCCTAATATTCCTTAGTGGGCACAGATTACATTTAAAATCTCACTGCTATTTTAAAATTTGGGGTTTGTTCAGCTACATCAGCCCAATAAAGATATGAAAGTAAAAAAAAAAAAAATCTAACACTTTGCTCAAGGAAAATACCATGATATTGTAACACCTCCACAAATCAATTTATTCATTTAGATAAATATCTGCTTGATACAGTATTGAAGTACTTAGCATTTTCAGAAAGGATTTCGTTCTTTAAAAATGTTACCGCATGGTCAAATGCAACACTCTAAACAGGTAAAAATTTAATAAAACTGTTTTTTTAGGAATCTAAAAAATACTGGTTTTCCTCTCTGAACAAATGAAACCAAAATTTTGAAATGTTCTGGTAAACAAAAGTCCATTTTTCTTTATCAGCTCTAAATGCTGCTTGTTGAAAAATGTTTCAAGATATTGAGAACGACAGTAGAATATTGTGGCTTTCATGAACAGCTGCAAGCAGTATGGTGGTGTAATGCATTTATAGCTATAGTAAACTTAAATTGTTGCAGACTCAATGTTCTTTTCCAGCCAATAATTAACATTTTTTAAATGCTTAAGCATTACACTTTATTATTATCATATATTTGTACAGATATATTAAAAGGAAAATTAAAGGAGCTAAGAAGACTCGATGTATAAAAGAGCATTTCAAGGCTTTGAATGCGGAAAATCGAATTACAACCGTCTTTGTAGCTTTTTCAAAAAGTACAAACAAGATGGAATCCCGTGTTGTAGATGACTAAAAGCACTTTTGATCCAAACATAGGGTAGCAATCATTAAATATCTCATGTGCAGTGACACTGGGGAAGGCACTGCTCTCCATTCTGCTCAATGGACCATGCTGCAACACTTGTTTCATATCTCGAAAGCATTTATGATTGCTGGTAAAGAAGTCAGTGCTTTACACTGCCAGTGAATCAAGTAAAGTCATCCCATTCATCTGTCTGTTAAAAGCCAAGATGCTGGAGAGAACAGACGAACACAGAATTTGACCATGCAAAAAGTTTCACCACGATTGTTCCTTTATCTGTGTGTCAGTGGAGTGTGCCAGATCAGAAAGAAAGCAGTCTGTATTTTGTTCAGGATTTAGGGTTTTGTCTCTACCTCAATCCTTACTGCTAAAGTAATTTTAACAAAACTAAAAGTTTCTAAAGGATTAATTGTTTGCCTTTTCAGCAACTGTCCACCAGAAAATTTGGCTTTTTGCAAATCTAATTCAGGTGGGATTTTTGTGTGTTGTTTCACTTATTAATTCTTTAATGTGACCTTGTCTTCTTCCTTTGTAACAAGGACATAGAAAGGAAAAAAAAACAACCCTGTAATTTTAATTCCTGTGGACAAAGTCAGTTCAAGGTGAAGCCCTTTGACTCGAGCAAACTCGCCTGAGCCTTTTTTCCATGTAGGCAGGTCATTGTGCATTCAGCCCTCACAGACAGAAAATAACACATTCTAGCCAAGAAGGACAGGGTATCTTACTTTGGGAGGAGAAGAGGTTTGCCTGGAGGATTCTCTCCTTAATACCAGAAAGGAGAAGACCACCAGGCAAGCTAAGCCCATGCACAGTTCCAACCTGTACCAAGTGCAGCACTTCTTACTGTTAGGCAGAACCACGTTTCCAAATGGGTCTCAAGCAGCTGCTTCTTCCCCAGTGCTCACATGGGGGCTCTTGGAGTGTTGGAAATACTGGGAAAACGAATAGCAGGGAATAAATAACATGATTGAAGTCATCAGGATTGAATCTGAGTTCAGAAAACTCTCGAAGTGCTGGGAGTAAAGGGTGTAACTGAGAACGAGTGGGGAGCAGGAATTTCGTGTCTCGGATACTGTGTTAGCTGATGGGAACTTCCATTTAGAAAGGAGGGATGCCTCAGAAGCCAGGGCAAATCTGATCCTTTAAATTCCAGATTTACAAACAAACACAATGAGTTGTGAGTTTAGCCATGTCTTTTCAGCTGTGCCTCTTATGCTAATGTTTGGTGGAGATGTAAATTTTCTTGAGGCACTTACCATGTATTCATTATCATCTATTCCCACTGCAGCTACAATTCAGAGCTGCTTATGATCAAGACTTGGTTATTTGTGTTTCATTGCAGTCCCAGGTTTGGACTGTGAGGTTTTAGGGAGTAAAGAACTATGTGAGGGCTTTTTTTAGGTGTTTGGCAGTACTGTAATTAGATTTTTATTATGGGCTAGAGTTAAAAAAAAATTAATGATGGCTCTGAGCAGTGATATTGATGTTCACATTGAATGCAAATAGAAGAATAACAACAAGGGCTTTTTTACTTCTTGCTAATGAATAACTCATATTGCCAAGGCAGACTGGAGGTGTGCTCCTCAGAAAGTCAGTGAGAAAAGGAGCTGTGTAAAAATGTTGAGTGGATGTATTGATTGCTTCCTATTGTATAATTATATGTTGGACTAGAGAAAGAAAGGAGATCCCAGAATGGAATTACAAAGTTTTTTTCAGGATTACAACCTGGGACAGGACCTGCTAATTGGAAAGGGCAAAAGGAGTGGAGCAGTTATCCCCCTAATCCAGTGCCTAAACAAATATCCTCCTCCTTAGTCCTTGATCTTTGTATGTGTGATTCCATTTTGTTCTAAATGCTTGCCAGTGCTTTTTTTAAGCAGATTTTTTGCTCTTCATCTGCTCCTTGAGACAATATTGAAATTATCATTTTACCAATTTGTCAAATATTGCATCTGCTGTAGGTACTGTCACCTTGCTTGTTAGAAATCCCAGACCATGGGAGTCCCAGATAAGGTGCTTGTGTAAAGTGGGTAATAAATGACCACTGTGGGAGCTCCCCAATGCTCTCTCTCGATTTCAGCTGGAATCATAAAGATACTTGTTATTGGGATTGTAGATAAAATTGAAACTTCACAGGTGTGCCAAAAATGTGTATTGCAAAATTGAATGTTGTGCCTATATTTCCTTCGAATTACAGGATTAGGTCCTGAAATGGCTGAAATCAAGACATTTACATTAAGACTGGCTCAGAATTGGCCTACTGCTCTCATATTTTTAAAAGACTGTGTGACAATAGATTCTGTCCAGTGACAGTGAGTCTGCTCACCTGTGTCAGTGATGCCATTGCCCAGCATGACAGAATTTCTCCAAGGAGCTTTTCCATTTCTTGGTTCACTTGGTGAAGTACAGGGCAGGGCTGGGCATTATTGACTGGGGAAAGGACAGGAAGGGCAGAGGGTGCTGCCCTTGGCTGGGGGTGAGCTCCTGTTGTGTGCCCCAAGCTCTGCTGCCACCTGTGTTGGTGACACGTTTCTGAGGCCATGCTGGGCCTTCCTCTCCCCCACAAAATCTGTAGGCTTTCACAACTGAGCCCTGTTTATGCAGTTTAGGATAAATGCATCAATTCCCCCTTCAACTTTTTTTGCCAGCTACTGAAAAAAGTTTTGAATTAATTCAACAACCTCCCCCGCAGACAGGCAGAGATTTCTCAGAAGTCAATGTGCCTTTTGTTTCAGTTAGGGATAAAAGATTTAGCCAGAGATGGTTGGCTACTTATGTAAAATACTAAAACTTTCTCAGCTATCATATTGTACTAGGCTGAAGCCTGCTTGTTTTATGCTGTTAAACAAGCCATCTTTTGTCGTACTGGGGAATGATACCTGATTTAAGATAATATATTTTCTTTGCTGGGTCTGTTTATTCTTGGAAATGATCTTGCTATATCCCTGTATTGAAAATTTATGAAAGGTACTAACATATTTCTTGCTATATTTTTCTTGTGAGCACACTTTTGCAACTTTAGCATGGTTTGAAAACTACTTCTTGCCCACAGCTAGCAAGAAACAATGATTTCATATTTCCCAATCCCTCTTTATTGCAAAGAAGGGATACAATAATAAAAAGGCATTTGCTGGTGGAATATTGCCAATAAAGTACAATAATACATTAAAACAGATACTTAAACTTGAAATTTATGAGTTTGTTTTTCTGTGCCAGTCAACGTATTTTCATATGTTAACATCAAAATGTAGACTCTCGAAATCTTTAATAATAAAAACAGCAGCCATCAAGAGCAAGAGTAGAATTTTAGCTTGTGATATTAAGAGTTCATCCTGTGATTTTGGGGGTGGACTTATTTTTTTTCTGATTCAATTTTATTTTCCTTTTTCTTTTTTTTTCCCTCATAAAATATTTATCAGTTTGTTCCTTCACATATCCTTCAGTGGAGCTCTCAGACCAATAATGCTTCTGTTCTGCCCCTTGTCTTTGCAGAAGGTTAATTTGGAAAATGAATGTTTCATTTAGAGAATAATGAAACTAATCAAAGCTGAGCATAGGATTCTTGCTAATGAAGGTAAACACTTCTGTGTGCCTTGTGCACACAGTGCTAAGACCACAGCTAGCTCTGCACACTGCCCAAGTCATCTCATACAATCTTTCCTTTTTTTTTTTTTTTTTTGTGGGGTCTTTTGGTATTTAATAAACCACTTTTGAACTGAATTATTCTAGAGTTACTTAGAGTAATCCCAAAAAGGCAGTAGAATAATGCCATGGAGCTCCTTCTTCATTTACCCTGTTGTTACTGAAATTTGCATCTGACTCCCAGGGGCACATGTGCATGTGCACATAGGCAGCAGAATATTTAGAATATTTTAGGCTGTTGCTTCAGGACCAGCAAAGTCAGATGGGTTCAAGTTGTTTAAGTATTAAAGTAAGTGCCAAACAACACTGTGTACAGCCAAAGGCCCTGCACTGTCTTAGGAGAAGGCAAGTTTATTTTCATCACTGCATAATGTCATCTGGAGCCCTGGCAAAGGCATGATAAGGTCCCAGAAAAATTAGTTTCAGATCTCAAACTGACAGAGTCTCATGACCAAAAGGGTAATGAGTGTTTTCAACCCTCAGATCTCTGATCATCGATGTTCACATATCTAAACCAGATCTCCTGTTGAGTTTCCCCTGAGCTCTGAGCAGGGTCTGGAGACAGGAGCAGCCCAAGGCTCATCAAAGAGACACCAGGCAACCACAACATGTTCATAATGCACCTCCAGTGGGCACTGCCTGCACAGGTCATGGGGGCAGATAAACAGGAAAATTAACCTACAGTTTTCTGGTTTTAAAAATCTCATTTGAATTGAAAGCACAAGAGAATGCCTTCTACCAAAAAATTAATTAGTGACTTACGCTCTTTATTATTTTATTCTTTTTAAAGTGAATATTAGTCAAAGGCTTGCATTCAGGCATCACCTGTGAGCTTCCTGGGCGTGAGGGAGAGCAGCTGGCAATGTTTCAGTGTTTTCTTCACCTCGGGATGTATGAGCATGGTGGGAGTGTCTCAGCAGGACCCAAGCCTTGGGCACCTGGGGTGACTGCTGAGGTTTCAGAATTAGTTAAGAGGTAAAGGAAATCACAAGCTGCAGGTCCAGAGGAGTGGTTTTGAGGGACTGTGAGACCATTGAAGAGTTGTCAGAAGTATTGGAGAGCCAGAGGAAACAGAGGTAAAACATCTGGTGAGTTTTTGAATCATGTAGGAACAAGCAGGAGAAGACAGTGTTGCTTTTTGAAACAACTGGCACTTCTGTTAATACATAACTAGAGGTGTAAATAAATGTGGATTCAAGTTGTTACCTGGCTAGACTATCCTGTGGTGTAAATTCAGCGCTTTTAGCTTTGTTCATAGCAGCCCTTGAACGGACTCAGGACTAGGTAGACTGAAAAAATGATGTGTCACTGCAGCTGCTGTTACAGAGGTTCTGTTATTTTCCCTGGCAGAGCTAGGTGTGATAGCAGGGACAGATTCACATCTGTTTATGAGCAACAGTAAGGCTGCACTTACGTGCAATAAAAAAGTGAGGCAAAAAATACAGTGAATCATAACTTCAGGCAACTTAAGGTTATACTTCTGGTTTTTTCCCCACTTTTGAAACTGTCCAGATATACATCACAGCAAATAAATTAGTAAGAACCAAAATAATTAAATATCTTAACTTTAAAACAGTAATTAATGCAAAATAGGTGTTACATTAAATGTCTCCATAGCAGCAATTGTCTGAATCTGGCTGTGGTTTTCAGCAATTTCATTTTAAGGACTTCTCCCCCTTATATCCCTTGTCTTTGAGAAATGGGATCAGAGGAAACTGCAGGAGATTGGCTTTACTTTTCTCTCAGCTGGTAAGTGGATATTGTGTGGGGTTTTGATGTCCATCATTTGTCTCTCATTCCTCCACCCACTTGTTCAGGGAGCCATCCTTTCCATAAAAATAGTTTGAGATTTCCTGCTGTCCAGTTGTGTCAAAAGCTCACATGTGAAAGGTTTTATGTCTCTCATTTGGATATCTAATGAACAAAAGAATGGCTCTTGTCTGGCACAAAAACCATGTAGAACAGACTCCCAATCCTGAGCAGGAACTTCCCTTTAAAAAAGAATTTCAGCAAGAAAGCAGGACCTCCCTGTGCTCTCAGTCTCCTGTTGTTTTTTTTCTGGGCAAGGTTATGTGTTACAGATATTTCTGAGCCTCAGAACCTCTAGATTGAAAATGGGTTTAACCCTGTATATTAATCATGTTTTTCAATGACCAAGAATTATTGTGTAAAGCAAAGCTGTACCCTTACTATTATTTTACCTTTAGCATTGTCTGTTTTATGTCATTCTCAATTTTTTTTCTTCTACCCTGCTCCAGCTGGGTTCCACATAGGACATCTTTGAAAAATTATTGCACTACTTGCACATTTCTGGGGTTATTTTTGTTTTGCTCTTTGAAGTTTTGAATGAACCCAGGCAAGAAACCAAAACTGTTAAATACCGTGGGGTGAAGGAACAGTAAGAAAACATAATAATTTGCCTGGGGAATAGTGAAAAGTCAAGATCAAGGTTATTTCTCAGTAAATGCTTCCAAGTAGGAGGCAAATGTATTGCAGAAGCCAGAGGTAGTGTCAGAACGTCATAAGTGGCAGAAAGGAATTTACCTGGGTCACTGTCAAGCTTGCCAGCTCTTTGAACCAAAGTGATGCTGGTTTCTTTTCAAGCTGCTATTTTGGTGCTCCCAGTACTGAGTTAGATGGAACTGGCAAATAGATGAGTGCACTGAGAGTGGCTGCACACCATGGGGGAAACAGGAGCAGTATTTAACACCTGAAGATAATGTATCCATGTAAACCTGTAAGGTCTGACACTGCCAGCTGAAGAGTCATATTTGGCTTCAAACCACGTTTTTGGCACATCTGGAGTGTGGCAAAGCATTGCAGCAGCCCTCATTAGAGGGCAAAAATTAGCTGAGGCATAGACTT
>VZSR01003816.1:2487581-2660941 GCA_013398615.1 Brachypodius melanocephalos
CAGACCCAGACTGACCTCACTGCAGGGATTCTCTCTCCCCAGGATCCTGCCTCATGATTCTCTCCTTCATGCTCCTCAAGCTTCCTCCTACATGATGATCCTCCCCTTCCTAGCTCACCCCCTCTTTTATCTCCCTCATCCTTATTGGATACAGCTGTGACTCATCAGGGGTGAGGCTGTATTGGGTAATTAACACAGCTGTTACTTATCAGGTGGGAGGTGACCCGTGTTCCTTTCTCCTACAGCAAACAGGTTCAAGAAAGTTGTCCCAACCTTCTTGGTGGTGCCAGTCTCCCTACCCAGAGCATGATTTGATTCCCACAGCTCTAGGAGGGATGCTGAGAGATTGGACAGGGTCCTGAGGAGGGTTATCCACATGTCTGGGGGCCTGGGGAACATGAGCTGTGTATGCAGGATGAGGGACATTGGGTGGGTTTAATACGGCAAAGATAGGATAAATCTGATAACATTTATCTAGAGGCAAACAAACACAGCAGAGCCAACCTCAGTATTCCCAGTGGCCACAGCCAGGAGCAAAGGTCATGTGTTAGGGCATGGAGTGGGGTTTATCACTTGGTCCTTTTGCAGGGGTTATTCCATGCCCTTTGTGCTTGGAGGTCTATGTTTGTGCTTAGTTGTCTATGTCATCTTCCCAAGTGCTAGAGGATGGCAAAGACTATAGATCAAAGTTCCTAAATTTACAAGAACTGCCTTGAAAACTGAGAGCCCCTGCAGCAGGACCTGTGGAACCTCACCATCTGCTCTGCTACAGATGTCACCAGCTTCTTGATTAGCAGTCATATCCCAAGATTGCTGTGTGGTGACTTTCTGGAATGCAAATCTGGTGTTGGAGTTTTGTCACAGTCAGCCTAGTAGCGGACACTGCACTGAGAGAGCTGCAGTGGAGGCAAAGAAATGCCACGTTACGTACCAGGTGTACAAATCTCATGTAGAAGTATATTTAAGATGCCCAAACAAATCAGCCAAAATTTGGGAAAAAGGTTTTGGATTAAGAGTCTCCTCTGGAGATTTTCATTCAGTGGCAGTTGGATCATCAGCCCAGTATTAGGAAATAGTTTTGTTGATTCCTATTCTCAGTTTACAAGCGAGTAAACCAAGATTTTTAGCATCAATACCAGTTCTCCGTGCTGGTCTTCAAATAGTCTCAGTTTCCTCATGTCATTCAATAGAGCCCCGTTGGCCAACCCTCCTAATTCAGTTTTTATATTGAAAAGGAAAACCACATTCAGCCAGGTTGAGTACATCCCAGAACAGCTGCTGAATTTTACCATGGTCTGCAAAGGCAAATGGCAGCCTTAAGGATCCACAGATTTCTGGGATACTGGGATGAAAATTAATGCTGGGGGACAGTAGTGGGAAAGAAAAACCCTTTACCAAGTAAACAAGCTCCATGGACAGGGTTGTTTTGGGTTTGGTGGGGGTTCTTTGTTTTTTTTTCCAGTATCTGAGTAAACACCTTCATTTTTCATTTATATCAAGCATAAACCAATCAATTAAAACGAGTAGTAGGCATTAAATGAATGGTTTTACTCACACACAGAAATCACCACCATGTGATATTTTGCTGAGTAGGCTCATCTTGACCAATATGAGATTTGGACCACTGAGAACTGGAGATCTGAGTCCCACTTGGAACTCATCTCATCATGATTCCTTTTTGAAACAGGATTCCTTTTTAAAATCCCTTTCACAGGAGGCTTGTCGTGCATCACAAAATCATGCCAGAGTAAATACAGATGGAATATCGAGCTGCTTCATTAAAATCCCTGTGATTTGTGTAAGGAGCTCCAATCTATTGGAACCTGACTCGTTACTTTAAATTCCCTTACTGAGATATAGGTCAGGTTTAAATTAATAAGTGGTGACTGCAAAATCTTAATTAAAATGATACAGTTTTGTGAGTAGACAAGCCCTCCTTAATTCATGTTGTGCTGGGAATATCTTTTTTCTATTGGTGAAAACCTGCTTGCAAAGGTGTCAGACCAAATTAATTCCTGTGGTTAATATAAGTGACTTAAATTACCAAAAATTATAAATCCAGCTCTTCAGTCACAACTAACTTCAATTATTCATGAAAAATTACTTTTTTTTTTAGGGGGGAGAAATGGGGGTGTGCTCGATTTCTATTTTCTCCACTGAATAAAGAAAAGCCTAATCATAATTTAAAAGGATCCCTGATGTTGTTAAATTATTTCTTCATGTGGGGCTTGATTCTACATTGCCCTGCAGTTTCTATGGCACAATAGCAGGATGAATATCAAACGGCTCTGAATTCCATTTTTCAGGTGTGCTGTGCCTTTTCCTCCCATTTGCCATTCACACAGCGCCAGCATAAAGTCTGAAATAGTGTGATGGCAGTGTGGGATGAGATCCTCAGGCAGTGATCCCCTCACAGCAGACACCTGAGAAATCGTGCTGCAGATGTTAATGCAGAAATCCAGAGGTGCACGGGGCCTGCCTTGCACAGCTGGAATAGCCTGGGCAAACAACAGGCTGAGGGCAGGAGAGAAACAGCAGCGCAGGTTTGGGGGTTTGCTTTTACTCTACCAGAATTCTGGTTCACACAAGCTCTTGAGTCACCTTCAGAGGTACAGTGCTGAATATAAAAATTATTGCTAATCTCCCTACAGTTCTCCAGCAGGCAGAGGCAATAAAACTCAGGTTGATATTCCTCCCCGCCACCACCTTTTTCTCCCCTCCTTTTTCTCCTTTGTCCTCTGCAGAGCTGCTTACAAGTGCAGCTGGGAAATAATACAATGTCTGGTCTAAGGATATATTGTGGAATCTGCTTTTTACCCCAAGAAGGCTTCTATATTTCTCTGCAACAGCTTCTGTGGTAGGCACAGCCTGGATTCATTATGGCTACATGGAGGAAGGGGATTGTATGAGCCTCTAGCATGGCTCTTGCTATTCTTTTGTCTCTTCCTCCAGCCCTAAATAAGTCTAAACAACATGTAGACAAGACAAAACCTCAGCAGTGAACAAAAGCTGCCTGCATGTTATCCATCAGTATTATTTAAGCAGGACATGCTGGGCTGTTCATGATACACTCATACTGTAAGTGATAAGCTATAACGTATGGTATTCATTTACTTCTCCATCCCAACAGTAATATAGCAAAGACAATAAATTTTCCTGTTTGTTCTCTGACCCACTGTTCTTGGGTTAAGCAGCATGTTTGTCTACATTTGTCAGTTGTTACAAGCTTCTAGCTGCTGCAGACTAGGGTATTGATGAACCCTGGAAAATGGAGCCTTGAATAATGTATAAAGCATTAAACATGCAACCATTTCGCTGGGAAAAAAAGGGGGAAAAGTGTATTATATGTTTTCTCTGTTGTAGTTCCTTCATTTACAAAACATATTTGTCAAGCCTTTTGCTAAGAATAATGCCAGGATGCGGTTTCCCATCATTCTTGTTAATGGGACTGTCTTGGTGTTACAGTAAACAACCATAAGTCTTGTGTCTCAGCCATTGTGCAGCTCGCTTAGTTTTTTCAGCTTCCAATTAAGGGTATTTTAAATTTGTTGTCTACAGTCATAGGAGTGGTGGTGCAATTTCTGGGCTCGCATCAAGAGAGGGGCACTAAGGGAAAAGGTGTTTTTCAAAGCAAGAGTGTACTTGCAGAATTACTGCGTGACTGAAGTACATATATCAGGTTCTTTAAAAGCTCAAAACTTATTCCTACCTGTTATGGCGATTTATTACTAAAAAGGCAGCACTGATTCATGCATTTTCCTGAACAAATTTACGTGATAAACCATCAATATGCATTTACATTAGCAAATGGAACTTTCTATCATATTTCTGAGACCAGAGTCCAAGACTTCAGTGGCTGTGAATCAATGCAGCTGCATTAGCTTCAGTGGAATGGTGCTGATTTATATCAACTGAAGCTCTGGTTTGTTAAATTCTTCCTCTTTTGGAAGCGTGTATCAGAGCAGTGGAAAATTGCTGGGTTTGATTTAGCCCCTATTTGATATGCCCCAGAATTCACCATTGCACTGGGAAACTTCAGTGAGCCTGTGACGATTTTATTGACACAAAGTTTGAATTACCCTCTTATCCTGGCCAAGGTTGAGAGGTTTTGGTGAACTCTGTGGAGGACAGTCACAGTGCCTCCATTTGTCCTGTGTCACTTCTGTAGATAAACAAGAAATGGGATGTTTAGAGCTATTTCCACAGGCTGTTTCCACAAGGACTAAATTCATGTGAAAATAGAAACACCTCAATTTTTTTTTTTAAAAAAGAATTGCTGCATGTAGATGTGAGCTTTCTAATGCTGAGCATTTCATGAGCTAACATGGTTGCCACCATAAACTAAGGATAGTGTTTTATCCTGCCACATGTTGGTCTGTGCACATCAATCCCATAGAGAGAGATGTGGATGCAATGCGATGGGAATACAGCCCATCAGTCTCCTGAGCCTGACACTCCTGAAAGCCTCAGGAGAAGGCTCCTGAAAGCCTCCTGGAAGCCTCTGCACAGAGGTGAGGAGGCTGTGTATGCACAGAGAGAGAGCTGCAAGATGACATTAACAGCCAAATCCCTGGTTATTGAAACAAGTATTTCAAATTATTTGTGAACAGAGGAGTAGAACAGTTTGTGACACAAGGAAGGGAGTGTGCATGTAATTGAAGTCAGAAATATAAAATGTATGGGATGTGAATCCTCTTTTCTGCCTTTCTTGGAGGTCTTTACTGTCCTACAGATACGATAGGGAAACAACCACTGGAGCAGAATATCTGCTTCACATCAATAGCTGGAGGGTTATTTTGGCAGATTTATTCACCAGCAAAACAGGAGTTAGGAACATTTATATCAAACAATTGATATGGGTGCCAAGTATCACTAATGAATGATTTCAGTTAAACAGGATCAATATGGTGACTCTCACAGGTAAATATGATGGCTTTGGAGTGACAGTTTTTAGGGGAATTAAAAAAAAAATTCAAAAGATAAGGATATTTTTTCCCATTGGTTGAACATGTAGCTTCGTGATGCTGGAGAATACCCCAGTGGTAATTTCCTAAAGCTCTTTGTGGTTATTGGCATTGCTTATTGGCCCATGGAGGCAGCAGCTCTATGGCTTTTTAGGCATACAGGCTCTTCCTTTCAGAATTGACTGAGGCATCCTTCTCCTCTATATAAGCAGCAAGGGTGATTTCACAGTTCCTAGGAGGGGAGTGCAGGTTTCTGGTACTTGAACAGGTGGATATCTATGAAAGGCTGGTGTTTAACCTCATGGCTTCATTACCAGACTCATCATAAGCACCATCTCAGGACAGTGTCAGTCTATGATTCTGAATCCTTGACATTACTTCCAGTTTTTGATTTACTGACTATGTTCTTAACATGAACCTTGCTAGTTTAATTCTCATCAGTGCTGCTATCCACAATCCATCTTGTGAAGAAAATTATGGATCTACTGAAAAGCAGGAGGAGATATATAATTCAAGAAGTTTTCAAGATTCATTTTCAGGAAGATGAAGTGCAGACCACATTATGTGCTGAGTAGGGTTCTTTGAACAGTAACAATGCCACCTGCAGCACTAAACATGCATTATGAATAAATGTTTTATTGCAAGCAAGCCAGAAAAAAAAATGGTCAATCACTCTTGCCATGTCTTTCCCAGCAGAAAAAGTATTCCTTTTCTGCAGCTCTAATAACTTCTGTAAAAAAGCACACACCAATATGTCGCCCTTAGTTTTACATGTTTTTACTTTGCCTTCATGTTTTCAGTATGCCTTTTGATGTTTACAAAACTTGGAGCTGAGTTCTCACACTTTTTATGTAAATAATGAGATGTTTACATTTTTCTCCTCTAGGAGGAATTTCTTGAGCGATGGTGATGTTCACCAATGAGATTGAAAAAGTGGCAACACCTTGGACCAATCTCTGGTCCTTCTGTACAGTTGTATATATTGGAGTGAGACTTTAAAATAAAGAGAACATCCCTGCTGACCTCAGACCTCATCCTGCCTCATCCTTTCGTGTCCTATTGTGACGCCAGTATAGGACTAGGTTCCACATTTACCATGAGGAGAGCAATCCACGCATTTCTGGAAGAGACAGAAAACAGGTGTTTTCTGAATGTGGTGCTGTAAAAAGAGCAGGAAGCACATTTGCAGTGCTGCAGTGTGCACGATTGGAGTGGTACATTCTCCAGAGGGAATGGATGAGGGCACCAGTAGGTGCTGCTGCTGCCCATCAATAACACCAGAGGAACGTGTTGCCTCCTCCATTCTCCCATGTAATTAAATTAACAGTGGCCCAGCCCTACAGCACTGATGCTGTGCACTAAAACAGAACATGAAGGAAGAAATGCTGTGTTTAATCTCAGGAGAGAAGCCACAGCTGGATGGAGAAGCAGGAGCAGGCTGAATTCTGGGCTGGTTTCACACACTGGGTTATTGAAACTCTTCCCAGTGGGACCTGAAGAAGAATTTAGTGTAGGGTCCAACACTCTGAAAACCGGATATTTATATTTCCTTCCTGCCAATTTATGGCTAAATGACTTCAGTTTTGAGATACCTTATTGACATAAAGTGGGAGTGGAAAAATAACGAGTTCCTGCAGAGTAGGGGTCCTGATCCAGCTTCTTCAATGTTGTCAGGAACATTTCCAGTTTAATCCTGGTAGGACTAAACAGAATAAAACCTGAAATTAGTACAGGGTGGGGCTTGTGTAAAAAGTTACCTGAAAACTCTTTTTTGATCCTAAGATACAATAAAAAGTTGAGAATTTCAAATAAATCCTCAAAAATTCTGTTGTTTTCTACAACTGTCTTCTAAAAACGAGTGATTTTCTGAGCTGCTGAATAATTTGTAACAGGAACAGGTAGAATACCTCATAATCTTTTTCTCTCCCTTCACAAATTGTCTGGGAACACGTTAAGAGGCTTTCAAATGATCTCTGGATAAGAATTATTTTGCTGCTCTGCTTTTCCTGACCTGTGGCTTGTCTGTAGATTGTGTGTGAATAGTCAGTGGAATACTGAGTGGAGCTCAGCAGGGCTTTGGGAACAGCAACAAAATGTCTGCTGTAGAGGCAAAAGAGCCACTCTCCTGAAATTCAAAACTTCAGGATAGGCATGCTAATAATTACTTTGATCATTAAATTATTAAAACCTTTGTAGTATTGGGGGGTTTTTTGGTTTTTTTTTTGGTTTTTTTGGTTTTTTTTGGTTTTTTGGTGAGGTTTTTTTTGTTGTTGTTGTTGTTTTTTGTTTGTGGTTTTTTTTTTTTTTTTTGGTAGACAGTTACATCCAGGTTTCAGGAATTTTGGACATTTTAACTGAAATACAGAATCTGAGTCACTCCAGCAAATTTGTTGTTCATTCCTCCATTCCCATTTTCATCATTTTTACCTTTACACATATTTTCTTTCTCCCTATGAATTTATTTTTGGAGTTAATGTAACTGCATGTCCTACACAGAAAATTGCAACTTCATTTTTAACTTCCTTCAGGGACTCGTACTTCTTTTACTCTTTGATTTTGCTTCAAATAGAAATTTTGTGCCTTTTTTTTTTTTAATTAAGCATTATCAACACTATTCCTTTATGTTTATATTGATGATGTGGCCAAGTGGATTGAGAAAAAGATTTTCTTTTTGATATATATGTATATATATATATATATTCCCTTTGGGATGCCTATGAATACTGTACATACATGTAGGTTTCTCCTTTTGCAGAGGAAGCTGTGCAATAATTTTCAGAAAATTTGCTAAATGTTTTCAAAATCTGATGGAATTATCATCTATCTGTAAAAATAGTTGGAAAGATAAATGAAAAGTGACTGAACAAAACAATAACTATTATACACAAGTGTTTGTATTTTAGTGTAGATGAAAACACTTCTTTTCATCAAGCTTTTGAAATTTCTCTAGAGTGCTTTTGCCTTACTCTGATACTTGTAAAATTAATCAACCTAGAACAAAAAAGATGACTTTTGGAAAGAACACTTGGTTTTGTATATAAAAATAAATTGAGAAAAACGTGGTCTCCCCACATCTTTTAAGGAAGCTGATTTTTAATACAGTCACGATTGGTTACATCATTCCCTTGAGATCAAATAAAAATATATCCATCCCTTGAATAACTCTTCCTTCATTGGGCATCTCCCTCAAAATTTCTCATTACCTCTAAGAAAACAAAATGCAATCCTTGATCCTTTCTCATTCAAAGCTGCTAGATGAAAATGAACTTTTAGAAACAATCCAGAATCCATTTGTCAGGATAATAACAATTCTCTGTAACAATTCTTTCTGCCTCTTCTCTCTCCCCCTACCCACATTAATTATAATGCTCTAACAGAACAGAGCTTGATTCCCTTTTTTATTAAGGTTGTTTCACTCTATTATTGATTAAGCTTATTTCCCATG
This sequence comes from Brachypodius melanocephalos, assembly GCA_013398615.1. Classification (NCBI taxonomy): domain Eukaryota; kingdom Metazoa; phylum Chordata; class Aves; order Passeriformes; family Pycnonotidae; genus Brachypodius; species Brachypodius melanocephalos. Next base: position 2,495,991 of record VZSR01003816.1, read on the forward strand.
ATAAATAACCTTCCTGTCAAAAAATGATTTATGAAAGCCAGTGGTCTTTCTTTTTCCAGTTTGCTTTTCCTGTGGTTACATATTACATATTATCTCCTGCTGACTGGTTTGGGCAGTCTTTGAATCTACTATTACTGATTCTCATTAAGAGAACTGAAATTCAGTGCTGTAAAAGTCTTGGAGATCTATCAGGTGAATCACTTGATTTTAAGTTAGAAACAGAAGCACCTTTCTAATGTGAGTATATAGTCTTGTGATGTGCCTTTAAATCCTCAAAATGTTAATAAGATACAAGCATTGTGCTTATGGAGACCAGCTCCTTGAAAGTGGCATCCTTCCTGAACATACTGATACTTCTGGATTGCCAGTAGTCCCGTTGGGATGGCAGTCTTTGTTCTCACCATATTTATAAATATATATAAAAATATATATGTATATATATTAAATAGAAAATAGCTTCTTAGAAGACAGCAGTTCTTCTTTATGCAACTCTTGAGATGGACTGAGTGTGCTTTTGTCCAGGAGTGACTTGTTCCGCCAACAAACCTTTTGTCCTCAAATTTAGGATGAGATGTGAGGTCTTCTGGGTTCCTTTTCCTTGATGGAAAATCTGAAAACCATCCAGGTTTCCCCTAATGTGTTTATTGCACAGGATGGAGCTAACCTGTTCATTCATGAAAACTGCCCAGAGGTTTATGTCTTGGCTGTATCCACAGCTGAGCACCTTTCCAGGCTTTGTCCAAAATTCCTGTTGGGTTCTTTCATATTCTCACAACAAAGTCTTCATCTGTGTCTGGGCTTCTTTCACTGCATTACGATGTTTGTTTGTTTTACTGCATCTGCGTTTTCTGTCTCCCACTCAGTTCCAAATAGCCAGTCCTCTATTTGAACCATGTCTCAGGACAAGCAGCCCAGGTCCAGGGGGAGCACAGCCTGTCTTTGGGGTGGTGGGATGGTGGCTGGCTTTTGTTCTGTGCTTGGCACTGCAGAATTCTGATCCACAAGCAAAGTTTTCTCTGCAAATGAGCAGTCTTCAAAAATGTCCATAGAGAAATGTCACTGCTTTTTCATAAATACCAAAGAAGGCTGACTGCACAACCCCAGGTTTAGTAACTTTTTCACATAATTCACATTGCAGTTGTGTAGAGATAGATATTGTGTTAGATAAACCTAAAAAAGGATTGTTCTTACATACTCTTGGACAGTCTTATGAAAAGTTTAATGCTTATAAGTGAAAGGGTATAAAGCAAAACCTAATATTATCATTACTTTAATTCTCAGTCTTTGTTCCTTTGAGTATGGGCTCTTAATAGAAACAAATGGGAACTCCATTTTTTTTTTCCCAAGTCAATAGTGGAATTAGAGCCCTGAAAAGACAGCAGGCTGACATTTGGTGTATTTAATACCTAAAATCAGCTTCCAAGAGAATGAAGCAGTGTCAAAAACAACAAATCAGCAGAGACAAATGCTTTTTCCTTGTAGTATCTCTGTCCTCAGAATTAATGTTGATAAGGATTTCACAAATGGGATACTTTTTGCTCCTGATATCCCGCTTACCTGGGGAAGGGAAAAAAAAAAAAAGGTAAAAGGTCATTTTCTTAGTCTGGTGTTGTGTGGCCATAATATTTCAAGTCTCACAAATTTTAAAAGGAGCACTTGATGCTGTGACAGGTGATAAAATCAAAGGGGCCGGTAAAGGACAGTGCTTTCTTGCTTTCTTTTTGAGAGTGGTTTCTCTTAACGTGATGCTCAGCGCTAGTGGACAGAGGTCCCAGGGTTTCTGAGATCAGAGGTTGTCCTCAGCGCCAGTGATGTTTCTGTTCTCATGTTTTCCACAGTAACCGAGCTCCCCAGATCTCCTCACTGTGTTATCCTGCCTGAGAGACGTGGAGCTGAAGTACAGAGAGCCTTTAGCAAACGGTGACAGTCTCTCATCCTGCTCTCTGACACAGCTTCACTGGTGGGATCCTGCTGGGCTGAGCTGCTGGATGTGCTGTGCTCAACCTGTGATGGATGCTGAGCTTAAAAGTGCTTTCAGTTAGGTTAAACCAGGACAACCTGACACCTCAACAGTCATTTTCTGGGTAATTGATTTTTTTTTTCCCTATTAAAGTAAATTAATTCATGACTGTTAAAAAGCTACATTGTTATCTGTAATAATTAGCTACTATTAAATCCAAATATAGAACTTTGGCTCTCTGAAATGAAGATCAAGGGTCTTAGTGTGCTCTGAGGTGTTGTTTCACTGTTCACTTTATAGAATACCTGGAGAAAGGGCCTGGATTATAAGGTTACACTCATTGCTTATTTGTATTAGGTAACAGTGCAATGATTATTATGTAACCGAATCAAAGAGAGTGGGGGATATTTCAATACCACAGGCCAATGAAGTTTTAAAATAATAGGTATGTGGAACACATTTAATTCTACCTCCTTGCTCAGGTTTAACTACTAAAAATGTGATTTTGCCTGAACTCACTTATTAATTTCAGCCTTTAGGTTCCTTTAAATCTCTTTAGAAGTCACAAGACTGACTTGCTAAAGTAATTGTTTGGAGAGAGACCTGAATTAAACACTGAATTGTGAGCTGAACAGGCTGAAAGCCCAGTGGAAGAGAAGGTTTTGTATCTCTGAGCTGCCTCCTCTCACTCCTGATTGCAGAGTGCTCTGGGGACTGGGAAAGCCTCCAGCACTGTCCTGGATGCTCCTGGTGTCCTGTTGGAGGCACATTCACTGTCCCTGGTGACCCTGTGCTCCTTGCAGTGCTTCTGCAGCTGCTGTCAGCACCCAGCCTGCCCTGAAACTCCAGCATTGCTTGCTCTGACTGATCTTTGAGAAATCATCTGGGGGCTGAGCTGAAGAATTTTAAGTTTGGCACATTTGTCAGGGCAAGGAATATTGCATCCTTTGCCATGTACTCTTCCAAAACCCCAGCCTAAGGCTGCACAGCAACCAAGCCGTGCCTGAGACTCTGGACTTAAGACTGCTCCTACACTTCTCTCACTTTCAAATTCATTGTTGCTAGCTGAGAATCTTACTCTCTCACATTTTTAGTGAATATTGCCTTTATGGTGTAAGGGAATCTGTTCTTGCTCAATCCAGATCTTGCTGGGTTTATTCATTGTACATGTATTATAAGTCACTTGACAATAAAAGAGTTTATGCCTCCAGGCATTCACCACTATTGAAATAATCCACTGTCCTTGGAATCATGGGGACTGCTAAAGCCTTGTTTATTTTTTAGAAGCATAGATTGGGAGAGAGAAGCAGAGGGATTCAATTCCTTGTAAACTTTCAATTTGAGGCAACTCTCAAATGATGACATTTATAGTCAGAATATTTCTCTCACACACTAAGGCATCCATCTGGTGGATTTCCCAGAATTTCAGATTTAAAGAATTTCTTGGTTTCCTGAGTTTTTTGTTTTCTTAAATGCTGTCAGCAGCATAGAATTAAAAATCTGTCCTAAAAAAAGCAGAAATAAGAAAAGGACACTTACACTGTGTGGCCTTGTCTTTTTAAGATGGATTTCAGTTTTAAATCATGTTTTAAAATCTGTTTTTTGTTGTGTGTGCTATATTTCAGTGATGTCTGCCATAAATATCTCTGTTTGTTTTAGTGGGAGGCATAACATCTGAGAGAGGAGCTTGGCATTTCAGAGGCAGAGAATTGTTCTGACTTCCAGAAATAGGCACACTAGAAAGTAATATTCAGATTAGTCAAAGTGTCTGTCCCTAGGGATCCAACCATAAAAAACAGCCAAGGAGGAATCAAGAGGCTCTGCTGACACATTGGAGATGCAGGACATATCCCAGAGATCCCAAAAATTTTGCAGGGAATGTATTGAATGTTGTATTCAAAAGGGATGGCTTGTTCTTCTAAAAAAATCCAGGAAGATATTGCCCAGGGTATCGCATGTTCTGGCCCATCACCATGCAATATGCAATCTTTATTTTTGTTGTGCTCAGTCACATTTACTTTTATTTTTATTTTTGCTGTCTGGGATTGGTTTCCTATTCTTGATGTATTGTATCCCAAACCCTCTAGAATCTGAGAGTCTAAAAATAAACCCTGAACTAAATCATGTACAGATACCGAGGAAAATGGTTCTCGCCAAGTGGACAGTGGCAATTAATGGTGTGTAGACTGAAGAGCTTCAGGCTTTTGAAATCTTTAGTTTTTGGATCCACAAAAAACTTTCCTCACTTTCCTCCCACAGCTCTGGGGAATCACTGGAGTAAGTCCAGCAGGCAGCTGAGTAAGAGATAGTGACTCTGCAAACCTGAGTTGGATGGACAGATCTGAAAAGTTTGTTATATTTTAGAGGGGAAAGTTGCTTTCCAATAAGTTTGAAAATCACTCAAAGACCTCTCTACTGTGTGACAAACCACCAGCATTCTGGTTTTATATGCTTTTGTTAGTTTCACTTGTAAATGCTTTGGCTAAACAGTGTTGAAGAAAATAACGTTGAAAAGAAAATTCTCTGAGAGTAAATAAACGGGGCACCTCCCTATCACGGGTATTTTTAGATAAGGTAATTTCAGCACACTGGATCTCCAATCATCAGGCATTTAAACAGAAAATGCATGGAATGGATGAAGAGAATTTGCTGGGAGAGTGGAATGACCACTTTGGGTGCAGCTGGCAGTGTCATTGTGCAGATATTCCACGGTGGCCATGCAGTTTTACATGGCAAGGAGCACAGAGATGTTATCCTCAAGGTTTGAGCAGCACTTTGGCCTCCTTGGCCATCCATAACAAGAGACCTCACTCTAGAGAGAGATCAGAAAGGCCAGAGCCTCTCTTGTCATGGGGGGGTGTGTGGTGCCTTGTTTTCCAACACATTTTAGGGAAAGGCAGGAGATTGCTCCCCTACAGATCAGCTTGTGAAGAGCAGAACCCTTCAGGAGCTGGAAGGCATGAGACAGGTAAAGGAGGGAGTCCACACAGAGGGGCAGACCCTCTCTTAAGAGGGAGAAAAATGTGCACCCCACAGCTGGCAACAGGTCTGATTTTATGGAAGAGCTGCTGGAAAACTTGTCATCACAGGGCTCTTGGAGGGTCTCTTTCTCCTCTTGGCAGCTCAAACACGAGGTAGAGTTGGATTGTGGCACTCTGAACCTGCACTCCGTGCCAAAATGTGCATCCTGCATGCCATGGTGCCAGTAGTCAATGCAGAATTTCGCTTGCAGACATGGCACATTATGCAATGTATGAAAAAATTATTACTTTAACTGAGGACATAAGTGAAATAATGTTAGTACACAGCACAAACATGTGAATACAGAGGCTGAAGTTCAAGGAACGCTGATTTGTGACTTCAGTTGTTACCACTGATACTTTTTTGAGTACTTCTGAATTTAGAAGTCCATTACCATCCTGTCTCATGGTCCATAACCATGCAGAAACCATGTTTACCAACAAGGGGAAGAGAGAAAGAGATGATATTTTTAAACTGTTGAGTGGTTATTATACAATCAATGGAGAGTGAAGCACCTACATTAGGAACTGCATAAAAGCACTTGACAATGTCCTTTTACTAAGTTTCAATAAAATGTATTAATATGATTACTATACTAGTGTTCTAAAGCATGAGGCCTTTTTTTAACCTATAAGTGCACGATCCTTTTGAAAAATAGTGATGAAAATGTTTTCACCCTCTTCTGTCAACAATTTCTGTCATCCAGTTTCCATTCCTATTTGTGTTTAGAAAGGAAAATTCCGATGTAATTTGGGGTTTTAAATTTTCTCAAAGCCCTACAAAGAGGCTGCTGACTTTCTTTTATATTTTCATTGGCTCGACGGGTATTTCTCTCTATGTGAGCCTTCTTAGCATGTATAAATGATCAAGATGAATGAGGAATTGTGCTTCATCAGTTCTGCAGGCAGAAGGTTTGCAGTTTTTAGGGTATAATTTGGTCTAGATTGAAGAGATACTTGCTTTATTAAGAAGGCAAAGAGGTTACTTCCATGTTTTAAATAAAACTTAAATTTATAGGTACCTTTCTCCTGGACCTTAACAGTTTCCTTCCCACTTCCACTCCAAAGAGTGAAGTCTAATTAACATCAACAATCTTTCTATGGCTAAAGTGTTTCCTTTAAAAAAAAAAGGTTTTAGGAACTTCTCTAAAATTATCAAAAATGGAGGTCAAGTAATGGCTTTATAACACTCCATTGAGCCTTTCTGTATGCCAATAGACATTTTTCATCTTTAGCTTAAGGTTGTATTAATAAAGAAGAGGTCTGCTGCACATTATGCATCTCCTGATCTCGGCTATTTCACAGGAACAGTAAGCTATGAAACTTCAGGGTGATTTTTTTTCCTATAATAATCTGCTTCTGTTCCTACTGATGAGGATCCAGTGCTCCTCTTTCTGACCTTCCATGTTCACCAGCCAATCAAGCCTGAACAGTTTCAGCAGTGTTAAACTTCACAGCTATTTCTGTTAGTCTGAGGTCTGTCCCCATCGATTTTTCAAAAGTCAGCGTGCCAGGAATTCATGTCAGATGTCAGCAAGCTTCAGAGCCACCACTGATAACCTGCTGTCTCAGCACCTCACAGCAGAGCACAGCTCTCATGTTGTGCTGCTCCTGATTGTCTGGTGAATTGGGAAAACATTGTGCAAAATACAGCAGCTTCACTGGTGGAAAAAATTGCTGAACAGCACCTGCATAGTAAAGAAAGACCATCTGCTTATTTTCCATAGCCCCTATTTCTGTACCTGCCTATCTGTCTGGATTTTGTCAGGCAGGATCATGCAGCTGGTTCAATGAGAATATACATGTATCTATGTAAGGAAGAAAGAGGAGAGAGAGAGAGAAATTCTGTTTTCATACAACTCAGAATTTTCCTGTGGGACTGACAGCTACAAGACACCAGCAAGGACAGGAATTCACCAGTGCTCATTAAGCTCACCAGGCTGTTCATCAAGAAAATGTAGACAATTATGGTTTTGTGTAGTTTAAATCCACATACTTTAACCAAAAAGGCTTGATGGGGTGTAAACTCTTCTCTCAGAGCATAAAACTTTTTTTTTTTTTGCTGAGAGAGATGGGAAGAGCTGCTTCCTATTATCTCTATTTATTCTTCCCATGTGTGAGGCAGGTTTTTTATTTTCTTGTGTAGCACAGGGTAGTGATTGCTGTCACAACCCCTGCATTAGATCAGATGAGTTAATTCCAGGTTAGTAATTCATACACTCTAATACCACTACTGTCCTTGGACAGTGAGAACACCTGCATTTTCTTTTCGTTATATGACACCATAGAAAGTTACACTACACTAAAATTTAGCAGCTTCTGCTGTTGTGGGAGCAATTGTGCTCCTCTTTACTGGAGGTTTCATAAACCTATTCACTGTAACATTCTGGTTAAACTGAAGACAGCTTGTATTGATTTTCTCTTCCTCTTCTCCTCCTCCTTTTTTTTTTTTTTCCTATTTCTTGTGCTTATCCATGTGGAGGACAAAGAGAGTGTCTAACTAAGTATTTTTCCCTTAATCAGGCTGAGAGAAAAGAAGGGTTTCAAGGTCAGTTAGAGTGCAAGATGCTTTTTATAACCTCCATCATCTTGTCTGTTTCTTCTGCCTTGAAAAGAGAGGGGTTTTTCCATGACACCAATTACAGTGCAGCCTCTCACACAGAATTCTTCCATTTGGGCTTGTATTTGCTCTCCCAGGGAAGTCCCACATCTCCCCCAGTGCTGGTTTGGTGATGTGAGCTTCTGACCTTTGGGAAACTATCCTGAACTCCACGAATTCCTTCATCCGTCCCTTCACTTATTACAGCTGGTGGTTACTATTTGTCTTGTGCTGTGTTAGCAAAACCCTGTGCAGATGGGGAGTATAGATTTCTTCACTGAGGCTAAATTGGCAAAATATATAACGCAGTATCAATTGCCCTTGGTGCCCTGAATTCCTGCCTTCGTTAACTAGGCTGCAGCAACTGTTGAAGTTAATCTGTCCACTGGCTGTGGAAAGAGTGTCAGAAGAAGTGAAGATGCCTGTCTCAGGTTTTGTCCAATTTATCCTTTATTTATTTGGTGTAGTTCCTGACTGCAGGGTTATTTGAGGTGCTCTAAAGCTGTTCCCCTCACAAATCCCCTTCTATGTGTGAAGCAGTCCTGTGTTCCTCATTTACACAGAAACACTGAAGCATGGTCAAGCTGCGCAGTTTGATAGATTTTCCATTACATTTATGACACAAGTATGAGAGCCAAGACCTTTTAACCAATCTGGTGTTCCACTCTCATATTTTTTCTGATTTGGGACAGAAATATGCATTCACTGTAAAAGCAGCTGAACCACTCCAGGATATTTCTGCTTCGTGCCTGTGTTCAGGTGGAGTTAATGCAGAGCTTGTTGAATAGATCTTAATTTGCCCCTTAACTGAAGGTGATTGCCTTGATTGCCTCCAGCTGGGGGGATGGCAACTCCCAGGTGAGGGGATTGCAGAGAGGAGCAGGTGGGGCTTGTGTGTGTGTGTGTGATTGAAACCCCCATCTTTACCTTTACCAGGGAGGGGAACATGTTAAAACACTCACAGTTTGGTTGTATGAATTCCTTTGGGGGGGAAAGAAGTGACACAGAGTTTTCTTGATTTTGTGCTGAGCAAAGCAGTCCTCACTACTCAGGAACATGAAGTGTTAGCAGGGATATTATGGAGACAGCAAAGGGGTTCCTGGTTTTGTTTCTTTTTTTTTTTTTTTTTTAAATTTTTTTTTAATTTTTTTTTTTTTTATTTTGTGTTGTTATCACCACCTACACATTAATAAGCTCCATTTGTTCCAAGTTCATCTTTGAGCTGGTAACTCTGTGTATCTTTGTGTTTCTGTTGCAGGAGTCTCTTGGCAGTGTGGTTAGAACAGTTTCAAGGTTATTTCAGATGGCAAGTTTAATACTTTGGTGCATTCAAAAAAGGCAATATCACAGTCTGCTCTTCCTTGTCCAATGAACTGACATTTCAACTGCCTTATCAAGACATCAAACATTATTTCTTTTGCATATGTTTAAGCTCAAGCTCTGAGTGAGAGGAGCTTTGTACTTGCTGTGGGGTCAGTCCTTCTCAGAGCTCTGCCCTATGACAGCAGCGTGCTTGCTTTGCTCTTCGTGACCAGTTTGGGGATTGTGTGGTGTTTCACTCTGCTCCAGCTGTTAAAATGGCATTCTGTGTTCCCTCTCCTCTCTCCCAGGAGCTGCAGGTTCTGTTTGAGGCCATTCCTTCTGCTGCCTTAAGCACTGATTAAGAAATATCCACATCTTAATGAGGGCCCCATCCTGGAGGCCAGCCCACGTTTCTCTCACAAGACATCCCTCCTGATAACAAAATATCTTTATTTTCCTTTGTTTCTGGCTCAAGGGGCTATCTTTATGTCCTCTTACAATCTCACTTGAAAATGACTGCCCCTCATTAGAGTGCCATGTGACACCTGAAAGCCTGACACACCTGAAGCTGTTTAATTCAATGCACCTGGGGGCAATCAGCAACAAGGTCTCTTAAGGAGGAGCTTCCACCTCAGGAACTGGTAGTTGCCAGCATTGGTGCTGAGCTGCTATTGTGTGTGTGTACCATGAACACTGAAAAAGCCTCTCTAAGGTAGGAAAACTTTGCTTGCTCTTGTGCTTTACTATTTACAGAGTGGTTGAGCCTTAAGAATACAGTTGGGAGCGAGAAAAGGGCCTGCGTGGCAGAGAAAATGATGGAAGACCACTGCTGCAAGAGCAAATGATTGAGATGTCTGGTGAGAGGGAACAGATGGGTGGCAGTCCCTGGCAGCAGTGAAAGGCAACAGAGAGACCCTTCTGCTGAGTGTGATAAACAACATCTTGCCTTGGTGGTGGTGTTCATCTAGCTCACAGGAGGGTTAGATGAGCCTTTGGTGTGCTGCCCTGAGCCTGGGGACAGCTCTGGCTGCAGGCACTGTCCAGCTCTCTTGTGCTCTGCAGGGCAGAACCTGCTCGGTGTCAGCTGCCAACAGAGGAGCTTGGTTGTGTCCCACCATGGCTCCATGGGTTGTTGATTCCTTTGAGTTGTTTATTGCTTTGGATCCCTGAGAAGGCTGTGTGCACCATCCCAATCCTGAAATGCTGCCCAAAGAGAAACTGAATTTACAGTGAGAGGAAGGAGGAGGGAAACAGCGGCCGGGCAGAGACAAATACAGTCAGTATAAGGCTAGAATAAGGGTTTTTTTAAAAAAAGCTTTCTAAAGACAAAACCATAGATTTTTCCTAAAAAGAAAGTTAATTTAGGCTCATAATCTTTCACCATGTGGAACTTTCTGCAGCTATAATTCACACCCTATTTATATTACTGCCATTATGATCAGGGTAAGACAGCACTTAACACAATATAGCTGTGCTGCTTAGATCAGCTGGTGGATACTTTTTATATTTACATTATTTGCACCACTCAGGTCTAAATTCTGAAGTGAGTTTAAGAAGTTGTAAGTTTCCTTTTCCATTATTCCTGATTTCAGCAATATTAGCCAGTATATTCCTTTATAGATCACTGCATTGCAGCAATGTATACTATCCAGAGATGACAAGAATTAGCATGTTCACAATCGAGCATGGGATATTAAAGTAAATTTTTCTCTCAGGGCACATGCTGTTGAGGGGAATTTTAGATGGTCATTGCAGGAATAGTCTCTGCTCTTCCCAAGTTTCAGAGTTAACTCTGGTTACTGCAGTGTGCTCTGCAATGCACTGGGCAAAAAAAAATTATGTCCTCTGGTGAGGTAAGAGAGAACCATTGCATTGTGTTGGTTATTAAGTATTTATTGTTGCTTTATTCCCCATAGTTTGCAGTCACAGCAATAGTTGAATGTGAGTTTACAAAGAAGCTGACTGGCCCAAAGCTCTCCCTTGCTCTACTCTGCAAAATGAGAGAGAATGAAGTGTTTTTTTGGGTTTTTTTCCAAAGGCATTCCATCCCAGAGCTGCTCAGAGTCAGAATCGTGGCTTTCAGCTCTGGTGGGGTTTGTCCAAGGGTGTGGGCTCTCCCTGCAGCTCTGAGGGGGTTTTGTAGGAATTACAGCAGGATGGAGCTGCATGGTGTGGTCACAGAGCACAGCCTGGCCCCTGGGGTGTGCTGGCAGCATCCATGGAATTTGGGAGCCCTCAAACCCAGCCTTGCCCTTTCCAACTGCTCATTGAGGGCCTCAGTAAAATCTGTGATCTCCAAAGAGTGCAGACAGGGTCTCTGTTGCTATTTGTGGAGAGAGTTTCTGTTGCTTGAAAGCTTTAAACTGTTTTTCTTACCAAAAAAAAAAAAAGTAAGAAAAAAAAAAACTCAGAGAGAGAAGAAAAAAGCTCCTTACCATCTGGCCATAACCTTGTACAATATGTTACATTTCAAACTGTAAGAAAATTTTTATGATCAGGTTATAATTTGTCAACTGCCTGCAGATCTTTAAGTTAAAAATGTACAGTGCAAAATCAAGTTGCTCTGTATATTGTTTTCTGAGATGGATGGAAGCAGAATGGAGGGGGGAAAAAAAAGACACTTGAAAGTGTTTTAATTGCACAGGGATGTCATTGCCTCTAGCAAGAGTTCTCCTGCTTCTGTCATAAATTTTTCATATTGCCTCGTGAGAGTGAAAACTGGAAACTTTACCCTCCAAGTGAAAGTCGATGAACCTCATAGCAGCCTCAGATCCCAGTGGCCTTGCACTCAGGAATATTAATTTAATTAAGATCACTACAATAAATTCTGGGAGGTGGGAACTCTCCTGGCACCTAAGGTAACTCGTGCAAAGGAGGAGGGAAAAACCCCAGCAAAGCCAGCCCTGGTGGAGGGAGGAACTGGGGTAGGATGTCCTCAGAACAGCTGTGCACTCACTGGAGGGACAGCTCAGAGACACCGCCCAAGGTTTTATTGGGGATAAAACCCACAGGGTCATGCAGAGCTGGGTGGTTTCATTAGCACTGACCTGTCTGCAGGCTGGGAAAAGGTGGCAAGGTGTTTTTAAGGCTCGCCTGTCTCCTGGGAAGCAGAGGGACAGCACAGGTGTGGTGTTACCCCATCAGTCACCAACCCTGGGGACACGCAGTGGCCTCTGAGAGGGGACCTGGGCTGCTCCCTGCAGGGCTCCTGGGGACAAGGGGGACACAGCACCCAGCCAGGGACACGGGGTGCTTGCAGGCTTAGGGACATCTTAATTAGATTAGAGAGCTAGGATTAATTAGCGTACTGTTAGAGGAGGTGGCTCACCCAGGAGCTGTGGGTGGTTGTGCCCCTTTGAAGTCCTGGAGCTCCAGGAGGGGTAACCAGCAGGTACCACATGCCACTTAATACTTTTTTTTTTTTCTTTTTGCCTCTTGGAAATGTAAGCTGTGCCACAGAAGACACCAGAATGATGCAAAATTCTAGAAAATTATAGCCCAAAGTTAAACTGTTCCACAATGTTGGCTATAAAAGAAAACAGAGCTCCCTCAGAAGTTCAGTGTGAAATGATAGGTTTAATAATTGGGCTTATTGTGTGGATTTAAAGCTTGAGATTCACTTAAGTGAGTCTCTGTTGCAAGGGTTGGGCAGTATGTGTGTGACCACAAAGGGATGTATGAGACTTCTGGTTTCCGATGCTAACCCCAGAGCTGTAGGTTCCTTTATTTTAAAGTGTTTTGTTAATGTGAATAGTTACTCTTTTATTTTCTCTGAAAGTTTAAAAGTATTCCATTACAAAAATTGAGATTCTGGTACTATGGGAAGAACAAACCAAGAATGCAGTTTTTCTTTGCTCCCCAGGCTTTTCCTTTCTCATCAATCAGTTGCTGTCTGAAGTGCTGGAAATGGCATCATTTGCAAGCCCATCCCACAGCCAGGGACCCACCTCAACACACTGCTCAAACTGGGCTGTGCTTTACATCCTGGAGTCTGATCTGGGTGGTTCTTTTAGTCCTTTATGACCTTTTAGTAGTTTTGCCTTTTCCAGTGAGCTACTCCTGGTGTGGTGTGAAATGAAGGTAGCAGAGTCAGGACTGTGGTGCCTCTTAGGACACATTCTCCACAGTGGGACCAACCACACAGTTGGTGTGAGAAACTGAGTCTGGTGGGACAGGGAGATGTGCTTTCAAACTGCTTTCAGGCCACCTGTGAGGGGAAAAAGGATTGTGGGATTTAATAAATGAGGTCTACCTTTTTGCTTCCTAAAATGTTCCTTGGACATGATTTGTATTTTATTCATGAGATTTAAAAATTGAGTTGGACGACTAAGCTGACAGAGACCACACAATGGCTAAAAGGGCACTAAAAATAAAACAAGAAGGGGGAGATGGCCAGTTGTGTGTCTTGAATATTTAATTATTTAAAAAATTATTATTATTATTTTAAATTAAGCTTGGGTGTAGCATGAGGGTTTTTTTGCCTTGTCTGTTCCTCTCTGTGCCCTTTGCTAAATGGCATGGTTCAGTAAGATGCACAGAGTGGTGTTACTGCAGGCATTGCAGAGCCCTTAACTGCAGGATCTGCTCCTCATTTTCCTTCAGGGTTTATTTGCAAAAGGGCAGCATAGCCAAATGTGATATTTAGGCTTTGGTTCCTATTGAAAGAAAACAAATACAGTGCTACAGAAAGATTTACTGGTTTCAAGGCAACCTGTGGCTACTTTAACGAGTAAAATAGAGGCACTTTCCTGGCTTTGAGATTTTCTGGATGGAGATTCTAGTCAGGAACTGCAGAGAGAAAAGATAAATGTTTTCCTAGATAATCTTGCAGTCCCTGAGAATCAACCATAAAAGCCAATGATTGCTGGCTGGTGATGTGACTGCCAGGTTCAATAAAATGATCATTTTCCAAAATCCTGACTTTGTCTACTTCTTATTCCTAGGAATAAGCTGATTCTGTTGTTGCTAGTGCTCAGATGGATTTGGACCACTGGAAGCTTTGTGTGTTTGGGCCCAATCTTCCTTCTCTTTAAACTGCAATCTTTCAGAATTCTTATTTGTTCCCCACCCTTTTTTGGTATGGTTTTCTCAATTCAATCAATTAATGAGTCAGGTCCATGTTCTTGATTCCTTTTTCTTACATTCCCACCAAAAAGGAGGAGTCATGACATTCAGCTCATTCTTTCAAGGGAATGTGTGCTGTGGTATTTTCTGAAAAAATAAAATGCAGTAAAATAATGGAGATTGAAACAGTTATGGGAGAATAAGATGTTGATTCTATCTTTTAATATTTTACTGTTGGTATCAGTATTGCTAATAATAATGGTCAGTTTTAAAATGGTTGAAGAGGATTATGCAAGAGGTCAAACATATTCAATATTCTGTTTCCTGAACACTGCAACTGGGATAATTTTTTCTTTTTTTTTAAGAAATGAGGAGGTAGAGAAGCAGATTTCCTCATGAGGGCAAATGCACTGTTTTATTTGGGAAGTTATTCAGAGGTGAGCACTTAGCAGAGGTTTAGTTGCAGCTGGGTATTTTTAAGCAGCTATTTCATGCTAAGGGGTCGGAGTGATTTCTCATCAGAAATGTTTGCTTTGTGCATTCTTTGTGGCATTTTCTATTATTCTGAGCGTCTGAAGTGCTCATGTTCAGGGTCACAATGAGTTGGCATCCTTTGCTGGAAGGGCAGAAGCTGTTACCATTCGTGGAAGATTTTTTAGGATTTTTCCTCTAGACTTTTCAAGTTCAAAACTAAAATTACTCTTTTCAAATGGACTCTTCTCTCCATCTTCTTTCTAGCCCCTTTCAATCCTGCATTCTGAACAGGAGTTTATTGAGTTGTGGGGTGGTTGGCAACTACCCCAACCCACGTGGGTAGGTTTGCCAGCTGAATTATGCAGTGCTTGTGAGATAACAATAACCTGAGCTGGATCCTAGGCAGCTTTCACCATTCCATATGCATTAATTCCATGTATTGTTACCCTACAATTTCTCTGAAGCATGTAGATTCTTCAGTGGAACTACTAAAGCCTACGTAAATTTTCCTTGTATATTTTTTTAAGAGCCTAGGACTTTATAATAGGAGAAAATTTTCTGCCAAAACACATTTCTTCTTCTTTTTTTTTAACTTTGATCATAGGCCTTTCTTTTTTCTTTTCCTCGCCCCTATGAACTGGTATCTGGTTTCATTTTAATATTTTTAGTTTCTTATCGTGCAGCAAGATACCACGAAAAATGCTGCTGTGATCCTGAGATAGCAGTTCCATAAGGATTTTTCTTTCAACAAGAAGCAATACAATTTGTAGAAAATATGAGAGAAGGACCCAAGGTCTCCAGATCATATTGGTTAATAGATTGATTCTGGTCCCAGGGGCCAATCTTATTATTCTTGTTGACTGGTGGGGGTGTGAGCAGCTTGCTGACTCAGCACTCACAGGTGCTGGGCTTGCTGCTCTGGCTCTGCCTTCCACACATCTGGCTCTCTGGGAGATTTAAACCTGGCTCACTGCAAACAAGGATCTGGCTTGTCTTTCTAATACAAATTCAGATAAAGGTTCAAGACAGCTTTTCTAGAAAGATGCCCAAAAATGCATGCACTAGGGCTGAACTTTTGAGTGGACAAAATTGGCCTTATCTTTCTTAATGCATTATTTTATAACCATATTATTTGGATCAGGAAAAAGGAAGAATTATCTGAATCTGGGCCTTTAGCCAGGGTTGAGCCTAAAAGATGAATTATTTAACAAACAAAGTGGGGTGATTGGTTCTGCTAAACATGGTAGATTTTTTTTTAAGTTCTGCACTCATACTGGAGTTAAAGAACACTGTCAGAGTGAGGAGCTGCCTGCCCTGATGGATCTGAATGGCCCAGAAGAGCTTCCATGGACTGTCACCACCCTCTGCTCCTGCCCAGGAGCCCCAGTGATGCCCAGCCCAGCCTGGGCAGTGGAGGGGGGACCTTGTGGTCACACTGTGGCTCCTCTGCTCCTTCCCAGGCAGAGCAGAGCCTGGCTCTGGGGGTGGTTTAGGGATGGCAGAGTGCCCATGGCTGGGCTCACCCTCCTGTGTGAGCTGGGCTTTGCTTAGAGGAACTTCCTCACAGTAAATGTTTGCTGAGGGTCGGAGCTTTGTCACCACTGCCAATCTCTGTCAGGAGATGAGATGCAGCACAAGGGAACCAGAGTCCTCTGGAAGTCACTCCTGTGCCAGGCAGTGTGTCACAGGACAAGCCTGGTTCCTCCTGCAGCACTGGCATGGCCTGACTCAGCCTTGTAAATTCAGATATTTGGGCTAACTGCTGTATTGAAGGAGGTTTCACCTTTCTGACAGGCTCTGTGGCTCTGCCTACCCCCTCCCATCTTGCTCTTCCCCAAATGCCAGTGAAGCACTAACAGAGACTCTTCCTCTCAGGTATTCTTTATTTTTCCCTTCATGTTGCTGTTGTGTTGGCAATTCCAGCTGCAAATGTTGTGTTTGACCTTCAGTAAGGGAGCCTGGTGATTTGAATTCGTTTCAAGCAGTTTTCTGACAGCAAGCCTTAGCCAAAGCCCTTAAGGTTTCCCCTACAGAAGCCTCATGACAGCTTTGCTTGAGGCTTACAGTGGTCAGTGCAAGTGGAGGTGGTTTGTAAACCGTAAGTGGCCTTATTAACTTTCCTGCAGAACTGAAATGAAGCCCAAGTCAGTCCCAGGAGCTGAAACAGGAGCCCCCTCCCACTTCTGATCACAGCAAACCAGGCTGTGGGGGATGTGTGGTGCTGCCGAGCCTCTCCTGACAGAACAAAGTGATGGAAGATGGGAATATTAGGAAAATATGTTAGTTAATCAGGGTTCCAACCTTTGGCTTATCCCTTTATCACGGTCAGAGCCAGCCTAGTGTCAGTTCTTCTGGTAAAACCGGGTGGATACACTGCTGTGCTTGGTGCCAGTGATGACACAAAGGGCAGCCCTGTGCCCTGTCCTGCCTGGGGATGATGGGCTGTGCCCCTCTGCTCTGTTCATCCCAGTTCTGCAGCCACAGCATCAGCACAGGTTCATTGGAAGGTCCAGGGAGACACAAACAGTGCCCAGGCTCACTCCTGGGTTGGGTGCTGGTACTTGCCATGGATTAGCTCTAGGATCTCAAAAGGGTGGGATTCTTATTTTCCTACTTCTTGGTAGCTCCAACCTCCCTTCCCTTTATTTTTCCTTCAGCTCAGATGTCCGTAAATCCTGAGTAAGATTGCTAAAATTCTGTCTTACTAACAATAAATTAACATCCATTCTTCCTACTATATTTGTTGCTCCCCAGAACTGAATATGCAACAACTACAAAATATCATTTTGTCATCAAAAAACCCACACTGCTTATGAAAGCCAGAATTTCATTCTTTGCAGCTTGGGTAGGCAGCCACAGGCATGAATCCTGGTTGTGAGATAAGTTACAGATAACGTGGAACACGTGGCTGGAGAGGTCTCCTGGCTCTGGTCTCTGCTGGTGCAGTCCCAGAGTCACTCTCTGTAGTGCACACTGTCCCAGCAGGATGGCCAGAGTTTCTTAATGAGGTTTTTTTAGTGTCAGCTTTATGATTGGCAAGAAAATATATATATATGTCTCAGTGTTGCAACTCTAGTAAAATCCCTTTCTGATAATTGGCATAAACTTCTAGTTAATCTACACACCTTGCTCTAAGTGCCTTCACGTGTCAGTTTTTCCTTCTCAGTATTTTCAGTTTTCCTGTCCCAGTTTAGGGCCCACCCTCTAAATCATTAATTTTTCTCACTTCAGAACTTTTTCCATTGTTGGATTTACCAGCTTGCAATTGCCCAACTTGCTTTTATTTTTTGCTTTTTTAAGTCAACATTTGCTATTCTCCAGCTATACAGTAGCAATTCCAGCATCAAAAGCTTATTTAAAATGCCCTCAAGCCAAATGAGTGACTTTGGAGGGAGCAGGCTGATCCAGCAGTTTGCAACTTATACAAGTTCAGCATTAGATCTTTTTGTCTACTGCATTTTATATATCCTCAGTCTTTTTGGGCTCACTGTAAGTTGTAACTGTGTTCTAATAGAACTTGTACTCTTTATGGTTTCATTTCTTTTATTTTACACTGTTTGTAATATATAAAATCAGATTGGACATCTCTCTACAACAGAATATTATCATCTGAGAATATACCTCTGTAGTATTTCCAATTTTGAGTTGGAAAAACTAATTTCCTAGTTTATCTAGTGTGGGAAATTAATGGTAGAGGTTCTTGGGAAACAACAAAAGGATTGGCATCATGTGGTTTCATTATATAAGGTAATAGGAAAGTTTTCACAGGCAGATGTTCTTGGCTCAGGAATAAGAAGCAGATGAAATATTAAACTGTGACTTTAGAAGAATTTTTGGACAAAAATATTTTATCTGGAATATTCTTGGGGTGTGGAATTGTCATCTACAGCAGACAATGTCATCTACATTGGCTATGGCCTCAAAGGCTGGAAAGCAGTCAGAAAATCAGGGATGAAAATATCAGTTATTGTCAGGAAGAAATATTCTCATTTTCTTTTGACATTTAAGTGGGATTTATTAGAACCTTTCAATTTGTTTGTTTGCCAAGCTCAAATTACTCAACACGGAATTTCTTGATATGACTGACCAGAAGTACAGGTCTTTACAATATAATGGCATATTGAGAGTTCCTGACTTAATTTTAGTTCAGTTTCTGGATTTAAACCAAACCTGTAAACATTCCAAATGCTTTTCTAAAGCAGACCTAAGGACACATTATAATATGATTATTTTTAATAAGTTGAGTTGCTCTCTCTCCTGGAGAACTTGCAACAGCCAGGCTCCTGAGTCTGAGTTGTCTCAGCTGTTCTTGCACGTGAGGAGGAATTGAACAAACCTCAGAGTTTTCCAAAGAACCATCAGCACACCCAGATGGGGTATGTTGTGGCTACTACTGTCAAATCCAATATGGCTTTGGAAGAAAAACCACTTTTCCAGCTTTTGCTCTATGACAAAAGTCTCTTCAGAAAAGATTTGACAGTTGTGAGTTGCTACCTTCTAAGCAGCTTGGAAACACCTAACAGGATATTTTATTGACAGGGCAAGTATTCTGTATTATGTTTTCAAGAGGCCTAATATAAATTTATATACCTGGAGTACTGCTTTCATGGACAGGCTGCTGTGGAAAAAAATGTAAAGTAATGTTGTTGATGTGGGGACCACACCTTTCACAGAATCTGCTTTCTTTCTCTTCCTGGCAGTGATTCAGAAATAGATGCAGGAATCTCTAGGGAAGAAAGGCAATGTGGCTGATGTGTCCCAGAATGTGTGCTTGCGATGTACTTGTGATTACAATTTTCTAAACGTTTGACTTTGCACAGGAAGCTATTTCTGTTTGAACACTTTGCTCCCATCCACTCCGGTTCAGCTCTGTGTCAGCTGGCTGACTGGAGCACATGGAAACCTCACAGGTGCTCAAAAATGTGAAACTCAGAGTGTCAGATGCAAATCTTTGTTCAGCTGACAGGAAAACATCCCTCACCTGAATGTTACAGATTGACAGGGCAAGGGTTGTTTTTCTTTTTTTTTTTTTTTGAGTTCATATGCTGTCATGAAACTGCAGCAAGAAATAATGTTGTGTGAAACTGTTGAATTATGAAGCCCAAGCTGGATTATATCTGAACTTTCTAGCAGAAAGTGAACTTAAGGAGTCATTTTGTCCTCAGTGGAGTGTCACCCCAAGGGCGTGAGCCCTGATTTTGTGCTTCTTTTCATCTTGCTGATACGTCCAAAGATAAATTTGATCTGTGCACTCCATGTGATTGTGGCAAAGTAATGGTTCTGCCAGCTATAATAACATGTTGGAGGCTGCAAATATACTTAATTAACATGATAAAATATTTATTATTCAAAAATGTAAAGAAATTAACGCTGCTTTAATGCTCTCAAAGAAATACTTTTGTTGTTGCAACTAAGTGGATAAATTGCTTAAGGCACCACATGCTTAGAGACTCAAGGCTAATGGAATAACTTCAGTTTTGTAGTGTTTCTCTAGCTGGTAGAATTAATTTAGAAAAAGCTTTTGAGAGGCATGCTTTGTGTATTGTGGTTTCCTCAGCTTTGGGGGTTTTAGGTTTGCTTTTTGGGCCGGATGTGTTGTGGGGTTTTTGTGAAAAGCTGAAATGTTTTCATAGTTCTTATAATGTTCTTATAAGCACAGTGGAATTTGCTATAAAATTGCATTCATTTCTGAGAAGGAAGTTATTTACCAGTATACTGGATTGTAGAAGATTTTGGTGGAGGAAGGAAATGCTTACTGGTGCTCTCTGTAGAAAAAAGAAACTCTAAGTTAATTTAATTAGGACTTGAGGATTCTGAGCTGATGCATGTGTGTGACAAAACCATGACCTGTATATATGAATTTTTATTTCTTTATTTTGGGTGACTGAGTCTAGAACTGACTCTGAGCTTGTGACATAATTAGTACAATAGTGCAAATCAGCCATTTTTGAAAAGAGTAATTTACTCCATATGCAGCTTCTCAGCAAGAGCCCTCATTAATCAAAGAAGGCCATGTACATCAAAGTGTTCCTTGCTTGCTACAACAACATCCATCATACAGCCAGTAAATGTGCTGTGGCAGGGTTTGATAAATATAATGCCTTTGATGTGCTGATAATTCTGTGTATTGGCATGCTGCTGCCTGGAACTCCCTGGGTATGCACAAAACTCTCAGCCAGCCCAGCTCTCTGCTCCAAAGTTGTACCTGGGCTCACCCAAACTCTCCCAAAAGCCAGGTGTGTGTGAAGGAGGACTTGAGTGTATTTTCTCTGTCGCTTATGATCCAGTTTTTATAATCTCTTTATTTTTAATCTAGGTTCCCAGATGCTACAAAATTCCTTTGTGAGTATCTTTATGTAGAGATGCAGCTTTATCTGACAAGAGCTTCTGTTTGTTGAGGCACTTGAATTTAACGTGGTTTATTCCTCCTTTTGTGTGGATGTGCAGTAGAGATTTAGTGTAGAACTTGTAAGAGATCTATGATATGAGAGGATAAAGCGGGTAGAGGTTGGAGGGGGCATGGTCTTATGGTAAAATATCAGAAATTATCTTTGTTGGATGCAAGGGAAGTTGGTTTTAGGAGCTCAGTCCTTTGGGCACACAGAACATGATTTATGTTAATTCGCTGCCCTCTCTGCAGTTTCTCTACTGCCAGAGTGAGTGACTGAAAACTCATCTGCAACAAATAAAAATGATTACATATGAAGATTTCTGACATGTCAGCGAGGGGAGCTCCCATTTTTGCTCTGTTTAATGCAAATAGTGGTGTTTCAGCTCTGAATCCATAAAGAACAGCAGCTGTGCACTGAGAAGCAGTGCTGGTGCATTTCAGATACACTGCTTACTGAATTGCACTTTGATTGATTTATTGAATTAGAGTTTAATGAAAGGACAAATTACAAACTGGGCATTTTTACCCTAACTGTGTTATAGATACAATATGCCAAGTCTTTGTTTCTTTTGCTTCCTCCAAAGCTGCTGAAGCTTGCTTTCAACTGCTGCTCACTTTTTTTTTTTTTTTTTTTTTTCCAAGAGTGGGGCATGAAAGCAAGGCAGGAAAGAGACTTGGAGAGAAGTCTTTGCCCCCTGGGTGTAGCAGAGCCCCTCAGCAGCTGCCACTTCAGCCTGTGGTTCAGAAGAACATCTGCCACCCTTCCCTGCCCCACCATATGTGACGTGTGGGGGGTTACAGGAGCAGTGTAAATGCAGATCCCAAAGCCCTCTGCTGTCACTGTATGCCTGCCTGGGGCTGGGGTGGCCCTTCAGTGGCAAAGCAGGGGCAGGTGTAACCTGCCAGAGCCACACCTGGCTCCACTTGCTTGTGAGGTGTCTGAAAACAAAGGGATTGAGGGAAGGAGTGGGAGTGTTTCAATACATGAGTTTGGCAAAGGTTTCCTGGCACCTCTGGGTGCTTGGGGCACAGCTGATCAGCCTCGGTGCTCTGGTGGGGAAGGGGGGACTGAGTCCGACTGATAAACTGGATTTTGTGTCATCACTGAGCCCTGTGGAGGGTGCCTGGGCGTTCCTGCACTGAGAGAACTCTCACTCCATGGTCATGTCACAGTGAGGGGAGAGGAACCCCAAACAAAGCCTTGTGCTCTCCTTGCTCTGGTGCTTGGTTCAGCAGGAACAGCCCTGCTGTGGAAGGGTGAGCACCCAGGAGCTTCCAGTGCCTCTCAATTACTGTGCCAGCTGTGCTGAGCAGCTGTGGGCTCTGCCAGTCTGAATGTCTGGGGAGTGTTCAATCATCCCCTGAACGTGTCATTTGTTCTCTCTGAGAGCTGGAGTAGGGAAATGTGGAAGGACCTGGGGAAAGAGTGCATGTGGTACATAAGGACCCAGAAAATGTTGAGTAGTCTGCTTCTACTGTGATTGACTTGTTTGGCTTGTGGTTTGATTTTTGTTTTAAGTGACAATTGAGATATATTTGTTTGTGTAGATAATAGCACAACAATTACTTCCTAGGAAAGTAAAACTTGAAGAGAACAGATATCCTGTGAAGACTTCTCTGGAATATACTTAGTTAAACTCCAGGCAAGCCAAGAAATGCACTTTGAGGGAGGGAGATGCATTGATGGAGAAGGATAATCTGAATTAGTTTGTAGCCTGTGAGCTGCTGGCTGTGTGTGCTTACTGCTTGCTATGGTTGGAATGTTGCTTGCAAAGCACCGACACTGATGCTGTGAATCCTGCATTTGGTAAGGTTGAGTATGCATTTTTGATGTGCAAAATAAGAAAAACTGAGCAATGTGCTGTTTGCATTATTGCTTCTCTGTAAGCTAGCTCTGCAATTAAAGAGATTATTAAAGTAATTAAAATAGTCAGAATGGAAGTTCTCTGGATTTTTCCTCATTTCTTTTTGTTGGTGTGTGCTGATCTTGGATACCAACTGTGATACTGAACTTTTACTGGCAACTGAGTGAACTCTGGGAGAGTTGGTTTCTCCTGGACAATGTCTGTATAGATAATTGACTTCAAGCATCTCTCCTGCACTATGTACAAGAAATTAATCCCTCTAGTTGTAGCCTGTGTGCTAAGGGTTGCCAATGCTGAATGCTGCAGTAATAGGTAGTTTGGATAGGAAAAAAAGGAATGAAGTTGTATCTATAAAGTGAGTAAAACTCTGGTCTCCCAGACATGCAGATCAGCTGGATATTCTCTGCTTTGTGTGAACAGGATCAAAGGAACAGCAGCTCCTACTCATATAATCACAAATGAAACTAAATGTGCTTTTATCAGCTCTGTTCTGACGGCTGAGATGCTGAGGTTTGTTTATGATGACAAAATAGCTTAAAAATCCCCCCAGAAACCCCTCTTTCCTTTTCCCAGACATCCCCTCCCACATGGTCGTAAGTACCTTCCTGAGTGGCATCCTAATTTTGAATAAAACAAAGAAAAGCCAGGTCCTTTTTCCTTAGGCAGAGTATCTGAAGCTGTAACTTGGTCTTTTGTCCTTTGAGATAAAGTTACTGAATGATGTAACAATTGCCCTAAAGCCAGTAAAATATACATTAAAAAAGGTATTGTTTTGAAACTGTAGCATCTGGAGAAAGCTAGATTATTCCATTAAAGTGGCTATCTAAACCATGACAAAGGAAAAATGTTCCAGATTACCTTCTCTTTCTCTAATGAATTCTAAATGCATGGAAATTTAATTTTACTCTGTCAATCATCCAATTTGAACAAAGCCCAAGGCCTTAGATTTTGAAACCCTGAGGAGCCACAAAATTGTAGCCATCTAAATTGTTTGATACTGACAGTGCCTCTGCCTTATCCCAGCTCTTTTGGTAACTTCTGATGCCAAGAGAAGAATCTCATAAAAGCCAGGAGAGAAAGTGGATTCAGTTAAGTGAAGATGTCACATAAACCTGCACATTGTGACTAAGGTTTTCGGAGGTGCCAGGAGTTTTTCTTATTCATTATCACATTTACAGCAGGTTGATTAGCAAAGACAGCCAGGTATCCATCCTCAGAAGCTGGGTGTCCCGGGATGTGACCTACAGCATGAACACAAGAGATGAGTCCTTCTAAATCAGTTGTTGACTTTTGATAATCCTTGTTTGCCTGTCTTACCCCATTCTGCAATATTCCTGCTAGGGACTGTGCCTTTGTTTCTTTAGAGAGCAGGCAAAATGCCTTTCACATGTTGGAAAAGTGGCCTTCATCCTGCCTTTTCCCAGTCTGAAGAGAGGATGAATAATTTGTGGTGAGGAATCAACCAGCTGTGGGAAACTTTGGGATTTTCAGGAAAACTTCAGTGTGACAGAAATGCTAACCTTACAGTGCTAACCACGTTTCTTGCTATTGCAGCAGCACAGGGTAAAAGATCCACTCAAAATTTTCTTTTATTGGATTTGAGCCTGAGGTGTGCTACACGTCTAGCCATAGCAATGGAAAAATACAACTGGAATTTGTATATCAATGTAGAGAATGTGGTTGTTGTTCTTTACTAATTTTAATCTGTCAGTCGTGATTCCCTGAACTTGAAACAAAGAAAATACTGATCAAAGCTTTTCCTTTGAGTGACATGGCAGCACCCTGATTTTTCTTTTTTTAAGTTTATTTTTTTTTTTTAAGATGATGAATATTTTATCATGGTCTGTGTATAAAAGAACAATCTCTGTCAACATTCCTCAGCATATTGAGTCTGGCTGTTCAGTGCCAGGTTCTGGAGATGCCAGACAATTCCCAACTTCTGCTGTAGGAAGAACATTGATTTCTTTATGGCCAGAATGCACATGTTGATACAATGAGTATTTTTCTTTCTTGGTATGAAATTCTTCCTCCACAACCTGGCAGACACACATATTTCCTAAAAGGGTCTGTCAGGAAAATACAACCTTTACCTTGTGAAGTGGGAAGTATTCCCAATTGGAAGGCATTGGGTAGCATGAACTCCAGGTGAAAAACTATTCATCAGAATTATCATCTTTCCAGTGATCTTTGTTTGGGCCTCAGCACTGCTTCCTTAGCTCTGCTCCTGCTGACCTCCCACTTGCTCATATAAACAAAATCTAAATCCACGAGTTCTGAAAATCTAGGATTACATTTAATTAGTCCTTTAATATCTCTGAAACTGAGATAAGGCAAAACTGGGCAGAGGTGAAAGTGTCTTATAAATTCTGTTTTAGCCCAGGTAGCAGCAGGGAGAATTCAGTGCTATTCAGATCTTACTTGCATATCTCACAATGTATCTTCTAGAAGTAGGATGATGTTTTAAAATGTAGAGGGGAAAATAAATGGTATGAAATGTGCTAGAGGATAATAATCTCAGAAAATATTAAAATACAACAGTATTTGTCCAACTGTAACTGTCGACTTATTTTCCCAAATTACTTTACACTGGCATGAATTTACAGAGCAGGAGACTGAAGTTTATGGCTCATTAACAATAACTGTTGTACACCTACACCATAATTCCTCAAAATGTATTTTCTCCTTTAGCACTACATATACAGTGTGGAATGACAGTAATTACAGAAACTAATTGAATGAGATAGTCGTAACTCTAAAAGTCATATTACTCATTTCAAAATGGTTTATTTCCTGAAATAAACAATCTTTACGGAGTGAACAGATATAACATCCCTTTAAGTTTATTAAACTCATTAAATATCCTTAAATATGTTGAAAAGTGTATGCTGTGCATTTAATAGAGGATATAGATACATGCAAGTATGACATCCATAAAAATTGTAGTCCTTAAAATGAGATTTCAGTGAAGCAGTTTGTCTCCAAAGTTTGTCTTTCCACAGCTAGTCGAAAATAGGTTAAGTTTTCAGAATTTAATAGCAAAAGTTTGTTGCAAAATTAAATCCTTGGTTTCATCTGTGTGGCGTCCTCACCCAGCGGAAGTTTCAATGATTGCTTGGTCAAAACAAATCCATCTTTGCTCGTTAATGCAGAGCTGACCTTCCCCAGTGGTTGTCCCTTCCAAGTGTGCCGGTTGCAGGGGAAGCTCCAAATTCTGCAAACTTGGAGTCCTATGGATACATGTGTGAGCCTGGGGTCAGACCCTCTTCCCAGCCCATGGAAATACCCACAGTAACAGGGGCTGGTTTGGGATTGGAAGGTGGAGGGGTCAAATGGCCTTGAGGCAGAGCTGAGCCCTTCTTCTGAGCACACTGTAACCTCGGGAGAAACAGTTTGGGTGTTTAATTTCATTTTATTGTCACACTGTGGAGGCCCTTTCAGGCAGAACACCCAACCCTTCTGATGCCTTGCAAGAGAGATGGCTGGATGGGGGGGCAGGCAGGGAAGAGATGAAGGTGCAGCTCCCCATGACAATGTGAGGAGGAATGAGAAGGAACCTTGCATGGGTCAGGCCTGGCTAAAGATGAGTGTGAGACAGAGCATTGCTCAATAAGTGCATGGCTGTGGTTGGGTGGGTCCACCTTCACCCCAGGATATACTCAAAAACTTGGTGTTTGTTTTCCTACTGTAGAAATTTGGGAGTACATCAGGTACATCGTTTGTTTGGGGGTTTTTTGGTTTGTTTTTTTTTTCTGGTTTGCTTTGGACTTTCTATTGTCTGGGGTTTTTAATTGCTGAGTGTAGCTTGTTTTTGTTGTTTTAATGGGTAATGATGGGTAATTCGTAGGACTTGATAATGATTTCAAAAATTCAGGTTTCTAGAAGGCATTTCCTATATATATTTCCTATCTATATAGCTATATATATATATATAGCACTTGAAGATTCTATATATGAATTAAAATGCTTGTTAGTTGATAAGATGTGGTTTAATGACAAAGGTCTACTGTAGAGCAGTGTAATGCACACATTACACATCAACAGAATATGTAAGCAATGTAAACATAACATTTACATGTAGTGCAGTCCTGCACTCCTCGTTGCTGCCGTAGTGTGCTCAGAGGCTCTTTTAAAACCTTTATTATTTTCCAGGGTTTCAGCCTGGTATCTCTGTGCTTACCTCAAGAGCACTGTCTTCAGTAAACAGGAGCCCATGTTTAAAACAAAGTATATATAAAAAAATCTTTGTGTGCAGTTACCTGCTTTGCTCCATTTTGTAAGTTGTTTATTTATTAAAGCAATAATGTGAGTTTCCTCCTGGTGGAGAGTCTTTCAACACAAACTCTTTTGTTCGTGGAGCTGCTTTCCCTGACATTGATGCTGACAATCTTCATCAGCATTCACCCAGTGTGTCATATGAAACAAGGTGATAAATGTACCCTTGCACCCCAGGGTGTTACAACGTGCAACCATTTTTCTCCACTTTCCTCTCTTTTAGCAGTCACTGTTCTGCTGGACTGCAAAAACCTAATTGTGGTATCTTCTGCTCTCCTAAACAAGCTCATTTTTCTCCAACCAAACCCATCAGAGATGCTGTCAATCAGTGAGAAACCTGTCACACAGAGATCAGGGTGGCAAAGGGCTCCAGTGTTCAGGTTCTTCACAGGAAATGCTTTAAACCATTTTGTGCTAAAACCTAGATTTTTTTCTACTTGCAGTCTTATCAAATGAATCCTAAATTAGCTGCTCTGTCTCTTCAACAACAAATTGTAAACAACACAGATAAATGCTAAGAATAGGTCTGTATAATACAAGAATAAAATCCAAGACCAAGATGGTATTTCCTCCTAATTTTGAATATGGATGATTTCCCTGTCGTATCACAAGTGACTATAATGGGATCTAATAACCATTGGAAATTATATTACTCCACACTCTCCCTGTATCTAAGGGAGACAGAAACCTGAAAGCAAGTGGATGGGTCAAAATAGGGTGACTTTGACTCAAACTCATTGGCTACAAGTATTCATTATAAACAAAATCTGTCAAATCTTTTCACTAATAAGGGTGTAGATCTTATTACAGCCTCAGGACAGTAATAACTTATTCTCTGACATATTATGTGAATTTTATGTGCCTACTGTATAAGAAGTGCACAGTTTCCATAGCAATTTTGATACTTCTATGATACATGATGTGACAGCATGTGCCATTTTTCGTTCCTCCATGATAAATTGTCCCCACCACTCACCCACTGGATTGCTGCTAGAAATCAGAATATCATTTTGATGTCGCTGAAAACTAATATTAATAATTAGGCTTAGATGTTTGCTCTGGCAAGAACAACTTCTTTATTATTATTTCACTGCTTCATTGCTTAGGTTAACAATTTTGAAACCATAAATCAAGGATGATAAGGTGAAGTCTATGAATTGGTTTAGAACATATCAGGCATAATCCCAAACTTACAGTAGGATGAGGCCCCATGTTTTTGGTTGAGTTTCAAACAAACTTCTTAAAATATTATTTTATTGCTGTTCTTGCCCTGAACTAAATGCTGAAAACTGATTTAATTTCTGGTTTTGGCGATAGCACAAAGCTCACATGGGCTCATTGAGATCTTGGAAAGTTAATTTATTTCCCCGTGTCTCAATTTACCCATTTGAAAATGTTCTGTTTGCAATTGTTCTCCTGGAAGGCACTCTGTTACTGAAGCTTTTTTGCTGTGAGAAATGAACCCTTTTTTAAGTTTGGGGTTGCTTTGTGTGGTGACTTTAGCCACAGCACTTTTGTAGCTGTATCATTTCCAGCAGAATGGAAAGTCAATTACCAGAGGAGTTCAGGGGATGGTTGACCCAAAGGGCATCTGAATCCCAAAATAATGTGTAGGACTGCAGGAAGGGACCAAAGGTGATCAGGAATCGTGCACCTGCAGTGTGCAGGGCTCCATTTCTTCTTCTGTACAGCAGATTTTAACAAACATTCAGTGCTGTCCATGTTAGTACCTGATGGTGTTCTGGAGAGATCAGTGTTTGCTTGCCATAGATCAACTTAAGGGGTAAAATTTGGTTTTGCTTAAAAGTCTCATTGTTTGATGTTATTAAATTATGCACTATAAAAGGTAAATTGATTTACAGGTGTAACATACTGTTGTGTCAGAGATTTCTACGGGTTTCTATTAAATATGTTTTCAGTGAATGTTACTCATGCTGCCTGAATATGTGCATTAATTTGTAGGGCACTTCAGATTTGTTGTTTTTTACGTGCCAAAAACTGTTGCTCCATGGTGCATGCCAGTAATACTGGTTTACATTGGGTTTCGAATTAAAAAGAAAATCGTTGATTCTCTCATTTACTGATTTGGCCGTTAATTGTATTGCTTTTATGAAAACATCACAAAATAGAATCCAGTTTTATTCTGATAGGCTTATGAGCAGTGGAACAGCAGGTGGAACTTGTCACCATTATTACTGCTTTTATTATAGTTGCAAATGCTGTCTTTATTATTTTTCAGTAGAATAAATGCTCCTAGCAAAACCAATTTAACGTGACCTTGTTATTGCACAGTCCTAACTAGCTAAATGTATTTTGGGGTTTCAACCACTGATATTTCAGTTTCCTGGCAGCCTAGAGAAAGCTGTTGAAAAGCTTGGCAATTCTCCATTAAACAGAAAAAGAAGGTAAAACTCAGCTTTGTAAAGCAGTTTACATGTAATTTTTGGAAAGGTCCCTCAGTTCTTGTTCAGTTAGATGTATATTTTATGGAGATAGTGGGTGGCATTGTGATATGGATTAACTGACTGACTCTGCTGATGGTGTGGGTTCAAACTCTTGAAGGCTTTTCCATAGGGACAGGACAAGCCTAGGGGAGAGGGGAGGCCAAGGACAGTGACAGAGGAGTGCAGCTCCTGCCCTGGCTCTCGTTGATAAACCTGGCCCAGGAGGCAGCCCTGGGCTGGTCTGAGGTGCTGCTGACCCTTCAGAGAAGGTCTTGGGGAAGACTGAGAGCAGCTGGAGAGCACAGGAATTTTGGGGAGGAGAGCATGCATTCAGAACAGATCATCTGGTTTATTCAAACGCACGACTTGAAGCCCCTGTGAGCTGATAACGTGCTGTTCCAAGTGATTCATTTGACTCGGCCCTGGCTGGCATCATAACAGGATAAATCCTGGGAAAAGACCTGGCTTCTCTTTGCTGTGCCTTCATTTATGGGTTTTGGTTTGGCTGGGATGCTGACCAATATTATTTTCACTAGAATTTAACCTGCCATCTCTTGCTACCAACAGCTGCCTTAAGCTTCACCTTGCCTCGTTTTACACTGTACTCTCTCCCAGCACATGTGCTGCTCTGGGGACGAGTTTGTTCCTCTACACCCTTTGCAAAAGCAGCTCGAAAGAACAAGAATGTCTGACAACAGCTCTCACTATCTCAGGAAGAACTCACCCAGGCAGACAAGGCAGGGGAATTTGGCAGAGCCACGTTGATGCCAAATGTGAATTCCTGAGCACTGATTTGTTAAATAAGAGGGCAACACGTGTATGATGGGTGTTGATTTTTATCACTTTTTCTGATTTTTGCTGAATCCTCTGGCTCCCTGCTCTGTCTGCAGTGCTTGCATCTTCCCCAGCACTGAGTCACTGCCAGTGCACAGAGCTGTATAAACCAGGTGGTTATTTAGCAGACTTATTAGAGATCTCATTTATTATTAAATGGAGGGTTATTGGCACATTCATCAGGGTTTTTTTTTCCTCTATGTAAAATTCCAGTTTGCCATGATTTTTCAAGTTCAGTCAGGCTTAAGTGGGAAATTGCTGAAAAGTTTTGAAGGAAAAATAGTTGGAAGAAAAGAAGAGCAATTTCATAGAAGTCAAACTGTTTTCTGCATTCATTAGATTCAGATTTGTTTTAATACTGTAATTTCTATCATCAAAGGGTTAGAAACCCAAGAATTAATTTTGTTTATAGAACTTGTATGGATTAGATACATCCACTTAATTGTCTTGGTAGTCTTCAGTTCTGTGTTACAATGAATTTTATCTGCAGCTATTATGAAATGACAAATCAGAAGTGACAAGTATTGATCAAATATTTTCAGCAATCAAATTTTTCTAAGGCAAACAAAAATATTTTTCTGGATTCCATCACTTTTCAATAAGTTTTTCTATGGAAGAAACTCTAAAGATTGCATTAAGTCTCTTTTTGTTATGATTAATTGCATTTTGACTTTTTTGTAAAGCGAAATCGATACAAATACCTTACAAATCATTATAATATCATTGAGTGTGCTACACATAAACCAAATTATATACATGTAGATCAGGGAACTGCAGAGTAATAACAAACCCAAACAAATAACTGTAAAGTAACAGCCTGGTAGAGATCTCGCATAAACCAGCATGTTTCATTGACAAAGCAATATATTTGGTAGACAAAATAATATGTAACTCTAATGAGGTGTTTAAATTTCAGTCCATGTTTCACCTTGTAGTATTTCTATTTTATGAATGAACAGAACCATTAAATTAAAAATGAAATGAGGTGGTAAATCATGGGTTCTGTTGTATGTGAAGTTGTCGTATGCCTTTGGATTTTTCTAAAAGAAAAAAAGAAACAAAGCTGTTCTACAAGTGATGCCTTCTGCTTGGCTATTTTCCATTTATTTAACTAAAGCCTCTAATTCCTTAAATTCTGCTCTCTTGCTAATTAATGACAAAAGTTAGGCACTCTCAGCAGGGTTCAGTTCAATGGTCAGGCAGCTCAAACTGCTGGAGCACTGCTTGTCTCGTGCCTTTGTAAAGGCTGGCACTTGCTGCTATTCCAGAAATCTCTTCTAGTTTGCCATATAACTGTCCCCACTTTTCAAGGATTCTGGCTGCTTTAGAACTATCAGAATTTCAATTTTACAGTCTCAGGCAGATGCTGGTTTGTGCTTCTCCCATCAGTGCTTATCCCTTGCGCTAATTTGATGCTGGCAGTTTGTATTGCTGAGCAGCTCTGGCAGTTCGGTCCCTGTTTTCAGGCTGCTCACCTCTCTGCCAGGGCTTCTTCTCAAACCAGCCCAGCCTCTGTTCCTCCCTGCAAACCGGGTGCTGTGCTATTGAGTTCTTCAGGGCTTTTTAAGGGCGTAGTGGCGTGGGTCTGGTGTCGAGAAGTGTCTGTGGCCCTGCTCATGCTGTGTCTATTCAGGAGGAGCACTAAAATAGAAAATCCAGACAATTCTGTTCATAGTTGTATTGAAACCTTTAGGCTGCATGATGATCAGAATTTCAGGTGAGGCAGAGCATGGCAGAAGAAAAATCTTCAGGCCCAGGCTTAATAACTGTCTCTGTAGCTATTTCCTCAGATACCTACTGTAAAATACTTCAGTTCTTGAAGGATAATGTACAGGATCCTGTTACAGCAGGTGACACTGACAGGAAAAGGCAGTATGACATCTCTTTGGGTGACTGATAGTTTCTCTGGGCAAGTTGCCATAACTCTTTAGGAGTTCCCCTCCAACCTTCAGATTTGTATGTGTTGCTGGAATCTGTGCCTTCAAAACATCTCTTAAATCAAACGTTCTGTCAAAGAACCAAGAAGTTAAATCAAGAAACACCTACTTCCTCCCTGAAAAGTGATCACGCTCTTCATCTTTGCAGTGGCCCCAGGTGAAAATCCTTGTAAGTGTGAGTCCTAACAGGATTGTTATTGCACCTGGCTTAGTTCTCTGTCTTCCAGTTTAGCTCAGAGCTGCTCAGTGGCCTCCAGCAGATCACACAAATCATTCCATCCCAGTAATTGCTCTTTTCCTGCTCTTAGAATAAAGACACAACTGTTCTGTGCAATTCTCACTCTCATGGCATTTAAAGATTTCTTTAGGGTTGGCAGCCACAGCAGTGAGAGTATTCCTATGGATTGTGATGGCCCCAAAGTCTCAAACTGGTACATTTAAGTGAAATTAAACAAATGCTTCTCTCTGTCTTGGGAAAAATTTTTATGGCCATCAGACATGAAAACCAAACCCTTTCTACCATCCAGCTCCAGCAGTCCAGACCTCTCCAAGTAACTTCTGCAGCTGGGTCAGTCTGTGCAATAGCAGAGTGGGAAAATTCACATTTGAAATGATACTTGGTAAACTTCATGGAGAGGCTGAGAACTTCAAAGTTTTTCTTCTTTTTTTCCTTAAATCAATTGACCTAATAGAATTGAATAGAATAGAATCTAATAGAATAGATATTACATTTCTCTAGGCTACTGACCACTAAAAGTCGTTCTGTCACTGATACACAAAGTTATTGGAAATAGGCTTGAGGAAACATGTGTTAAAGGTTTAAATGACTTAAATTTTACATTTGTGGGTGTGTGCTTACCTTTCAGTTTTCCAAAGCTCACAATGTATTTGTGTTCCCTTTTTCTGAGCATCAAGGCCTGAGTTTTCATATTCAGTATTCTGGTTTTGATGGCCAGATTCTCAGGTCCCAAGTTAAGGGAGAGAACTGACTTTGCCTCAGAAAATCGGATTCTCTTAAATGCCTGCAACACTCTGGGAAACTTGAGCCTAAAAAATAAATTTTTCCTGAAACAACGATCTGTGAATAAGTTAACACTGTGTACTTTGCTGTAAAAATGTATGTTGGGTACATAAAACTTGGCAGTTTTCTTCTTTCTTTTTTTGATTGCACGATCTCTGTGCTTTGCTGTCACCCAAAGAACTTCAAATATGCACATGCTTAAATGATATATTCTATTCAAATACATTGCAGAGAGAATTGTGTAATTTACTTGCACTTTGTAACTAAGCAGTCCATGGAGAGAGAATAATTTGCTTTGGAGAGAGAACAGGTAATTTTGAGTGACAAAGTCAGGAAAGGCTCTTTTTCAAGAGTGTTCATGAACAGAAAATGACAGGATCTGTTGAAACATCTTCTTTGCTTTTGTTTAATATGGAAAAGTGTTGACTGTCCTGAGGTGCTAAACTTACCAAACTGATTTCTGACTGCTTTGTGTTTTTGACATGTTCCTCAAAGGCTTAGAAGCATGAAAATAGTTTAAAAAAAAAAAAAAAAAAAAAACAAAAAAAAAAAGAAAAAAAAAAAAAAACAGAGAAAATAAGGTAGTTAATCAGGTTCCAAATTTAGACTTTTTTAAAGTTCCTAATTTTTAACATGTATGTTTTCCTCCTAGGAACACATTGAGGTTTGTGTACACACAGCTGGCCTTAAATTTGGTAGCACCCAGCACAGAACTGGCCCAGGCTCTTCTGTGGAAGGAGCAGGACTGAATCCTGCACCTCCAAGCCTGGCCAGTGACAAGATGTGGCTGGACTTGTCCCAAAACAGGGGATGCTGAGTTACCCTTCCTGGTCATTTTTTCCATTGGTGGTCACCTAAAGCTGTTTTTCCTCCACTGGTTGAAAAATGCTTTGTGAGCCTGTGAGGAACCTCTGAAATGCATAATGATGAGGTTAGAAAAAAAATAAAATGAGCTTGTTACTGTGATGGTTGTTGAAAATTTATGAGACCCACTTTGTACCAGCAAAACAAACGCAGCTGCCTCCTGCCCGTCTGTGAGAAAAATGTCCTGTATAAAAAAAAAACCCAAACAATAAAACAACTCCAAGAAATTTTACATTGTTTAAGTGCAAAGGTGTGGGAACTTCTCAGCTGGAGCAGCCATTGCATTCTTCATGCTTCAGTCTTCTTTTTTTCTCAGTCTTAAAGAGTTGTTTCTGATATGGGTCCTCCTTTTAGGGAGGCCCATTAAAAAATCAGGCAGAATGCATTCACTCATTTAAAAGAGAGGTGAGGGCTAAAGAGAATTGTTTTGCAGTGATTAATAAAATCAGAAATCACGTATCCTGTGGTTCATTTAATCTCATGGTCAGCAGTAAACTGGAGGGAAGGGCAGTGAGCTTTGACTGGCACTTTATGGTGTCATCCTCAGCTGCTCTCTTTTATCAGGTTTTGTTTTATCAGCACAGTTTTGGTCACAAATGCAAGGTGCTGCACTAGGAGGATCCTGCAGCTGGAAATGCAGGATTCAGGTAGAAAAAAGAAAAAACAAAAACAACCCAAAAAACAATGAAACAATAACAACAAAAAAATTCAACAAGGGAGAGTCTTTTAAATGAAGTAATTTGTGAGGCACATGGGGCTTTCTGGGTCAATTACTCTTATTTTATCTCATACCTTTAACCCAGTTGTTTATTTTCTGAACCTCCTTGCAGAAAAGAATTAGAGGCAAGGGTGGAAGAGAATTGGGATTTGAGCCGTGAAACAGTTTATAAATAATCTGGGTATTTTTTGGTGTTCTTTTTCATTCTGTTCCACTTATAATGTGACCAGATTCCTGTATCTGCAGCTGATTAATCCAATTCCATTAGAAACTCGGTTGTCCAAAACCTCTTGTCTCCTTTTCCTCACCTTTGCCACTTCCTGTAATTCATTTACACATGTGACTGTGCATTTCCCTCATTGTCCTTTTTTATCTGTCTGCATTTCCTCCTCTTGCTGAATCCTTGCAGGACCCATTTTTCCCCACAAGGTCTATATCAGCTCAGTGCCACCGGTGCAAGGCATTCCAGTGATGTATTGCACCTATACATCATCAGAGCAACAGGGTTTTGATAAACAGCTCTCTAATACATCATTAGATCATCACTGATGGCACTTTGATGATGTATTATATTAGTACATCATCAGAGCACTGTCATCCCAGTGATGTATTTATAAACAGATGGTGCTGTCATGCAAGAAAGAAGGGAAAGCAGGGGAGAACATTTCACTCTGTTACAGCACAAAATGCATCCCCACCTCTCATTGAATGAGATCAAAGGCAAAGACCCTGTGAGGGCATAATTGTCTCATTAGGTGTTTGGCTCTGAGTCCATGGGCTTCCCTGGGCAGCACCTGGCAAGCAGCACAAAACCCTTACTGGCCGGGAGCACATGAAGCCCTTTGATGCAGATTTTCGTGTTCATTGTCACTCAGTCATAAAGCCAGGAGTATTTATCATTTTTCATAGTTGCATGCTTGCAGGTGTAATTAAATTCCATTTAATAGAGACATAACTAAAATGGTGTTTGTGACATAGGTTGCTGTGCTCAAACACAGGAGCTGGGAGCCTCCAGCAGCAGTGAATGCACTGATGGACACTCAGTGTCCACTCCACAGCTGCCCTTCCACTGCTGTAAGGGCAGAATCTTTTGCCAAAAAAAGAAGGTAAATTATGTTTATTTTAAGAGATGCAGAGCTTGTTCTGTGTAGTATCATAACTGCTAAGATAATTATTGAATTTACAGTTAATGTCAAACATTTTGAGAGCTAGCTCTGTAGATTGTTAGATGGAGTGTGTTGTTATTGTTTCCGCTATATTATTAGGATCATCAACACCTTCATTTGTTGGGTTTGTGCATCTGTTGCTCACGTAATGCCTTGCTGAACTGTATTCCTCAACTACTTTTGCTGAGGATGCCTTTTCACGTTTCTTTTTCAGGTGAGGAAACCAAGAAAGATAAAGATCATATGAACTGTCCAAATGACACAGACATTTACCCTGGGGCTGGCAAACTCCAAACACTTTTAACCTTGGTCCTAAAACAAGTGGTGCAGCAGGTAGGGCAGTCTTATTCCATCATTCATTTAAAAGGCTGTGATTTGGGATGACTGTAGTGAAATATCACCAAAGTTGGATGTCTGGTTGGGACTTTTGATTTGAACTTGTTTTTCGAGGTTCCTTGTGAGATTAGTCATCAAAATGAAAATTGTGTCCCCACAAAAGGTTCACTTGCAAATGTAGTGTGAGTGTGTATATAGATATGAACAATTATCACAAAAACATATTCAAAATATCTTATCTTTATTTTAACACATCAGGAAGTGAAATGGAGTGAGATTTGCTTTCCCAGTTCTCTTAATCCTGTATCTTCAGACTCAAAATTTACTGTGTGAGGGACTTTGAGGTCAAACAGATTCATTTTGCACTTATGGAAATTTCCCATGTCGAATTCTCGATGAATTGTAGATGAATGGAGGTGAATTTGTCCTTTCTGAGAAAGGACATTCCACCAAAATTGCACACAAGGCAGTGGAAATACATATGGAAAAAAAGTACACATTTGCTCCAGCAAAGATTCGTCAAAAGGGAACATAATCAAGTATTCTGCCTAATAAAAACCAGAGCCAGCACAGTGTGGCGTCTGCTAAAACTTTATAAAATGTCAGGGTAGGGCTCATTCCCTTCTTTGCATTGTTTGCCTCGAGTAGGTATCGTCCTAATTCTCATATTTCATAGGACTTGTAAAGTCACAGGTTAGAAATAATTGCAAAACTGAATTTTGTAATTTAAATACATGAGACAAAAATTAAGGAAGAAGAAGCTACTGTAATATTAATTCTACAGATGGAAAGCTGAACACAGAGAAATAGAATATTTTCCCTGAGGTCCCTGTGTCTGTAATAGAGATCAGGCTTAGAGATGGGAAGATCTGATATGCAGATCTTGGTTCTAGGGTGTCTGCTATAATTTCCTCCTGCTGCTTGGCACAGACAGTGGGAACACTGTGTGTTTCAGGGGGAAGAAAAAACAAATTAAAAGTGTTCTGGCACTATACTTAATGTGAGAGTGCTAAAGTATCGCCAGAGCCACTGGGCGCCCTCAAAAATTGGGTTCTTAAACTCAAAAGCTGGGATGAGCTCAGGTCAAAGTGAACATGTGCTGAAATCCTTGCTGTGCTGGGAGAGGAGTTTGGATTATTTTATCAGATTGCATTTTAGCAGCACTGAAACTGAGTCAGAGAGACTCAGCAATGCCAACAGCTCAGGGATCTGCTCAAGGAGCACATCTTGTGTGGGGCTTTGGGGACAGAACAGGCACTGACCCCACTGGAGGGGGCCAGCTGAGGGCCACCGAGATATTGGGGAGCTACAGCACAGAACATGCAAAGGGAGGCCAAAAAATTTTCTTCTTCTAGGGAAGAGACTGACCTGGTGCAGTGGACAGCTCGGTATTCCCAAATATCCCATGGCTTTCCTTTCCTCCCAAGATGTGCTGTTCTGTGCTGTTTTGGGGATTCAGCCACCACCATGGGAAAAAGGGAAAACAGTGTTCAGCAGAAGGGGTGGATCTGGTACTGCAGGAATGTGCTGGACAAACAGAAAATGGGGGAAATATGGGGGTCTCATGAAGTTCTCTGAAGCTTGGCATTTGGAGAAGGATAGTATTGTCCATTGGAGGTAATGAAAAGTACTGCTTGGCAGTCACCCTTTAGCATTCATTTGGTACTCAGACAAGGACCAAAACTGGTGCCAGAATTGTTTGTATTAATTTATGAAGTCATTAAAATGGAGAGTAAAGGGGTATTCTCATACTCACACAGCACTTTGGAACGTGGGGATGCCAACAACTTCTTTTCACACTGGTGGGCATTTTGCACTGGCAGGGTCTCTCAGGCTGAACTCCAGCCCATGAGCCACTGTGTGATTATTCAAAGAGTGCAGCAGGGTCTGGATTTTTCTCAGCTCTGTCTGTGTAACACGCTGCTGCAGCCGTGGCATTTCTGAGAAGAACAGGCAGGGTCATCTGAGTCACAGGAGCAACCTGATTAGGTGGTTTTGATCACACAAATGTTTTTAGCCCAGTAAGGAGTCAGGGAGTGCTGTCTGTAAATCTTCCAAAAGTCAGGCCTGGGAGACTGCTGTGACAGTCACTGCAACAAAGAGGAATAACATGATGTAGTAGGAACAGGTTCCTTTCCAGGAGGAAATGGTCTTGATGCTAACAAAAGAGTCTCATAGGTCATTCAAGATTTCTTTTTTCCCCCAGTTACAGACTGTGTGGTTATCTGTTTTAATATATGTGTTAATATTTTTAAAACCAACATTTGCTCAGCCAAAGTAGAAATTGCTGTCAGATAGGAATTTTTGATTTTTTTTCCCCTACAAAACTGGGAATAGGAAAATGCTTTCTTAATTAATCAATTCTCTTATTGTATAAAACAGTATCTAATATTCCAATCCTGCTTAAAAACCTCTATTTTTTGGTCATCTTTAGGACAGTCTAGCTGCTGTAGTAAAGCAGGTAACTGGAAAAATTGGCTTCAAGGAGATGATAAGAAGAGGAGCATAAAATAGTGCTTGAAATACATATTTTGTTCTGAAGACAAAATTTAAAAGGCTTTCTCAAACAATATAAAAACAATAGAGGTTTTCTTAAGTGGAAGGAGCTCTGGTGTACACAAGTGGACTAAATCATGTAGTTAGAAGGGAGCAGACCATGAGATAGAAACATTTCCCTTCATCTGGCAATTTAAACTCAGATTTGTGATGCTGTGCACAGTTTTGGACCTCCAGTAAAAGATGTTGATAGACTGGATCCAAGCTGAGAGGGGCCCCAAATAGTCCAGGGCTGGAAGGGAGAGGAGCCAGGGGAAAGAGGCTCCACTGAGAACAGTTAAAGGTGACTTTACATTTACAGCCCTTCTCTGGAGTTTTCTTCTTGGATAAATCAGCCTTAACCCACTTAAAAAAAAAATATTCTTTCCAAACATTATATTGATTGATATGACCTAACATTTTCTCCTCATTTCAAATGTGAAGCCTCCCTTTTTGAAACTGTGAGATTTAAATGTGAAAGACCAAAAGTTTTTGGCATGTGGGCAATAGGGAAATCACTCCAAAATGGATATCTGAGATCATATGTGAAAAGATTGAAAAGATATTTCCATCTCAAGTACACAGGAAAGAATTCTTGGTTATTTGGAATCAACACTTGTGAATATTTAGTTAAGGATAAAATGAAAAAAAAAAAAAAGTTATTCTCAGCTTTGTCTCATTTGGGTTTTACCCAACATAAGATAAAAATTGATTCCTCAAGCTTTCAGCAATTATTTTTCTATATTGATCCAGGCCAATGAAATAAATTTTGGTCTTTTATTTTAAAAGCAAAATAAAAGTGTTGGAGGCCTTAAGTACTTTTTCAGATATTAAATAACATTTATATCAATGTAAGAATAAAGGAATAGATCTGAAAAGCTGGCCAGCCAACTGTGTGTGTTGAAATTATTAGTGCAGATGGAAATCATGCAGTTTGTTACTGCAAATGGGACAGACAAAGGGAAATCATGCTTTCTGTCAGGAATGCGAAATGAGATTGATACTAGGTAGTATTCCATTATTTCAAGATGCCAACAGTTTTGACAGTCCAATTGCAATTACTGGAGATAGTGGCTCAGCAAATTGAGAAGGAAATTAGGTTTGATCGCATGAGAGAAGGGGCCATAAAGAGCCCTCCCTCCTCCTTTGCAAGGGAATGCAGATTCACCACTGAGCTTTTTCCTCAACAAAAGGCAGGGAGGGGGAATAAAAAACCCCAAAATCATGAATCAGAGTTCTCAGGCATTATGGAAATTGAGGCAAGTTCATCCCTTCCTCACAGATAATGACGACAAACTTTCATTAACCTGTCCTGTCCTGTTCTATGCTGTGCTGAATTTTCATCTGGGGCCAGGTTCAGCCTTGCTCCTTGTGTCTTGCCAGTGTGCTCTGTCAACTCAAACTGCAATACAGAATTTTTGGCTCCTCTGGATAAACCATCATCTTGATGTGAATGACTTTCCCTTTTTGACAGCTCAGGGGAGCATACAGTCCCCATAAAGATCTTTAAGTTAACTGGAAGTTTTCTTTTTCAGGAATTTCTCTGGGGGGGAGTTGGGAACTTTGATCCCATGGCTGAACCAGAGAAAATAAAGATGTACATGGCAAGATACATTAGGCAATTCCAAGTACTTGGAATCTAACTAAGCTTAGTTCTTTGCACTAGGCCTGCACAACTTCTGTAAAGAATAAAAGGAGTCACCTTGACATTTCCTAGGTCGTATCTTAAAAGATATTTTAATTGTTTTGATACCATTATTGGTAAAAATAAAATGTGAAGATAGAGTCCTGTGTTTGACATGGAGAGTGGGAAATACCCTGTAAGCCAAGCATCAAAGCTGAAGCAGATGCCATTCTTTCTGGGCCAGCTGAATTTAACATTCATTGCTATGTATTTAAAGAGGTTATTTTCCTGGATTCACAAAAGTCTACCATAGTGCCAACCAAAATAATAATCATTCACTAGTCCAAACAGAGAAAAATACAGTATTAGAAACATAAAAGCACATTGTTGCATAGCTGCATCTGAACTGCTGAGGTTGTGGTTCTGTAACTCATAATTTTCTGGAGAGTTTCTATGCAAACAGATTTTTGTGTGGTATTTTAAAGTCTGAATCTAATGTTGTCTTTTGCATGTAAGTGTTGATGGTCAACATTTACTGTGTCTGTGTGCTCAGATGTATATGATTAGCAAACAGTTTTGTGACTTTATTTCGAGCCAGGATTTATACATGGGTTTGATTTCTCTCATAAGTGAGCAGAGGGTCCAAACCACAAAAAACTTTGAATTCCCTTGCCTCAGATCACTGGTTTAACCCCCATGAAGTTCCTGGAATGGGGTGAACCTCCCCTGAGAGTCAGGTTTGTAATGGCCAAAATTAATCTCATTTTGCTTTTACCATGCACTGTTAATTCTGGCTTCACAAGCACAGCCTTTTCTCATTGTGATAGAGGACTTTAAAAGCTTATGCAATTCAACAGCCATCCAGCAATTAGCAGATACTGCTGCAGTTTAAGAGAATCATATTTATTAACTTGGAAAAAAGTGCAGTGACTATAATCTGAGTAATTGTTACAGGAAACATGGAAAGCCTCAGTGGTGAGGAGCTCCTGTGTCCCTGCCACCAAAGAGCTGGGCCTTGTTAGCTTAGGGCAAATTTGTTTTCCAAAATATTTTTTTCAAGAAAAAAAAAAAAAAACCAGAAAACAACAACCAACCCAACAAGGAAAAACCAAAAGAGCCAGTGCTGTGGCCTGGACCCCAGGGTGGAGGCAGCAGAAAGAGCAGATGGGTCTGAGGCCATTCAGAGGAATGGAGCAGCCACCTGCAGCAGGGTTTGGTGAGTGCAGCACGGTGTGGTGCTGGACCCAGGACAGTCCATCTCCTTTCTATCATCCTCTGCATTCCTGGCAATGTGGGCCTCTGATCACCTCCCAGTGCTGCAGGAAGAACTCAATGAGGAAAGAGGTGGGCTTGAAATGTCATTTGCTGCAATAAAAGGTCGTAATTACAACAGAATGCTCTGTGGTCATGCAGGATGTGAGTCTGCAGTGGCTTTGCTGGGGCACTCCTGCAGCCTGCAGGGACCTCTGTTCTTTAGGAATATTCGAATTCATTGCACTGTTGGCACCAACCAAGCCCTCCTGTCACCTTGGTGGTGATGGAGGAAACTTTCAGGTACTTGAAAACCAAGAACTGTGTGCAAAAACCAGAGTTTTTGGGGTGACTCTGTGGTCAGTGCTCGGCTTTGTTCTTCTGACCGCACACTTTCCTCTGCAAGGAGTTAAACTTTGACTTCTGAGGCAGCAGCTGCTGTGACTGGAAGTGGAAACAGAAATCTCTTGTGCTGCAACAGTGAAAGCAGGCAGCGCAATTCCCTGAATGGATGCAGTAATAGCAGGGTTTTGATAGACCAAGGCTGAGAGAGGGCTTTATTTGTCCTGGGGAAGAATTACGCTCAGAAGAGGGATTGTGCAGTGTGCTCTGACAGTCTGGGTCTGTACCACTACAGAAGGTGCTTCCTTGGTCACTGAAAATAAATCCTTCAAGATACCAAAAAGCAGGGTGATTGACCAACACAATAATAACATGAAGAAATAATTCTGAGACGTGTGCTGTAAAGTGTACTGCTAAAGTTATACTCAAATAAAGACATGGGAAGCACATGCTTTCCAACACCCTAGGAACTCTGGTTTTTTGCAAAGCTGAGTTAGTCTGTCTGCCCAGGGTATAATATTCTGTCCAAAGGCTTGTGTTGGAATATCAACCAAAAATTGCTGTAATTCATGGTCCCAGCGCAATCCA
The DNA here is from genome assembly GCA_013398615.1 of Brachypodius melanocephalos. Lineage (NCBI taxonomy): Eukaryota > Metazoa > Chordata > Aves > Passeriformes > Pycnonotidae > Brachypodius > Brachypodius melanocephalos. The sequence continues at coordinate 2,538,598 of VZSR01003816.1, forward strand.
AAAACTGCAGGGGATGATCCATTCCACGTATGGATATAAAGACACAGCTCCTGATGCTGTGACAGGCTAACATCTGCTTGTTGACCTTTATTGACTTTTCTGTGGCAGGGAGTGCCCTTTATAACCTTTTTCCATTCATCTGCTTGTCCACTGCAGTGCTTGTTCTGAAGGATCAAGGCAGGGGAGGCAATGCCTCCAAAAAGCCATTGATAATCAGAATAAAGATAATAAAACAATGGTCAATTTTCACCACCTTTAGCTAAAGGATGAGAGACTTGCAAATGTGTATTTTTGAGGTTTAAATTAGTTAATGTAAGGTCTACTCTTTTTAAAGTAAATTATGAGAGTTTTCCTAGGTGAGATTTACATACATCAGTAGGAAGTTTGATTTAATGACCTCAAAAGGTCCCTTTTGGAGATGTTCCAGTCATATCTGACATTTAGATGCAACCCATAGGCATCACCTATACATGTAAATTTGAGAGGAGATTATTTGCGACAGGTGATTAAGAGACAAGAGAGTTTATATTCAGAATATCATGGGTTATTTTTTTTTCCATATTTGCTTAGCACCCATGTTCAAACCAGCCAAAATTACAATTTTGGGAGCTATAGGTTGGTCAGCTCCACTTTGATCTTTCTGATACACATGAAAGAAACCATTATGAGTGGGAGCAGTGACGTGAATTTAGCAGGTAAAGCATTCCTGGCCACCCTGATTGATTTTTGTGAGAAATGACTGCATTATGGATGAGGGGAGAGCAGAGAGATCATTTGTCTTGACATCAGCAAGGCCTTTGACACTGCTTTTCATGGTAGGCTTGTATCCCAGTTAGGATCTTCCAGTCTGGATGGATGGATGGACAACCAGATGGGTAAAAGCTGTTTTTGTGGTCGTGGTCACAGGCTGGAGGTCAGGGATCGTGCTCTGTGTGGAGCTGCTCACAAGGGGAGCACTGCAGAGTGTGTGTGTGTAAAATCCTCCTGTTGAACATCTGTATGAGCAGAGGAATTACTCAGATCAGCCTCAGAGGGGACACGGAGCTGGAGGCACCAGCTGATAGAGCAAGGGCAGGGCAGCCATCCTCAGAGACCTGGATGGGCTGGAGGAGTGAGCTGACCAAAACCTCCCAAAATCCAGCAGGGAAAAACCTCACCCACAGCACACACAAGGAAGAAACCCTGAGAAAAACGCAGCAGGAAAGGGTGAGGATGCCTTGGTGGCCCCAAACAGAAGCCAGCAGTGTCTGGGCAGCCAGGAGAGGTGATGGTACCATGGGCTGGAGCATGGCCAGGAGATCAAGAGTGTCACATGAGGGTGACTGTGACAAACCTTTAGGTCCCCTGACTCCAGGGCAGAGGGTGGGAAGAAAATGATTAGGAGTGGGAATGATGGTTGGCTCTAGAAAAAGAACACTTTAATACTGGGTAAAAGAAAATAGGGACAGTGCCCCAAAACTGTGCACAGCACCCAGGAGAACTCCGTGGGGCTAACCAACCAAAGACTCAGAACTGAGGAAAACACGATGATTTATAGGGCAGGTCTGAGAGTAAGGGTCCAATCAGAAACTCCAACTGGGCACATAACTGTATTTGTACAACATAACTGGCCAATCATACAAATATAACCTTATATGGAAAAACTCATTAACATGCAAACTCCCATGAACCTTTGCATATCCACAACTACAAGGGGTTTCCCACAGCCTTAGGTTTAGAATTGCTTCAGCTTGGCCAGCTCCCACACGAGAGAAAAGATTATTTCCCTCTACTTACAGCAGTGATTAGGCTGTGTCTGTAACCCTGCATCTGCATTTAACTCTCACAACACAGGCCCTGACAACCTGGAGGACTTCAGTGGACATCTCCCAAGGTTGGCTCCCTAAATTTATTCAGTGCAGGTTTCTCTCTAAAGATTAGAATACCAGTTGCAATAGAAGTTTTGTGCTAAATTCCTTAATACTTTTCATTTAAAATCTGTTTTTTTTTCTCAATTTCCAGATTATTAAAACCTAGATTTACCTCATTTTATGAGACATTCTTTTGTTTATTTAGGGAAAAATTATATAAGTGCTCCCAAAACACCCAGACCATGGAAAGAAATACACATTGATTTATTATGAAATTGAATGGACTGCAATGTACAGGTAATATACAGGGAGAAGAAAACTGTGATTCCTCGGTATTCTGATTGGCTACTTATGATGTAATGGTGCATTATTAAATGATAATTGTTTTATTACAGTGTTTACAAGGAGACAAATGGTTTGTGAATCAATGCACAGGGAGGCCACAAAACAAGTTGCTTATTGATTCACAAGCTGTTTGTATCAAAGTTTGCTGCTCAGAAGAGAAAAAAAACCCAATGTACTCCAGGGTGTATTCATAAAGATAATAGTCTTGGAAGGATGAAATCTGAATTTACATTAAAAATTGGCTTTTAAAGAGAAATATAATTTCTCTTTAAAATATTGTGTGGAATCACAGCTCCTGAGCATTGCAAAGCAATTCCCAGCACAACTTTCTCTGCTATTGTCTTTCATCAGCCGTTCAGGTTGTGGGGTTCAGTAAAATCATTCCTCAGTCCCTTAAGTCATCTCAGAAGGATGCTTTGTCATTAGTTCATCAATTCCTTAAAGTTACAAATGCCTTGCTAAAGCATCTGCCTTTTTGGAGATTGAATTCCTTTAAACATTAGAAACCAGATCAGTAGATGTATTCGCATTCTTTCAGATGGTGGAATATTAAAGAGTGTAAAATTGTTGGGCTACATGAACACAGAGTGCTGGATCAGCCCTTCTGTCTCACACACAACTTCCACTAATTTCAGGAACACTGTGCTGGAGTATTTACCAACGTAACCCATCAGTGGATTTCTGATTTTGCAGATCAGTGTCTTTAAGAATTCATATCCATAGACAAGACAGTGAAGCTTAATCAATCGCTCTCCATCTGCTGAGCAGACAAAACCCCATTTACAAGGCACTGCAATTTAGCTTATGTGCTGAAAACTCTTAGGAAAGAGCTTCAGCAATGTCAGTTTAACTTGCAACTCAGATTAAAATAGGCAACACAGAAATAGATATTGAGCTTAAGCAGGGCAATGTAGTGAATCACCTTAACTCAGCAAAATGTTTGACTCTTCGTGACTTAATGAAAAACACACTGAAATAATCCCAAATCCCTCTTCTCTCTGAAGGCACATCACATTCTACATTGAAGAGAAAGTTTGTGTAAAATTAAGCCACCTGGAAGAGGAAAAAAGTTGAGTGACATTTTGTACCTGAGCAATTCTGGTAGAATGAAAGTATTTTTATTTGAGGCTGAGGACTGGTTGTGTTCTTCTGTTGTCTGTGTTTCTCCTTTCATAAGAACTCTTCACACATTTGAGGGCCTTCACAAAGAGATGCTTGTGCTCACAGCTTGATCTTTTGCATGCATTGTTTGGGGACTATTGCAAAAAAAATACAGCTTTATTGAAATGTCATATTCTGTTTCCTTTAGAGGTGTTTTTGATCCAAGCGGTTTTAAGGAAAGCATTAGCAGATGAAATACAATCTTTTAGCCCTGAGGGATAAGTGTTTTGCGTTTAGATGTACCTAAATATGAGGTGGGACTTGATAAGATGCAGATATAATCACAAATCGTGGATTCCATAACCAAAGCAGGCAGGATTTGAATGGCATCATCACACACTGATCAACTTCTCCTGCAAACGCCTCATTGCAATCAGCAGGAATTTGAGGAAGCTTAAATAGACAGAATAAAACTGTAGTTTTCAGTATGAAATGATAACTTGTGTTTTTTTTGCATCCTGATACTTGTGCATAAGGTCCAGAGCAGGAATAATTCTACTCTAGAGTATTTTAATTATTCATGTGAAGAAAATTTTTTGGTATTAAACCACTGTTTTCATTCTTACAATGCCTATATTAGTTTGAGGTTTTATTGGTTTTTTTGCACAGAGTCAAAAAAAAGTAGAATAATTCCGAATTTTTGCTTCCTCATGAAAAATCAAATGTTATGTATGTCTTCATTTGGTTTACTTTACTGCAGCATTCTATTTACTTTTGTTCTATTTAAATCTCCATGAGCAATGCCACAGCAGTACTAAATATTTTTGATATGTTTACACCAATGTGGAGAAAAAATCACCCAATTAGGGAAACTTTTCTAACAGTCTAAGGAATCTAAATTTTAACTCATAAACACAGTCAGTCAATATCTGGTCTTAAGAAAATTATGGTTTTCTTAGAAACAAGGGAGTAAAAATAATTTGTATTGGACTAGAAGCTATGGGATTAAAAATTTTGTCGTAGGAAGGTGGAAAAAAAAGTCTCCAGAGTTTCATCTTTTGTAAGAGCAGTCACAACCAGATTTCCTCTAGTTCTGTTGTCCATCTCCTCAAATCCAATATTCCCTCCACAATATAACAAACAGCTTGCCTCTTCCTCTCCTCCTTTGAATTTCAGAAGTGTTGGAAGTCTTGACTGTCTGTGATAGTAGAGCTTCTCCTTGTCTCCCCTGGTGCTTTTTTGTCTCTTCCTGCAATGCTGATTTAGAATCCCTCTTGGAGAAGACAAGGCCTTAAATTTAACTCTCTTCTTGTATGTTTGCAGAAAGATAATTAAGCTTCGTGTATTGTCAGTTGTTTCCCCAAACCAAAATTTAAGTTTTTTTCCAGTCTTAAGTCAAGTCTAGCTGATACTTGTCCTGTATCTTTAAATCAGCTTCGTTTTCTCATCCCTGTTTCTGGAATTCATAAAAGTGTCTGTTCCATGGCCAGGGCAGACTGCACATTTTGTCCCCAGCAGCAGTGATGTGTCATGAACGCCTCCCTCACTTTGTAAGTGGATCACTGCCTAAGCCTGGCTTTGGCTGCACTGTCCCACACACAGAGCTGCTGTGGAGAGCAGCTGTTCCAGCTGTGTCAGCCTCCAGGTCCCAGGATCACAGGAATGCTGGAGAGAACATGGATCTGCACATTTTGATTGCAATCACAGGTATCTGTCAGATCTGCAGTCAAAGGCATGGACCAGGATGAGTCACAAGGTGTCAACTAAGAAAGCCTTTGCATAGAATCACAAAATGACACAATGGTTGGGGTTGTAGCAATGTCTGGCAGCCCTTGAGTCCAACCCTCCTGCTCAAAGCAGGGTCAGACAGGGCAGGTTGTGTAGGGCACTGTCCAAATGAGTGTTGAATGGCTCCAAGAATAGGAGAAACTCACAGACTGTCTGGGCAACATGTTCCAGTGTTCAGTCACTGCTGAGAAAAAACGCTTTTTGTGATGTTTAAATAGGTTATCCTGTATTTTGGTTTGTGCTTGCCATCTCTTGCTCCTGCACTGGACAGCAGCGAGTTCCCTCTGGCTTAGCCCTCACTGCATGTGAATGAGTTGGTAGTGACAGTACAAGGGGGTTATTGATTATTTATCACTAAAGCCAGCAAAAGGACAGGTCTTCAAGCTGATAAGTGGGCAGAGGCCAACTAAAGTAGTGCAAAATAAACATTGAAATGAGAGGTACAAGACTTTCTGGCACTTGAGTTGTGCATGGCAAAGATCAGCTCAGGAATGGAAAACAGATCCCAGTGTGTGGCTATGTTCTTAATGAGTTATTTGACCAGATGTAAAGATCTGCTTTACAAACCTCTGCGACCCCAGGGGACATGGCTAGAAAGCCAATCCTTTTCTTTAAATAAAATCCTTTGCTACCAGGCTAACCCACAAATTTTAAAAATGGTTTGCTGTACTGCTTTCTTCATCCACATGTGGACTGTGTTCTCTGAAGCATGATCCTGCAGAATTCCTTTTATGAGACTGTCACTTTTCTTCCTAAAGACGCGCCCAAAGCTCCTCTGCTGTTCCCGTCAGTAGCATGCACACCACTTGTACCCAGCTTTTGAAGCATCCTCTCATTGATCCTCCCACCTTCAAAAACTTGAGGAGAAGCTGCTAACAGCATGATGTCTCTAAAGCCTCCAGTTGACACCAGTTCTGATGTTTGTAAAGTGATTGACATGCATTCATGGGTGTATTTTAAAATCCCAGCAAACTTTATGCCTTGCAGTATTCTCTATTCTTCCCTCTACAACACACTTCTTTAATATGAATAAGAATCACAGGATTCCAGGAGAGGGTCAGTAGAGATATTTTGCTGAAACTTGATTTATAATCCTAGGGATTTAATTATTTTATCAAAATAAAGATCAAATCAGGAAGGACTGAATTTTTATGGAAAATGAGATGTTCTTCCAGGTGTTTCCCACCCTGGGCACAAACTGAAACACAGAATAATGACATCTTATGTGACTTTTGGGTGGAAACAAGTGCCTGTAATTTTTCTTTTTGTTTTCTTCATGTTTTGGACTTGTTTCAACACATATCAGAATCCAACATTGTCCCTGTTTCCAATAACCTCTTGAAGTGATGGCAGCAGCACTTGGCTTGCATCATTTGACACTCCACTCTTATCACATGATATTCAGAGATGCAGCCATTCAGAAATGCATCCATTGCATTAATACATTGTTATTTATTTCTAAATCATTAAGCAAAATGGGATTTTTATGTAGGTTTAAAGATATATCAGTAAGTTGTAATGACTTTATCTTGTCTGACTGCACGCTTGGGAAGCTTTTGTGGGGCATCAAGCTTTCATAATCATGATGAACTTATATTCTTAGCAGATGGGAAAATCAGGCAGAATTCCTGAGACCTGACAATCAAAAATGAATGTTTCATGAAGACTCTTGGGAAAACAGTGGAACACTAAGAATTTATAACCAGGCTCCATGATTAATCTCACTTGACAAATTTTTGCGGTCATGTTTGATATTCATTCCTTTCTCACCCAGAATTTTAGTACTATGTTTCAGCTTCTAAAGATTAATTTGCAGTTTCTTAAGATTTCATGTAGTCTACATGGCAGATGGGATCCAAAGTGGCAGAGAATTCTCCTCTGTGTCTGTGTGCTTTTCATTATGAAATCAGCCCAACTGTGTCTCAGTTGTGTTTCCTTCACACATTGTTCTCCAAAATGCTGGGCTGGTTCAACTCAGTGGGTTGTCTGAAATTGCTGTTGACTGAGGCATCATATACAGGTGTGCCAAAGAGCTGCCTGTATAAACTGGACACTTTTAACACAGTAGTTCTACGCTTCCTTTTCTTAAATTCCTTGTACTCTCTCTCTCTCCAATGCCACACATGAAATTCTGTCTCTGCTCACCTCATACAAAATCTGTAGCAAGTATTAATTATTCTAAGTATAGTAATTACTGTTTTTATCTCAGGAATTCAAGTTCTCCCTTTGTAGTAACGTCTAAAAAAAGTGAGAACTTGATATGAAATTCTTGAGAACACTAAAGAGCAGCACTGTGTCTCAGTCTCTTTGGTCAGACCCTGCTGCCTTTCCTTCCTTTCCCAGTACTGTGGCACCAATTTTCTGGATTACTCTTTGAATAAACAATACAATAATGATAATTTAAAAATTTCACATGGCGTGTAGGTAAAAATAATATCTGGAATAACCTCTGAGTATGGTCTCAAAAATGGAATGATATTTGATGCTGAATTGCAGGAGACAAAAACCTCTCTTTCAACAGCTGTACCATATACAGGGGTGTGGGTATGTGTGCATTTTGTCCTCCCAGCAGGGACATTGGAGTGAGGTCCCCAAGAAGGTTCCTTTTGTATTTCCAGGCCTGCCTGTCTCTGTTGCATGCTTAGCCAGCTGTGAGCTGCATCAAGCAGCCTCTTTCCCAGAGCTCTGCACTGATCTCAGCAGCAGCAGCAGCAGAGCACTCAGTGTTTTAGTGCTGTGCCCTGTGACTGGGAAGGAGAGAGGGGGAGAAGCCATGGCTGAAATGCATTTTCAGGGGCTCTTTCATCACCTCTATGGCACAAATGTCAATCCAAGCCAATTTTTTTCCCTGCTGGAAATCTGGCCTCTGATTATACTGCTTGCCCAAATGTTTTACAAAGCAGGTAATGCTTCTGATTTCCTGATTTAGATGAAATTTTCCTTCTCCTGCAGTTTTTGTTGTAAGCAGAATGCAGTGTAGTTGGAGCAGTGCTGCACAGAGGGCCCTCCCCCACCAATGTTTTATGCATGCTGATGCCTTCCTTGCACAAGGCAGAAACAAGTAACTTAAACAGCACAATAAATTTTACTGAGACGTAGATACCGGTCTTTCCTGGCTTGTCTATAAAGTGAAAAATATGGAATGATTTGCTTCCCCTTTAAGGAGGTTATTAGCTTGCTTGTATCTACCAGAGGAATAGAGGTGCACACAGTCTCCCATTATTCACTGGGTTTTTAATCTTGATCCCTGGCTCCTGCGATAAGTTATTGCTGGGGACTGGAATTGCTTGGGGAGTGATGCAGGTGCCTGAGGGCCAGAGAGTGGCTCTGTTATGAGAACTGGCTCTAATGATTAATGGTGGGATGCAGTGCACTACTGCTGACTTCACTGGGAAATACAACATTGTTAATTTTATCATTATAAACTCCCGGCACTGCAAGAGAATGTGTCTGCCTCCAGGATGGTGAATTTGATAAGAAGGTTTTTCTGATAAGATATCTCGTACTCCCAGGGAAAAGCATTCATGTTTAATCAGGGAGTATTTAACTTGCAATCCAAATGTTACCAAGTAATATGTACAGGTCATTTTAAATTTGTGCTCTACAGTGCGGGTCACAACATTATAAATGAGTTTGTATACACACTGAGGAAAGAATCAATACAGCACTGCTCTTTACAAAGACTGTCATAAGCCAGAGAAACTAAATATTTTTTTCACTTGAAAAGGGGACAGACTTTTTAATGACTAGTAGTACTGCAGACAGATAAATACATACAGAGAGCCCAGGAACCATCCTGTAAAATACTCTGCAGCTTCCAGCCTTGCTGGTGGCAATGTCTGTGATTTCAAAGCAAACCCCTGAGGACAAGAGGGATTGCATCCTCTTCCTATTAATTGTATCAAACAGGTTGCAGGACGAGCATGCAGCGTTGGGCAACGACAGGACAATAGTCCTGAGAGTGCCAATTCCTCCTGCCAGTGTTTGTTTGAGGGATCAGCATGGACACTGCTGTCTTGCAGAGACATTTGTACTGGTTTTGGCTGGGCTGCAGTTCATTTCTTCACAGTAGCTTGTGTGGTGCTGGGTTTTGAATTAGTGATGAAAGCAATGTTAACAGACACGTTTTAGTTTAGTGAAGCAGTGCTTTTACAGCCTCGAGGCCTTTTCTGACTCTCACACTGTCCCAGCAGTGAGGAGGCTGCAAGTGCACCAGAAGCTGAGAGCAGGCACAGCTGGAACAGCTGGCCCCAACTGACCAAAGAGATTTTGCATTACACGGGACACTGTGGGTGGAAATAGAGGCCACAGGGAGGGAGGAGGAAGGGGTGTGCTCCCCCAGGACGAAACTGCTCTGTCTTGGTGTTTTTCACACACAGGATGGGACTGCCAGGAGACATTCCCTGAGCTTTATTGTGACATCAGCCTCACAACAGGGTGAGACAATTAAAAGATGGTAACAGCTCACGTCTTGCCAACAGCAGCCAAAAATCTCTTTGTTGCAGGGCATTCTAAAAGTTTTCCAGCCACTAGCATATTGCTAAAGTTTACAGACAATTGTTCTACCCAATCACTGAAAGCACACATACACCTGCTGCAAACAATGCTTACTTGTATGCTTTCAATTAACAATGCAAATTACTCCATTATTAAGCTTAAAACCTTCTACTATTTTGCTAAGCATATTTTTCTGCAGCCTTAAGGTTTATCTTAGCCAAACCTAAAAATTTAAACTATTGTTTCATGTCCTTGCTTGCTGTATTATTGCAATTTCTCTACTTAGAGGCTCTGTGTCTGTAGCTTGCTCCAAGTTCTCTGCTCTTTCTCTTTCTGAGGCCTGCTTTCACAGCTTCTGAAAGTCTCCTTACCTTTACTATTTCCCACACTGCTCCTTCTTCTCAGTAAATACCTAATTTATACAGAGGATTTTGTAGCCTTGGCTGTGCTCAGCACACGTGGTCCTACAGTTTCATTGCTCTTTATAGTATCTCCCCTCAGATTTTCACCTTTCCTGCCATGCCCTCATCTCCCATGCCTCTCCCGGCACCTTGTGCCCTCCCATCCACCTTGTTGCTCCCAAAAGCTGTTGAATTATGAGGTTTTCTTCATTGTGTTTGTGTGTTGCATGTGTCTCTTCGATGCGTTGGGTTTTCTTTCTCTCAAAATTAAAATTCTTCAGGCCGTGGTTCTTCTGCCTTTTCAAACAATGCCTGGAACTGTTTGGCTGTCATTTTGTAGCTCCTTAGGCCATTCTAATACATATGATGAAGACTTTTATCAACTTTGTCAAATTTTCCATGAAGGAAATATTAACAGTTATAGAGAAAATTTTGAAATAGTGAATAACTTTCTTTTCATGAGAGATATTCAGTCTAAGAGTTATGACACAAAGAATTGAATGGCACTTGAAGGCAATAAGGTGATTTTTATGGAAAACCTAATGGGGAAGTGTCACTTAGCAGGTCATTTTAAAACTAGGCTTGTCTTGAAACTGGAATAACATTATAGAACTGAGTGCAGGATGTCTTGCACTGTGGCTCATGGTCTTTGACTCTATGCACTCTGTTAATCATTTGATCTGTCTCTAAGAAAATAGATTTTGGTGATAATGTAGATATTATACCTGCCATTTGTGTAAATGCAGACTACTGTTGTTGTGACTCATTTTGTAATTTTCGTTGTACTAAGTGACCCACTGCACATGTGGGTGGGAAAGCTGTGGAAACTGAGTCCTGTCATTCACTGGACAAAATACTGGAGCGACAGGAATGTGTCTGGTTCTCTCAGTCTGGTTTAGATTTACAGCAAGTGTTTTTCTTTTGTGGAGAATTTGACATTTCAGTACTGAAACAAGTAATGCTTACCTACTGATAGCCAAAGAACCAAAGTTACAGCTAACCTATTTCAAAGCTTAGGTTTTGCCATTTCAGGGTGTCTCATAAGCCCTGAGCTAAATGTTGCAACACTTCCTGATTTGACATGCTCTGGAAGACAGAGCAGTGGCAGGTTGATGTCTATCAACTGCAGCATTCCTAACAAAAAGTAATGGCAGTGGGTAGGATCAGCTTAAGTAGATGATATAGTAAAAGCATGTACCTAAGTGGATAATGGGAATGCCATCCTGAATCTCCTGAGGGATGGTAATCCAGAGCAATTGAGGTGACTCAGAGGCACAGGAGAAGTGCCTGGGTGACTTGGATGTTAATGTGTGCAGACAGGAGCTGCTCTGCACTTTCCCTGCTGGCCCCTGATGGCAGTGTCACATTCTCTGTGTCCTGCACACACCTGTCTGTCAGTCTGGCTGTGATCTGTGTGTCCTGCACACATCTGTCTGTCTGTCAGTCTGGCTGTGTTCTGTGTGTCCTGCACACACCTGTGTGTCTGTCAGTCTGGCTGTGTTGCATTTGCTCAGGGGAATGTCATGGTTTAGCAAATGAGTAGCAGGGAGAGACAGGTGATGGCTCCAGAGGCAAATCATAAAAAGCTGAAGCTTTAGAAGTTGTCACAGGAAGAAATAATTGATCCAAGTTTGGAAAGGGTATGTGTTGGGCCAGCCAGATTTTGAATCACCTGTGTCTCGTGTGCCAGAATAAGCACCAGTGCCCTGACCTGTAAACTGTTACATCTGATCAAAATAGCAGGACTGTTTTAAACTCATTTTTCATTTTTATACTACCTTACACAGAGCTGTTGAGGCTCAGGCTGAGATTCTGTACTCTATTGTTTGTACCTTAGTCTCCTATTGCATTAAAATGATTTTTTTCCCCTCCAGCATGTACTTGGCTGTATCCTGTTTGCTTTTCTGCCTTATTCTGAAGGAACAAAAATCAGCCATGATTGGGAACAGAACAGCAGACAGGATAGGAAAGTGCTGGGAAGCAATACAGAGAATGTTGTCTTTTCAGTGTCTGAGGTCAGAAATGAAAGCTTGTTTGTTTTGGGGGGGTGATCTTGTTTTGTTCTCCCCCTCTCATCCTCCCTCCTGCCCCAGTCCCCAACTCAGTCATATTGTCAGAGCCCTTTGAAGGAGATTTATTCTTATGGAAGATGGAGAGTAGTTTAAGAGATGACTTCATTTAAATCTATATCTCTCCCTCAGAGGGTGTCTCCAGTGTCCTTAAGAAGGAAGTAGTAAAGCATTGTTTACCTCTGACAGCTTTATTAAGAGATTAAATGTTAACTTTTATTCAACTCTTATGAAACTGTGAGCTGGAGAGCAGCGAGTCCCTCCAAAAGGCAACAGCCTGACTCTGTGAGAGCTGCACTGGTGCAGTCCTCAGGGCACCTGTGCTAGGTGGAAGGCATTCCAAAAGCCTTCACACAAGGAATACAATCAAAGAAAAGTGTGCTGGCGCAGAAGAAGGCCAGGATGTAGTAAAGCAATATATCTAAACCATATCAAAAACCATCTATCTCAGGTTTCAGTAGAAGCTTAATAAATGAACACCTGAAGAGAACACAATGATTAATATTCAAGCTCTAGCTGACTGAAACTGATCCTGTTTTGGGAACCAAGGCAGCTTACAGCCACCACATCACCTCAGGCAGTAAGGAATATCTGTCTGTACTACTCATCTACTCACTGTGCATCCCTGTGCCCAATACCCAAACCCTTGCTGGTTATTTCACAGCAGCTAAGCTCTGGTACTTTTCCTGTTTCACAAACACGAGGAGAAACAACTTAAGTTCAACCCATTCATTTCAGCTAATGCATTTAGAGGTGTTTTCTGCTGCAGGCTAGAAATACCAGAACAGCAGAGCTCAGGCACTGAATCGTAGCTAAATAATGCATCCCAATCCTTTAGTCTTTCTGCCTGTGCTGTGCTACTTAATCTTCTGAGGACTAATGGGTTTAGGAGGAAGAGGACATCTGGATGAATCACGACAGAGTGTTGGTGTGGAGAATCAGTTTTCCCCTCTCTAAAACAAAGCTTTATCAAAATCTCCATATCACTGCATGTAAGCCAGTGCCATGCTCCTTGTCTCTGTAGTGCCACATGCATATATGGACATTATACTCACGATATATGATCAATAGGTTTAAGAGAGGCAGAGGTGACACATCAGCACTGCGAGATCCCTGAGTCCCAGTGGATAATGGTAACATTTCCTCTTGCCCAGAGTGCAGTGTTCCTTGTTTAAACAAAAGCCCCAATTCTCTTGTAGCCTGATTTTCCCCCATACCTACTCGCAGAAATTTGTATCTCATAAAACACTATCATTACATGTAACCCTTTCCAAACAACAGATAATTCCACCAAAATCATAATAATCCTGGCCCACCACTACAAAAGTCAGAAATTGGATTTAGAGGAAAGGGCAGAGTCAGCACATGAGTCAATCCTGGCTGTAGTATTTCAGTATGGTTCTGGGGCCTGCTGCACTATTAGGAATACCATTCTTCCCCTTGTTCTCTTCTTTAACTGCTAGTATCCATGAACATCATCTACATATTCAGGAATTCTCCTTGTAGTGTAAGATACAGCATAGAATTCTCCTCCTAAGAGTCTTTATTGTGCAGTCTGTTCAGGTGTCAGGCTAGTTAGGAAGTGATGCACTGTGCAGAAGAAACAAATCTGATCCAATTTAGAGGAAACAATACACACTGAAATACAATTTCAGAGCCCTGGTGGCTGCTGAGGGATGCTGCCTCTGCCAGCCCAGGTGCCTGTGTCCAGCTGTGCCGGTGAGAAGATGCCTCATGGTCAGCACAAGTGGGAACAACCACACCGAGGGTAGGGCAGGGGAGGTGCAAACTGAATTTCTGCTAAAAGGCAGGAGCTGTGCTTTTGTGAAACACTTTGTACTTGGTATAAATGTTGAGAAACAGAAGCATGCATCCACCTCAGAGCAGTCACAGATGTACTCTATTCTTGGCAGTCAGGCTTTGTGGTCTCTAAGAGCAACTTTCCCAGATTCTTTTACACGTGGGTAGTTATTGTAGCTATGCACACACAGGAGTGTGAAAAACGAGAGAGAGATGGAATGGAGCTTTTTTCTTTTTCCCTGAGCTAACAGTATGAAGCCAGGGAGCTCTGCTCTGCACCATGGCAGGTGTGTTTTGTGCTGGTGTGTTTGTGTGTCACGAAGAAATTGCAGAATGACAAGCTGAGATAACATGATAAAGAAAATCATATATGATTTTTACTGTTTCATAGCCTGTGCTGAATGGAAAATAGACTAATTTATTTATTGATATGAATAGGCTTGACATCTTGAATTTCATTTTCTACTCCATTGTCTGAAAAGCCCTTACACCACTCAAGGCATGTCTTCATCCAGAGTTCTTCATAAAAACCAGAGAAACCATTGCTTCCAGGCTGTGACTCCTCTGACCTATTTTAGGTGTGCCTCTTTGGACAGGATGATCCACGCTGTAGTAGAAGTGTCAGTTGTCTTCCACTGGTTACACAAGGATAACTAACTGAGGTGTCAGTGTGCTGTGTGAGCCGAATGCCCGTGTGGCTGAGTAATGCACTGAGTCAACATAGCGCAGTTTGCAGCAGTGGGAGGATCACAGGTGTGGGGCTTCTCAGGTGCTGCTTAACTCCATGTATCAGTGTGTCCCTGAAGGCATTTGTTGTTCTCCTTCCTGCACACTTAGGATGGTTGCCAAGTTTCACTGCTTTGTTTTCCTGGTGAGAGGAGCTGCGTAATGCGGCACCGAGCCTGGAGCCTCATTTGTAGAGGCTTCTCTGTGAACTTAGGACAAAACTTACTTGCCCTGTCAGCATCCTCTGCTGCTGCTGAGCGTTGAGAAGCAAACCTGATAAAGAAAGTAGAAAAGCAATTAACAGAGACCAATAGATAGAAAAGCCCAGAGCCAGTTTGAGCTGCTGTGTGTCGATGCCGGCCGCCGCGGCGCCCACGCTGAGACACGCGGTAATTGCAAAGTCGATAGCGGTGGGCTGGCTCTCAGTAATGATTTCAAGTCAGTCGTGGTGTGCTGTGGAAAGCACTGCAGTCAGCTTGGAGTGCTCCTTCGTGCTCTAAGAAGTTTGAGGCAGAGCCTTTTCTCCTTGTTCCAGTGACTTGCTGCCTGAAAGGTTTGTAGCCTGCTGATGCGGGCCGTGCATCCTTTTGTCTGCTTTATCCACAGAGAAAAAAAGAAAAGTCTTAACCACAGTACATGTGCCTCTTTGGATAGAATTATCAGCTTAATTTCGCCTCTCACTGTAGAGATTTGTCAACCCCTAGCTTAAGGACAATCGTTGCCCTCAGGGAGACCCCAGTGTATTTTCCTACAATATTTTGAAGATTTTTGGGAAAGAGAGAGTTTCCACATTTGGGCTTAAATGTCATCCTTGACATACAGCATGCTACACTGTGGAGGTCATATAGTCATTAAACAAAGATCAGAGGAGAAAATCTGGATGCATATTTATGTTAATGCCCTAGAGTTGAGCTGCACTTCTCTAAAGAGTAACAAAGTTGGAAACATCTGTAGGGAGCACCAGGGACCTGTGGCCAGAGGATTTAAGGTTTACACTTTGCGTAGCCCAAGGACCATTTAGTGGTTTATAACATTTACAGTGCTTGTGGTGTGCAGGAGATATTCTTTCTCTTAAGGGCCCCTTCAGTGTGCTTTAAAAAGTCTTGGGAACTATTGTCAGCTAATTGTCTGGTCTTTTGAACAAGATTCTGATTGTTTAGGTTGCTGAAATACTTTTTTAAATACTTTTGAACAAACTTTGTGCATATATTTGGTGTGTTTAAGCAATGGCACAGAAGAGAAATAATGTTGTAGGTCTACATGATCCTTGTTTCAAGGTAATGTTGTTCCATAAAGGCACAAAAGGCTGAGATAATCCTTGATATGAAAAATATAAAGGCTGATGAGAGCTGTGCAAAGGAAAAGACAGCATTCTTGGATACAGAATATTCTGTGTAGTATTAGTGCTCATGGTGAGATTTATACTTTCCTACAGAATCATCCCAAGTAAGAAGGATCATTTAACTCTGTAATATGTTTTCCGTAGTGGCAAAAAAATTCTCATGACAGGAGGTGGGTCAATACCAGGTAATGTATTTGAGAGCAGAAAAGCAAATTGCTTTCTTGCCCTGAAGGTGGAGGCCAAGTTGGCCATGAGTGCTTTCTTTTCAGCTGTTTGTGCCAGTTTTAGTGTTACTCCTCTTGTTGTAATGAAGGCAAGAAAATGACCACATTCACAGGCACAACAGAGACCAGGTGAGCCAGGATCAGCCTCTGTCGTAGAGACCTTGAGGATGTGGCTGAAAAATGCTGAATATTGATTGTGGGGAATCTCCTTGCTTCCCTCCAGCTGTTCTGGGGACTGCTGCTCTTGCAGCTCACTGCACACCTGAATGCCACGTGGCAATCAAAGTGCAGTACTTAATTACCTCAATAATTTACCTGAAGCTGTTCCAATGCAGGGGACAATAAGTCCAGTCCTGTTCACACAGGGATTTTGTCTTAGTTCTCTGAAATCATAAATTTAGAAGAGGGAAATTCAATATTAGGAATTTTTGTTGCTAAAACAAATAAACAAACAAACAAACCCCACTTTATACCTGGCCATACTGAGCATAGCCTAAGAAGGATTGCAAAAACTAGTAAAAAGTAAATTACTTGTCCTTCCCTGAACCACTATGAAATCCTCATATTGATGGTAGCATATACTTTGAAAATAGTAGTCAGGATGATGTGATTTTCTAAAGACAAGGTGAATGTAATTCCTATGAGCCTGACGAACACAAGATGGTAAATTTGAGTTTAAAATCAGTTGATGGATGGGTAGAACTATGTGCATCATGAGAAAATGCCAAGAACTCAGATCCAGACTACGGCTTTGGGGCTTCAGCTGGAGATTTTAAAGTTAGGTTTGGGTAGGATGTGCTCAGTTGAGTTAATCCAGTTAGCATGAAATAAACAAACCTTAAGCTTTTTGAGAGGGTGGGTTGACTCATTACCAAAGCTGTACCTTTGATTTCACAGTGCCTTGTGGCATTGCTGTTTAATTCTTTTAATTTCAAAGAGTTTGTTTCTTTAGGAACTGTCTCCTCTAATCATGATTTCTATCTATTATGATGATGTTCCGTTCTGAGTGCATCAGCCTATTTCAGCCAAGTCTGATGGAGAATTAATAGTTTAAACATGCTTACTTGAAAATAGCAGCTAGAATTAAGAATGAGTTCCCCTTCTCCTTCCCTTCCCCACAGCAAGTTTTCCACCAAAGTTTCAGAGTTTACACTGTAATAAATTTCAGTCAAATCCCGTCACAAAATAGAAATCTTTATGAAACCAGCTTTATTAACTCTCCTGTGCACTCAATTGCTTCCTCTGAAGAGAGACAAAGACAACCTCTGCAAAGACATTGAAACATTAGAGGTAAGGAATACTTATTTGCCTGAAACTGTATCTGGACTCCAAATAAAATTACTTTGGTGCTTTGCATTTGTCTCTCTGCTGAGGATGACTTGTCTTCTCTGCTAGGGAAGTTTCACAGCAAAATTCTTAAGCTGATATTTTTCTTTTCTGTTTCCTCTGGAAATCTTTTACCCCTTAGCTGAATTTGGAGCCAGCATCTTTATCTCTTTTTAACTCATATCTGTGAGAAATGTTAGTGAGAACAGAGGTGTGAGTGGAGCTTTGGCTTTAAACAGCAAACAGTAGTAAAGTAGCCACTGTTCATTTAGGAGAAGATAACAAACGAGGCCTCCCAGGTGTAATTCCTCACTGTTTCTCATCCAAATAAATGATCTAAATAGAGATAGCTATGGTAAACAGGCAAATTCTACTGATAGCAAAAGTATCAGGGAGTAATAAGCCCAGAGCAAACACCAGAGTGTTCAGGGGGTTTTGATCTATTACATCTGCAAATGCATAATTGTCAGTCTTTCTGGTAAAAATAATTAAGATAATAAGCACAAATAAACGTGACTGAGCAACACTGTGTTACACAGATGTTTTAGCAAAGACCTTGAATTAAAAAAAAAAAAAAAAAAAGGCAAAACCCCCCCCCAACCAAATAGAACCTTGATCTAGATTTTAAAATGAAGAACTAATGGCGAGCCAGGATACCACAGCAGAATGTTCCAAAATACCCAGGTCTGAAGGGCTGTTGTTTGGAAATGTGCATCAGTATGAGCAGGGCTTTCTGAATATGAGCACCATTGTGACTCAAGAGCCTGTCAAAATTAACTGAACATTTCCTTTCCTTAAGTCTTTTTTTTTTTTTCCTTTTCCCTGGGGTTTAATTTATATAAGTTATTTTGATCAAAACGCTAGAAACAATTTAGACAACCATGAACAAAGGATTGTTCATTAATTATCAATATTTTGCTCTTGTGGAATTTTTTTAACCTCTTCCATAATATTATAAGATAAGTAGGTATATCCTGCTAACCTTTCCAATGCTGCTGCTTCTTGGAAATGTCTCTGGAAGCTCAGTCTCATAAGTTGGTGTTTTTCTGACTCTCTGATTACTTTCCTCTTATCTTCTGACCTTCTCCTATTCCTGTTGTGTGGGGTTTTTTGTGAAGGGCCAGCAAAATGAAGCTCAGTGGCTGAAGCATCCAAGAGTAGCAGCATTGAGGGAATGCTAATCAGAATTATTACATAGCATCCAGTCACATGAAGATATATTGCATGATCATCAGAAATCCTGTCTGGATCATGGAGTATCTGAACAGATGGGTAAAATAAAACAAATCCACACATATCTTTCTGTGAAGGGCAGATGCAAGGTGATTATTTCAGAAGCAGAAGGGAAACCAAGCTCGTGCTGAGCTGTGTTATGGAGCTGTGTGTTTTCCTCACTCTTCCTCAACTCAGGGGTCGTTGAGTGTGTTGGTGTGGTCAGTGTTTGGTGGGCCCTCAGAAAAGAAAAGAGAATTGTTTTCTTCCAAGGAAAAGGATCACCCTCATGGATAATATAAGATAAAAATTGCACTGATGACTTGTTCATTGAGAGGAGTGAACTGGGCTGAGAAAGAGCAAGAGAGGGCATGCCTGCCAGGATATAAATGAAATAATTGGCAAGGCAAATGATTCTGTGCTCAAAGTGATCGAAAATAAATAGTCTTGTACTCTGCATTTGTAATATGAAGGTGAATGAGGCTCTTGTGTGTCTGAATAAATAATCAGGCTTCAGAATAGAGAATTCTGTGGATTTCTGGTCAGGAAGAGAGAAGCCTTGACATGCTGGCCAACAGAGATGGAAGAGAAAAGGGAAAAAAGTGAAACAGAATTTTGCTGAACACCAAAGTATTGATCTGCTGATATTGCAGGATTTAGTCCCCTGCAGGCTGAAGACTGTCCTTGTTACAGTGAGGAAAATTCTAAGCAGCCATGGAAGTCCTTTGCCAGGGAATATCCCTGGAGCTCATATACACAGTGCCAGGGAATGGGATGCAAAGGACATTTTCTGATTTTATTGGAGTTTTTTTGGGGGGTTTGGTTGGTTGAGGTTTTTTTTTTTTTTTTTTTTTCTTCAGGCTGGGTGGTATTTTTGTGGTTTTTTTCCACAGATACCTTACTCTGGAAAAGCCTGTCATTTTTTGGCGTTATTCCCTGTGAGGAAAGCTCTGTGCTGTGATACTTTAGCTGATATTTGATGTTCTGGGTGTAGGATTTCAGATTGTGGACCACTTTTGCATTTTGCTGCATTTCCTCTTACCCTCCCACCTCTGAAACCCTCTTGAGAACTCTGCTTAGTTCAATGTGTCCAAACCCCCCCTTTTTGTGTGCAGTGGAGATCTGCGGCATGGTGTAAATAACTGATAATGGCAGGGTGCAAAGGGAAATAAATGTAGCACAAACTTAATGAAAGCAATAGGGGTAATGACAGCGACCCAAAAACGACTTTACAAGACCCAGTAGGTGTTACAGTGTGTTAGAAGCAGGTTCTTGAGTTTATTTATATGTAATAACTAAGAGTATTTTTCTCCTCAGTGCCATTGGTGGGTTTGGCTACCCTTGACACGTCCCTTTGCACAGAAGCCACAAAGAGCAGCTCAGTAGCCCAGACAGATTTGAGAACTGAGAAGTCAGCTGATTGCCAGAGAACAAGAAAAATTAACTTAGAGGATGTATAAGCGTAAAACTTTAGTATTGGTTTGGAGCCTTTTGGCTTTCCTTGAAAAGAAGGCATTCTTAAACATTATTTATTTGTATTATGGTTGTGTCTCAGAGTCGTTGTCATGGGCCAGTGTCTTGTTGTGCAGGGAACTTCAGAAGCATCAAACAGAAAGATAAAATCAAATGGATAAGGAGCAGAAAGAGTCTTGGTTAGTCTCCTCTTGTCATTGTTGGATGCTTTGGGTGGTGTCAGACAGGAGAGAAAAGAGAGGAGATGGCTTTGTTTGTTAATGGGGATGAGGGTGGGCAGCCCTTTCAAAAGGAAAACTCTAAAAGGAAAAAAGCAGTTTGAAAACTAGAGATTTAGAGCTTTTCGCTGATATATGACCTCATTAGAGTATAAGGGAAGCAATAGGTGGGATATATACTCACACAGAATTCTGTAGTGGTGCTGACCTAAAATATTGAATGAGCACGGGCCATCCTTCAGTTTTGTTTAATTAAAACAAATGTATTGAGGACACAGGGGTATAATCCATCACTGAATTAATGGGAAGGAGAGACACTTCAGTCCTAAATTCTATCTAAGTACACTAATTTTCCATTTTATCACCTTCTAATTTTTACCTAATTGTTTTGTGAGAGGCGTTTTCTCTTCTGCTCCTCTGCCAATGCCTCACAGAAAGCACCCAAACTGAGGCTGCTGTCCTGATCCCAACGTGTGCTCTCCTCTGTTGGTATGGTAATCTAACTACAGGAGGAACAAAATCCCTCAGCTGAGCAAGGGATTCACAACACTTCCAGAGAAACCAAAGTCGTGAAAGACATCTGAAGCCTGATGCAACAAAATCTGGGGCAGGGGGAGGAACCAACACCCTCTGCCAGGCTCCTTGCTGTGCACATAACCCACATAGCTCAGGGAAGTGCTTGTTGCTCCTGTTCGCATCTCCCAACAAACCCATCTGGGTGGTTTGGGTGGAAGCTGCACAGGAAATCGGTGCACATTCTGCATTGTTTCACCAATTTTGTTGTTCTCACCTCTGAAATCTAATTATTCTGGTCTTTAGAAAAGGTGATTTTCTCTAAAATGCAAAAAGCATTCAGCGTGGAGTCTGGGTGGCTCCTGTAACTGGCTGATGTAATACAGGGACATTTTCTGCCTGTGAGGTCTCAGGAAGAGAAACAGAAAGAAGACCTCTGACTAAATCACAGCATTGCCAGAAAGGTTTCACTTCTAATATTTAATGATTTTGTTTTCCTTAGCTGAGGAATGAGAACTGTACCAAATTGTAAAGTATATTAAATAATCTTCACGGATTTTTTCAGTCTTTCTAATCCAATGGTGTTTTCAAGACATTATTCTTGGTGATTTTTTCCTTCAGATTTCTGCCTCGTTGCTGAACTGGAGCAAAAATAGGTTGATATATAGCATAACTAATTAGTGACTGTGAGATAAAAAGATACATTTCCACTCTACATTTGCATTACACAAGGTTAGACCTTGTAAATTAGATGAAACACCATTAATAATCAAACAAATGAGGTCAGATCCATTGTTCTTTTCATTCTCTACACTTCTGTTAAGATAATTCCACACTTCTGCTCCACAATTGAACAATTATTAGTTTCCTAAGTGCTACATGAGTTTTGACAAAACAAATCCCTGCAGAATCAAAATAAGTAATTTTATATTCAGCAAAAATGATTTTCACATTAGCCTGGATGAAATATTATTCAACCCAATTATCACAATATGTGGACATGTATAATAAATAAGATACAGCAAATCTAATACTCTATGACACTCTATCAACAATGTTTTGCATCAGAAATGTGTAATGGTCTTATGTGCATCCACTGAAATGTGGGATGTGAATTAATTGCTTTTCCCACTTGAACTTTTGATCTGGTGGGAATGTGTGTCACCAGTTGTGCCTGAAGATCTGATCTGTTCTGCAGGGCAATAGTCAGCCCAAAAGGACTGTGCTCGTGTTTCCTCTAACAGAATTATTGAATCTGGTCTGGGTTTGGATTTTTTTGTCTGTGTGATTGAGGAGCAGGGATGACTCTTTCTGCAGGAAGTGGATTATATTAATGGTGGATTACACCACATGAACAGTGGGTGACTCCAGTCCTGATTTATCCCAGATATTCGGGTACCTAGAGCCTTAATCCCACAAGAAGCCAGTGTCTGGGCTGTGCACAGCTGTGCAGAACTCCTTAGCCAGCCTTTATTACCCTGGAATCCCCATTCTCAATGACCTGACTCCTTGTTCACACCCAGAGGCAGAAGGAAGGTGTTATTTCCTTTTATGCACGGGGATATAATTTTATCTGCACAAATTAGATGTGTGTTAGGAAGCTTAGATTTGTTATCCCTGCCATTCCTTGCCCTCCTAATGAAGCCTGGTTCATGCTCACCTTCCAGGCCTATTCATTACTATTTTATTTCCCTTTTCTAAAATGTTCTGGTAGCCCATCCTTCCTTTCTGGTTAGTTATATTTGCTCCACATGCTTCCACTTTTGCCAGTTCAGCACCTCTGGGAGCAAAATCAGCTGTTGGACACTTGAGAGTTTCCTTTGAAGTATTTTATTCAACATAGTTGAACAGCCAGAGGACAACAAGAGTCAGGATGAAACAAGAAAGAATTTAATGGCCTAATGTTCCTAGTGTAACTTTTCTAGGGTGATGCTTCACTTTTATTTCATGTGATCTAAAACAGTACTAAAGTTAATCTGTTTTCCCTCCTCTTTTGCCCAAACCCGTGTTGTTATTCTCCAATTTTCTTTATTTCTTTTAAGAATTCTTTCACTGAAAGTTTTACACCAAGCCTGTTTTCTTTTATACTTGTCCTCACATCACTCGTATCTCAGGTCTTAGGGGTAATTATCAATATTTCTTTAATTTTTCACTGCATGTTCAAAACAAGAAAAGCACATTACCCAGGAGACTGAATTATAGAACAACTGTAATGGCAAGGTATTATATAAAGTTGTGCAGTAGGAAAAGGGGGACTGTCAGAGCTCTAGAGCTACATGGCAAAGCAAAAAAGATCTAGATCTTAATTTGCTATTTTTTTTTTCTGCTGATAAAGCTGTTCCTAGCTTATAGTACTTGGAAAGTCCTAGAAAAGTGTATTTGCAGTTAGTCCTAAAGGGAAATACATTTAGGAAGGAATTAATTTCAATGAGTTCCAGCAGAAGATTTTTGGGACATGATAATTAGACTTGAGATGAAAAGCATTGCCAGGAAGCAATTTACCTTTGTTGTGGATGTGTTTCGTGTATTATTGAGTAGCTCCACTCTTTGGAATGTTAACTTTGTATAGACTCAGCACAAAGCAGCCTCATTTTCCCACATGTCCTGTTTCAGAAATCCCAGATACCCTGAGCAAAGATGTGACCCTTGCCTCTAAGGGAAGTGTTAAAGTCTTAGTGCACTTAATTTTTATTTTAGTTTCTTTCACATGTTAATAGCCACGCGGCCACAACTGACAAAAAAAAAAAAGAGTTGATAAATGATCTTTGTTTTTTAGGGCAATGAACTTTGCCAAAATCTTAATTCCCAACTAAGGAGCAGAATATAAGTATCTAAGAGAGAGTGGAATTGAGAGTTGAGTCCTCTCCTCATTGTGAGCAGGTTGTCTGCCTGGTGAAGGAAGCTTTGTGTAGATATCACCAAACAGTCAAACACACTATTACCCTCCCTCAATTTTGTGGGGATTTTTCTCTACAGACGAACAAGTTTATCTGAAACAAATGCTTCTGTGATAAAAGCCTTCCTGCATTTGTGCATTTTGTGGTTGGCAATAAACTCCATGAGGTGTGAGCCTCGGTGGGCTCTGGCTGTTGGACCAGTGAGTGACTCCTGTACTGCAGCTTTTCTGTGTTTTGGTGTGTACCCTCTCTACCCAACAACTACACCCATAGAGAACACAGCAAAGTAATTCTCACTGCACTTCTGATGGGTGTCTTCATTGAAAATTATCAATGGGTTCCAAAGCTGCTGGGTTAGGCAAGCTCTCATGCCAATACAGCATCACTCGTACCCTTTTTGTTTAATGAGACTTATTTCTGCATGAAACCTGGTTAAAAATGAGCTTTACAATGTGGTAGAGGGACTTTTGCCAGCCCAGTGAGGTTCATCAAACCTTTTCATGTCCGAGTTGTAAGCCCCCATACATTGATTTTCGTATTGAAAGTGCCGTGACAACCTTAACGCAAAAGCCTGAACTGCATTGTTCTAATTAGAGTTTACCTTTTCATTTTATCAGAATTCAAGTGCTGAGCACTTTGTGTAAAGGTTCCAAAAGAAACAGAGGATTAAATACTCATATCACAGCTTAAGGTCCCCTCAGAGGCTTATTGACTTTCCTAAGTTCACCTACTATGGGCTCGTAGAGGGCTCAGAATCCTTAATGACAGGGATGGTGAGGAATAATTCCCTTATGGGCAGGCTGCCCCAGCTAAGAGACAGTCCAAGACATAAAAGGTTGATTTTGTCAAACACCATATTCCACAGGACAATTTTATCCATGCTGAACATGGTGACAAAAGGACACAAGGGACAGGACGAGGAGAGAGGAGAGGAGCAATATGGGGAGGCCACTCTAAAATTACATTAATTAACATAGCTTGAGATTACATTAGGTGTGACACTAACAGTAGAACTCCCATGAATAATAATAATTCAGTGATTAGATGAAGCTGAGGACTTATTTTAATATCTCTCCCTGAGAAATACTGTCTTCTCAGTTAGAGATGCAAATATTTAAAAGAAGTGATCTTGTGTAGATCATACAACAGCCAAATGAAGTGTATTGGGGCTGACTATCCTTTTTCATATAACCATAGAACATTCCTATCTTAATTAAGGAATTTTTCCTTGAGTGCAAGGAATTATCTTCCTATACAACAATTTAACTTGGAAAAATCATGGTCCTGGTTTGTCGTGTCAGTGCCCAGGCTTTACTTGGATTAAAGCATAAATTAGAGCCATGGTTTCAAATAAATTTTAACTTACCTCCAACTATTCTCCTTTTGTTGAATGGAAAGTCTTACAAACATAAAAGGCAGCGAGTTCAAGAAGTGACTGTGCTATACACAATAAATAGAAGTACCCTTCATCTCCCTTGCAGTACCTGTGGTTTCCACCAGCAGGTGAGAAGGCAGCCTTAGAGGCTACATCATCAATTTTAAAAAGGAGTATCATTCAGCTAAACTGGGAGTTATACTGAAGATTTTAAGTTCTAATGCTCTTAATGCATCTATCTTTTCCTCTAGTTCCATTTTATCCCCCTAATCTGACTGATTCTTGGACAAGTTACTCAGCAGAACTAAAACCAGCTTTAAAAAAGTGATCGAGGTTGGGAAAACTTGCACAGGGAGTTGTGTGTCCTAAATCGCATTAGAATATGGGATTTTTATCCTTAAACTCAGTAAAATCCTTCCTCACAAAGAGCTCCAGTGGCTTACTCTGTAGCAGTAAGTCAAGGTCTGTATTTCCTTTTCTTCCAAGATGTACCACACCATAATTCCCGAATAAATAGAGTTGCCTAAGCCTGTTTGACAAATTGAGCTGTTCCCTTCCATTTGTGGGAGCCCATTGTGTGCACACAAAGCTTCCAGGTGCCCTCCTCACCACGTCTGCAGGGGCTCACCTGGAGCTGCTTTAGGACTGACTCCTTCAATCTATATACAGATTTATACCAAGCCAGTAAATAACTCACAGCATTTCCCATGGTTTTTGTGCTCCTTGCAGTCCAATTCTGTTCATTTGCAAACTGCTCTCTTCTTGTGCATATCAAGAGTAATAAGACTGCTAATAAAAGGCAGTTAATATAATATATAGCTGGCATAACAAGTGTAACTTAGAGGAATGATTTTTGACACAAGAGCTTTTTACAGTTTTGGGCAAAAATAGATGCTCGTAATTTTATTTGTTCTTTTGGGGTTTTTTCAGTCTAAATGCAGCCTTGTGGCAAAGTTCCTATCTCTAATCCCATTTCTCTTTCTCTTTTGTGATACAACCCTTGTGTTTGTTTCAATATTTCCGTGTTTTGACAGTGTCTTGAGGTCAGGTACCAAAAGGAGTCAATTTTCCACTTCTGGAAACACTTGTGCATGGTTTTCAGTCAATAATTTTTGTTCCGAAAGAGAAGCTATTGAGGATGAACCTCCTCTGTACTGTTGACTCTGAGAGTAATCAAAAGCCCTGGTTGCAAAGTGTGTGTGCAGAGGCTTCCTTGGCAACAACATCATTTGTTGTGCCCATGCAGTCTCTTCAGGTGATTCTTAAAATTATTTTGCCCTCTGTATTACTCCAGTTCACAGGAGCATCAACGTGTGTTGATAAGGCAGGAATAATCTCACTAATAGGAAAAACCCTCTATTCCTCCTCCTCTGAGGCAGTCTGGAAATGTCTTTACTTCCAGCCTTCTCCTGGTCTGATTTGTAATATCTAAGGACTAAATTGTGTCACTGTAGTGATAGGAGTGCAGTGCTAAAACTTGAAAACCCTTTTTTTTCTCAATTTCTTGCAATGCAGCCAGTGTGTGTGGATTGTCTGATGCTGTGCTGGTTGTGGCTGTGTCCTCACTGCTGGAATTGCTCCTCTCCTCCCCTCCACAACTGCTGACACACTCCTGGCTGGTTGCTTGCTTGCTCTTGCTCTTGCTCTGACCTGAGTGGCTTGAATGCTGCAATTCTGGTTTCTCAGAATCCTCTTGTCACCAAAGTTCTCTCCCAAACCATGGAAGAACATGAGAACACTCCTCAGGAGCTGATGTTGAGTGGGTCTGAGATAAGGCTTTGTCAAGGTGCAGAATGGAAGGACTCATAAATTTTTCAGTTTCTCCTTGCCTGAGGAGAAACCTCAGATGAAGTACAGCCTAATGATTTTTCCTCTTGGTTTACATTGAATTTAATGCAAGACCTTTCAGAACTGTTAACATTTACTTAGAAAAGACCTTATAGCCCTGATCCTGTCATGCCATCTATATACTTATATTTCAAGATCCCCACAGGAACCAGGGGACTTTAAATGGAACCCACTCTCACAAACATAATTATAGGTGTGGGCTTCAGAACATATTTTTGTTCAGTAGCAAGATATCAAGAGACACCTACACTATCACTTTTTCTGCAGTTGGATCTGTGGTTTAATATTTTCATAGAATAGGGAATGATTGAGAGTGGGAATTGCAGATCAGAGGAGAGGTAGTGAAATGTCATTTGTGTTGCATAATTTGTACTATCACTTGTCAACAGTGATCCCCTTAATGCCATCCCTTTGACAGATGAGCAAAGCAAGCTTTTAGAATTCTAAAGAGTAAAAGCTGGGATAAAAAGACAACTGTGCTTGATTCCCTTCTGCAGTTCAAAGGATTTGAAAGTCATGACACTGGTTATTACTATGGTCTTTAGAGAGATGCACAGAAACTTAATCTATCTAATCAAACTGTCTCAAAATATAAACCAAATCAAAACTTTTGCCTATACAACTCCTACTATGCTTTGTTGGGTTTTCTTCCCCTCCTCAGTACTAATTTTTCACCAAGGGGATAGCATATTCAGTATATTAGCAATATTAATTAACTACTGCTACTATGTGCATTATCCTGATACTAACAGCCTGTGCTTCTGAGGAGCTGAGGGTGTCATGGGCAGATTTCAAAGTCCTGGAGAGAAGGTGCAAAGTTTGGTCACATGGTCAGAAAAAAGGAGCTGTTTCGTAATGTGGATTATTTCAGCCATCATCCTTGTCCAAACCAAGTGGGAGTGCAGCAAAGGGAACCTACAAAGCAAAATCTTTGTTCAGGATTAGGGCTGAGCTACAGACACACAAATAAAGACTGCCAGCCCCATCAGTGGGCCACGGGCTGAGCTGAAGGAAGATCTGTGAGCTAATGTGAAGGCATGGGTTGCAGTTAGTGCAGTTTTAGAATTCTGCATGTCAACTGAAGAAGCAGAACTAATATCCTTAGAAAGATGTTGGTATGAAGATGGGCAAAATATTGCACAGCTGCTTGTACCCTGCACTGGGAAAAGATTAAGGTTAAAATGAAAGAATGCCTTTAAGGCCTAGAGCCTGAGCAGAGGAATGGAGAAGCTGATTTATAGTATAGAATCATGAAGTTGTTTATGTGGGAAGAGACCTTTAAAGTTTATCTATTCCAACTCCTCTGCCAAGGGCAGGGACATCTTCGGGTTATTTGGGGTGATGAGACTTAAAGAACTCTGTTTCACTTAGACAAAGAGGAACTCTATGTGAATGTCATTATTCCTTTATGAGCACGACAATCATTGGAAATACCAGTACAATATCATGTTTTAAATGACCAAGTTTGCTAACAATCTCAAAAATAAAGCTCGAGCACTGTTAGAATATAAAACAGCATAGAAAGAAGATTTTTTTTCTGGCCAGTACTTAATAAAGTTCATGTAAAATGCATGGATGTTTCCAGTGTATTCACCCTGCATTCAAGCACTGTTATTAATCCAAACAGCAGAATTATTGCCAAGCTGCTCTTTAAGGCTGAAAATTTCCTTTGTCTTTGGCTTATTATAGCTGGAGTGGGAGTAGTCTCTGGAGCACCAGGAGTTGTCTGCTGTTAATGTGTCAGACTCTGAGCTTTAAAGCAATTCTGAGGAATTTCTCAGGTACATACCCAGAGTTTTCTGCTTGTATTTTGTCAGATCTTACTCTTTTCTGAGCTGTTTCTAGTTCCAACTTGTTTCTAGTTCAATTTTTCTCTCAACAATGTCTATTCCATGGCATTTCCAAGTCCGTATTTGGTATCTCGAGGTTTGCATACAGATACATACTATGTGAGCCTTCTGTCAGGCTTTGAAAATTCTCAACAGATCCATTTCCCACATTGTATGATAGAATTAATCCAATTGCTGGACACTGCAGTCTGTTTTGCTGAGATCACTGGTGGTGTTTTCCCACTGGGTATAAATCATTGATTACATCCTTAGGCTGCTTTAATGCACAGAACTTTTTAGGTGAAATATGACCCAAGTTGTGCTTTTTTTCTTCGTGGCACACTGAAGTCCTGAAGCTTTTGATTATTTGCAATCTAGATCTTACAGTCGTGCAAAGATGTTTTACTCCTGCTGCCGTGTAAAAGAGTTGGGAGTGAGTTCCTGAGTATCCTGGAGCTGGAGACTGTGACTGAGCCATGAATCTGCTCACAGGGATATTTGTTAGGACAAAGTCTGTGTGAGATGGGTTTCGCTCCCTCCAGACCTTTGGCTCTGAGAACAGTCAGAATACTTCAGCTTCAGGAGGGTAAAGTGAATTTCATGGTAAGACCATAGATATTAGTTATCAAAACTGTTGATGTTTTTTGCATGCCAGAAGCATTTTAAGTTGCTATTTTGTGAGTTGATTCTAGGTTTGAACTCTCATGTACTGTGTAGTAAATTAAAAGCCACATATCTATATAAAAGACTTCCCTTTGCAGCTCAAATGGCAGCTTATTTACCCATCTTGTAAGAATGAGTAAATAAACTGTGTAAGGGGCTAGAATTCTGCACATTTTATTGCCTCTTTGTACCTTTTTTAGTTGATTCTTTCCTCAAGTAATAAATGTTTCTAGTAAGTTGGACTTGAATATCAAAAAGTACAGCTGTAGTTTCTTCTAAGGCAAACTTAATTGACATTTGGTATGCCCAAAATATTCCTTGCTTTTAGCCATTACATAACGTGGGATTGCTTCATGTGTTCATTAATCTTCTCTTTGTCAAATAGATATTGATATGTAAATAATTAGCTGGAATTGTGGGAAACCTGAAGGGCTTGGGGGTTTGGAGTTTTTAGGATTGGGAGGCAGGTTTCAAGAATGAGCTTGAAGTGCTGACTAATTTGGGCAGTGGAATGATAAATGGTGTAAAAGGACTCAAAAGAATTTCTAATTTATATCACTTTTGATTGGTAGTCATGAGGGGTATTTTCAAAGGTCAATAGAGAGGTGGAATGCATAATTAAATACAGATTATTCCGTGGAAGATTGGAGGTTGAAATATGAGCAGACTAAATTTGTATCAATAAATACTAAACACGGGATGACATTATTTAATTTCAGTCCAGATTATATATCACTCTTCAACAAACGAAAATGATGTATAACTGCAGCTCCAGAGCTGCATATTAAATGTAAGAGAAGGAGTGAAGATTTGATGCATGTGATTTAGAATACAGAAAGACAACAAAGTTGAGTGTTATGAGAGCCTGCACAGTGCATGAGTGATTTAATCCAAATATTTATATCTGTGTGCTAGGTAGGGTGTTAAAGAGTTGGAATGATGCAGGAGCAGAGTCAAGGCCTTTAATGTCCCCTATTGGCTGTCTCCAAAGTATATTGACTGTCCAACAAAAACACATTTATTCAATTCTGATCTTTGTGAACCAGAAATATCTGTATAGTTTGAAGATGATTCACTGTTGTACGAAAATTCTGTGGAAGCAGAATCACACCTCTGATGTGCCACGAATTAGGGGTGTCAATCCGTATTTCCAATTAGAATTCATTGCTTCGTGATACAGTCAGAGAGGCCCTAAAGAAGCATATAAGACCAGATTCCAGTTTTCAGTGTGCTCTGTTTTAATGAAAAAGTTATTTTGTTGGCAAGGCTCTTACTTGATTGATGCAAGCAGCGGTGCTCTTTTATGTGTGAACCATATTGTTCTTGTAAAGAGAGAGATTTGGGAATGTGAGATGGAGTTTGTGGGGAGAGGCAGTATCTTTTACTGGGCTGACTGATGTTCCTTGCCTCTGTCCTTTCCTTGCTGTTTCCATTGATCTAATAAGTAATATTACCCACAAACCCTTCCCCTTTCTTATCCATGCCCAGGGGTGAAGGGGGTTCATCTCTGTGTGTTATTTACTAGCAAAACAAAAACAAAACTTAGCAAAAATGATTGAAATTCTTAAGCATTCCACCAAGAACTCATCATTGTACATTATTTCACAGAATTTAGCGTTTCCAGGATGGTGACAGGAATGGCTTTAGCAGAAATTCTTACTCCTATTGATGATTCTTTATGGAATCTTGGGAAGTGCTGCTGCCTCCCAGTTGTTCTGTGTTACACCCCCAAGGAAATGGCTGGGATGATCAGAAGCAATGTACTGAACTCTTTTTTGAATTGGCGGAACTTATCTTCTACAGCCACACTACTCTGGTGCTTCTCTTCCTACCTGTCTGCTCTTTGCCAGGCTGCAAGCTTCAGGGGGTGTTTGCAGAAACAACCTTCCAAAGTGTAATTTGTTCTCTTACTGAAGGCATAAATTTAAGTAAATTGATTGTTTTTCTGCCTGTAAAACCCTGAATAACCCTTTAGTGCTGATTTACCCATGACCTGCTGGGGGGAATGTGTGGCTCAGAACTGAATGTACCAGGTTTACATGGGCTAGACATATTAAATGGTTCACCTCGAGTTCTGGAGAGCTGACAAACCTTTGTCCTGTGCTGATGAGGATGGCCTGGTACCCTCATGGCTGCACCTGTGAGTTGCCATCACCTGAGGCTCTTTGCAGCCAGTGGAAGCTGGAGTGCAGGTCTGCCAACCCATTCCAATCCCATGGCAAAGCCTCAGATGTTTTGTTTTCTTGTTTGGTTTAATGTAGACTGCTTCAGCATTAGCCTCTGATCCAAGCCTTTACAGCACTTTTCAAGTTCTCAAAAAAAAAAAAATATCAAATATAATTTATTAACAGATCAATGTGTATTAATAAGATCTTGTAGATTTTTCTGCAGTGTTTAAAGCCCTTGATCTAAGTACAACCTCATCATCTTTGGCGATAGGAATATTTTTATCTTGCTGAGGCTAATTTGGAGACATTTCTTTGTATACTTTCAATAGAAATGCCCTCTTAGTTTTTATTTAAAAAAAACACGAAACCTGTGGGATAAATTTCATATAACACATGTTTACTTTTTGCAGTGAATATAGGTCTTTTCTACCTTTTGTTCATTCTGCTCAGACTACGAGGCAGTTTCTCTAAGGGTTTTTCCTGTGCTCTCTCTCATAGAAGTAACACAGCTTCTGCATGATTGATAGAAAAATTGTGTGTAAATTGCAGGATTTTAATAAGATCTTGTATATGACTAAGAATTTCTTAATCTAGTAATACAGCACATAGTTTTGTTTCCTTCTTGGTGATTTTTCTCCTTAAAAGTAGTTTTAGAACAATTCTTTAAATATAAAATGGAAGAAGGTGAGATAGCACAAGACACGCAAGTGGGTTTTTAAAACAACGACATTAACAATAAAAAACTGACCAAAAGTGAGAAGAAAAGCCCTAAACCCAGGCCTGAGGGGAGGTGCCAGGGCAGTGGTTGGATGAGGGCAGCCTGGGGCTGCCCTGTGCTGGGCACAGCCAGTCCCAGATGTGTTCCAGAAAGGACAGAACCTGCCCAGGAGTGAGGAATTGGGGTGACCCCAGCCCTGGGAGCCCCCAGAGAGCCCCCATGGAGGGGGAAGGGTGAGGAGGAGGCAGCAGCAGAGAGGCTGGGATGGATTGACCACAGCCCTTGTCCATCCCTCTGCTCCTCTGGGGACACGAGGTGAAGGAGTCCAGGCTGAGAAAGTGAAGTTAAACCACAACCAAAGGCGGGGAAAGGTTATTTTTAATTTTTGGTTCCTGTTTCTCAATATCTAATGCCATTTTAATTGGCAAGAGATTAATTTCTCACGCTGGCTGAGCCTGTTTTTCTCATGATGGTAACTGGTAACCAATTTCCCTTGCTTTATCTCGACCCACGAGCTTTTTCCATGGTGTTTTGCCCCCTGGTCCCAAGGAGAAGGGCAGAGAAATTTGGCTGGATGGGTGCCTGGAACCAGGCACGAACAGTCCCCCACCTCCCAGCCTGACATTGCTCCATTTCCACACAGGGATTATTCCAGGAAACTGAATTTTGAGACCTGTGTCCTGATCTTGTAGTCCAATCCAAAATCCATCCTGCTTTGTTTAAATATGAAAGTCCACCATTAGCTGTTATAATAATGTACAACCTATGCCATTACCTCTTCCTTTTAGTCCTCTCTGCATCAAGAGGAATAAAGCAGGAAATGAAGTCACAAATTGATGGGCTGTACTAAACAAATTTTGTCTTATCCTGTTCTTTTCCCTTCTTCAGTAGAAACACACCCCTGAACTGACTGAGAGGGAGCTTTGCCGTTTCTACTGCACCCAATGCCTTTACCTTTAACATCTATTGCCACCCACTAACAGGGGGTTCCAGCTTGGAATCAAAGGGATCAGGGGCAGGGTTGATGTTTCCTACTAAATATAGATCAAGATTGAGGAATTCAACCATTAATTTCATATTCCATGCATTATCAAACTCTACACTACATTGTTATAGAATTACCCAGGCAGTTAAACATGGCTAGGAGGTACAGGTGTCCAGGAGACAAAACCAATTAGTGTTTTTCCCCCAGTTAATAAATGTTACTAAAATTATTAGGTGGAGTAAAATAGTTTAATGACATACCTCCCTGACCATAGAACAAGTTATGAAATTAGAAATACTCCCAGTTGTCTGTGTGTGTGTGTACTGCCTCCATGTACTCTCATTGTATTTGTATTTTAATATTTAAATAGAAATTGCATGAGACACGCAAGAACCCCAGAATATCTTCTAGGATTCAGCCTTCATGTGGATGAAATTCATCCTTGACAGACCATTCATTTTAGGAGTAAAGATATTGAGCAACTTACCCAGTCACAGTGGAGTAAAAGCGAGAGTCAAATCATAGAATAAAGCACTTAAGAGTAGTTTGGACATGAGCTCTCCCTAACTCTGCAAGGCTGGAGCCATGTTTTTACAATAGAATTTCAGTGATTTATAAAATTAATCCCTGTTTTAAATGAATATTACAAAAGGAAGATTTTTTTTTTTCCTGTAAGGAATATTGTAAATAGGAAAACACGTATGTGAGTTAATTACGAATAATTTACTCAGCTTGTATTCTTGATACGTGCTTTTCTTCTGCAACATTTCTGTTGTTTTATCATCTTATCCTGAATTTACCCCAAATGATCTGTGAAAGTGCATTGCCTCCCTTTTATTCTTTAATACATGATTATGTTTTGGCTTTTAGTCTCATTACCTTCGATTCCTCTACACTGGGCTACATTATGCATATGTAACTGCATAATTCAGTTATCATACCATAAGCCTAATTCTTCCAAATAATTTCAAATTAATTTGCATTATTCCTCTTTATTTTCTGCATGTCTAAATGTATTTGTGCTGTTCAAACTAAAATCGCAAAAATGGGCATTTTTTATTTTCTCTCTTTTTTTTTCCCCATTATCATCCCTTTCTTAAAGACTTCTGCATTATAATGCTGACACTCAAACATCAACCTACACAGTCAAATCTTACTCCTTGCTGCAATGGCTCACACACACTCAGCTGCCTTTACTGTGTTGGAATCTTTAGGTATGATCCTCTTTTTATACCAGTTGAGGCTCTACCTTAGGCTTTTTAAAATATCATTAGAAAGGACTATAGCACAGTAACAACTTTGCTCTAACGGAATGTTTTTAAACATCTTGTATTCATTATTATTTTTCACTATTTACATACTTTCATAAACAAATATTTGCAAAAAAACCAGAAATTAAGAAATCAAATTAATAGAAAGAAGTATGTAATTAAAACCATGTTATTGCTCTTAAACATGGGAAAAATATCCCTTGCACTCTTCTTTGCTATGCATTATTTTTGTGTGTTCTCACACTGCATTCCACCAATTTCTGATTAGAACTAATTGAGGAGTGGCTGAAACGAGTGCAGGTTCTGTGAGCTTCTGCCATAAGATGTTAAATAATGTAATTCCTCCATAATAAAAGCTTGCAAAACATGGAGCATCTAAGACTTGGCAACCAAAAAGAATTTCTACACTTGTTCCTTTGTCAGTAACAAAAACCCCAGGAGGATGAGTCCACGTGAGATGTGCAGTCCTGTATCTATGGGGGCTGCTGGCTCCCAGGGGAAGTGCAGCTGGATTTTGTGACTGGATCCAGTGCCTGATGAGACAGATACTCAGCAGAAATCTAAATGTGAATGCAATGCAGAGGTCAAAGGGGGATGTGCTCCAGATTACAGCTGGGCTGGGCTTGTCTGATGACCTCAGCTGCTGCAACACTGGGCTGCAATAGTGCTGGGAGGGTTGTCAGAGTTGAACACCTCTCTACTGACAGCTGGAAGTTATTTTGGTGCCCCAAAGAAGCTCAGGCAAGGAGCAGCCATCCCCTTATCTGCCAGGACAGCTTCCCAAGGGTCTGGTTGGGTTCAGCACCACTTTGCTCGTGGGAGGAGCAAACTGCTGACACCTCACTGCCCTCCAGCATTCAGGGTGTGCTGTTAGACCTGCTGGAAAGCTGGGCAGAGACTTGGGGTTTACGGTATTACAGCAGCTTGTGTAAACTCACGCTTAAGCTTTTTTGTGAAAAAGATGTTTTTTCAGAAGCATCTGAACACTTGAGGCTTCAGAAGCATTTTGGATTCTGACTCAATGGGGTTTGACTTGTAAATGGTCCAGAGCCCTCTAACTGCTCTTGATGATCTGGTTTTAAGATGCATTTTATGCTGAAGTCTCCAAACATCCTTTTGTTGTCACTACTCCTGAGCAAGTATTACAGATTATTATATTATATTTCTGTTGAAAGATAAAGAAAGTCTGCTTGCAAATTCAGGGCAGGGTTTTGGTTTTTTTTTTTCTTTTTGTGGTCACACTGGCATTACATTCAGTCTGACTTCATGAACAGAGAAATGTTTTTGTTGGGTAATAGGTTTTTGAGGAAGAGGGGCAAGTTCAAGAAGTATGTTACTGGAACTTTAAATATTGTGTGATGGAGGACAGCCGACTAAAGAATTCCCTTGAGCAACTTTTGGTGTCTGTGATTCAGTAGCTGGCTTCACCAGGTGGGGAAGAGAAAGCTACAGGAAGCAATTCCCTTACAGCTTCTTATTTGTTGCTTGTTTTCTGTTGGGAAAACAATGCTGAGGTTTGTAAGGAATTTTACAACTCTTAATGAATACAGGTGCTTACAAATACCGATGGGGATCGGGCCAACCTGATCCAAGCCCTGCTCAAAAGGAGGCACAAAGCCATCCCTGGCCCAGACACTGCCTGTCTCTACCTCCCCTGGCACCTCTTTCCATCAGATTTTTTTATAACACAGGATTATCCTATTCAGCCATGAGTATCACAGTGCCTCTCACCATTAGCTGTTGGAGGTAAGCCAGCCAAAGCTATGCCATGTGTCATGTGTGTTTTGCCTTTTCTGTGATGCATCAGGAGCTTTTAAAGCCAGCTCACACCGCAGAGTTTAGCGGTGGAGGTCTTCCCAAAGCCACGAGAGGAGCTACGATGGTGATCACACAGTGGTGGGGTGGCTGTTAGTCAAAGGGAATATATGCAGAAAACACTGCCAAAGATCCACTCTGCAGTTAGGGTGGGAAAGCAAAACCCGTGTAAGCGAAATCTGTCGGGATGTTCCTGTTATGAGACAGGTGGACAAATGAGTGGATGGCTCCCGCTTGTTTCCTCACCAGAAAAAAAAACCCCACATAGTTCTCATCAGTGTTATCAGCTTAGCCTCAAAATGACTTTCCTCCCCATTATTGCTTATAAACAAACCTTTCTCCCAGATAGCTGGCCTGCTGAATTAAGACGCTGTATTAAACAGTATATTGCTTCTGTCAGGGCCGATCGGCTGTTTGTGCAGATAATAATGCCAACTGCAACAACAACAATCAGCTAGTGTAAATTAACTTAACTGTGTGAAATAATGCTTCCTATATCAGATTAGCTTGCTGAATGACTTTATCCTTAAATTAAAGCTTGCTGGGGCGTAATAGTAAATCATTTAAATGATGCTGGGCTTTTCAGGTAATGTCTTCATATATTACTGTAATTTCAATTCGCCAAGGCATGCAGATGGCTGCAGTCTCTGGTTCCTTGTCTCCAAAGCCTCTCCCGTGCTGCCATTTTGTAATTACAGCCCAGGAACGCTGCCTGCTGCTCTTAGATTTCCCATGGTGCACCGGCAGCCAAGGCAATGTATTTTAAAATTATTATTCTTGTGTGGCCCTCATAACATAAATGTAAATCTTTTATGCTAACGCTGTCAGGGGTTTAGCGCCAGGGCTCCAAGGTGCTCTGATGTAGAAATCACCAGCAATCCATCAACCAAATATCATTTGGGATCCAGCAAATGACTTGCATTTTGGGAGGACTGTAAGCAGAGCATTATTGTAAGGTTAGAGTGATTTCGTTACCAGGTGCTTGGAGGCCTTGAAGGTGTTCTTTATTTATTTGTTCTGCCGTTGTACATGGGTGTTAAAGTCAGAAATTCTGCCCCAGCTCAAATGCCCAGTGTATGACATGGTGGAAGCTTACTGTACTTAATATGCTGAAGATAACATCTGAGCAAATAACAGTCTCCAAATTAAAAGCCTTAAAATATATCAACAAGACCAGACTAAGACAGATAGCTGTTATAAAAGCAATATAGAGAAAGAAATTCTCCCGGGTCTGTGCTGTGAGAAAGAATGGGATTATTTAGTCCTTCATACTCACGTGCAAAGGTTCAGTGATTGCTTGGTGTTAAAAATTCAGGTTTTATTGCCTACTGTTTCATAATTTTTTTAATTTGCATTTTATAAAAGGGCAACAAAATCAAATGGTTTGAGAGAGCCTTGTGCTCAGTGTTAACTCTGCGTGAGACATCCTTGCCCTGCGCTCTGTGTGTGTGAGCTCCTCACCAGCCCGAGGGGGCATCCCAAATGCTGCTTCCTGACAGCCATTCCAGAGCACAGTGCTGGGACAAGTGGCACTGAGGCTGCGCCCACAAACTGGAACAGCTGAGGGCAGAATGACATTAATAAAAGTCCTTGGAGGTAGCTAGCTGTGGCCAGGATTTTGTCTGTGCAGCTACAGAGCTGCTTACACTGGTTCAGTGTTCTTTGCCGCGCTGTGCACCTTCTACCAACACCCTGAGCTGCCCGTGTGCCCACTGCTGGGGGTACAACCCACCCAAATTCCTGTTTTCAGAGCAGGGGGTTTGGGCACCCCTTTTTCCCAAGTCCATTTGTGTCACAGCTGAAGAGAAGAACTTTGTCAGAGAAAACTCGAAGGCCTTCAGGTGTCACACAAACACAGAGGCCGGCTGCTCGGAGGTTTTCTGTGTGAGGTTCTGCATTAATCAGTCCAAGATTTTTTTTACACTGCTGGCCTTGGTTGGGTCTATGTACAAGGAAAGATTTAGGAGCATCACATCCCTTGCAGAGAGCAGTATAACTCAGCTGTTTGCATTTCTTCCACCTGAACACTTCTGAACCCATGCGCTGCGCTTTGCTTCTCCCATGGTAGTTGTAACCCCTTTGCAAATTGCAGGTCAAAGCACATTAGTCTCTTTACACAATGCACAGGTAGAGAAAACAATCCTAACATTTGTAAGCAATTGTGGCGTGTTGTAGCTCTGCAATTCCCAGGAAAGAACAGAAAAGTGCTGGGTCAATTGCCTCTTGTCGTTTGGCTTCTCGCCAAAATTTGCGCCTCTCGTCTTTTGGAAACCATCCAAATCTGCTTGGACAGCACAGAACGGAATATTTGAGGGCTGGGCTTAACACGCTTGCACAAAGTGGCGTTTCTCCAGCTTGATATGTGCTGTATGTGCAGTCTGAGCCCATGACCAGGTCACCGCCCTCTCCGATGGACAGACAAGAGAGCAGACTCTCCAGGAGGTCCTGCTGGGCCCAATCTATTCCTCTTTCTGTGCCAGAACACATTAGAGTTGCAGCTGGATAGACCGGTGGGCCATGCTAACTAGCTGATGTATTTAAAAACAGGGAGATGAATAATCAAATCTTCTCAGCGTGTATCTCTATCAAAAAACAAATGATGGATGAACACAGCATCTCTTTCTTGCGGGCTACGAGGAGCAGAAATCTCAGTTACAGATGAGAAATCTGGGGTTTTGAGGATGTGGAAAATTAACTGGAAAAAATGTAAACTCAATAAAGCCTTTTAAAACTGAAGAGTTGAGAGTTGTGTCATGAAGGAAAGAAACCTCTCAAATTTGGAGTTTTGAGGATGTGGAAGATTAACTATAAAAATGTAAACCTGATAAAGCCTTTTAAAAGTGAAGAATTGAGCGTTATGTCACGAAGGAAAGTTGTCAGAACTCTCACCTCTCTTGCTGTGGTCTTCTTTGTTATCATGATAACCAGTACTGGTTTCCATTCTGCTTCCTCCATATGCTCTGGCAGTCTCACAACAGTGCCTGTTCAGGTGAATATTGTCTGTTTCCTCTGCATGTCTCAAAAACTTTGCCTTTTCCTCTTCTGGAGATGGGCAGCACAATGATATGGTGATATTCTGATTTTAGTTCCCGGTCTTCCGCTAGGAGAGTGCGTATTGAAAGTGTTAAATACCAGAATTATCAAGGTATTTATGATGCTGATGTGCGGTCCTACTCTCTTTCATGCACCAACAGTGGATTAATGCTTTTCATGCAATATCAGGAAACAAGAAAGGTGAAATCTGGAGCAAGCTGGACTGTCCCCTTTAACCCAGCCTGATGTCTCTTTCTTTATCAGTCAAGATAAAGCAGAAGAGGGCTGCTCTGCTTTTGGGGTGCCTGGCTTGTGAAGGAGGGGGATAATAGATGGTATTAGAGGGTTAAAAATGCACATGACAAAAATGTTATGAGCACATGTTGATGTGCTGACTGATGATGAAACTGTTTCCCTCTCATTACCTTGCTTTTGTGGTTTTTATCAGGGAATTGAAGCCAACAGACTTCCAGGAGGAGACAACGGAAGATTTAGGATTGCTGCCTCAAAAAAAAAAAAAAGTGTTCTGAACTTCTCTCTTTGGAGTCACTACTCAGGAGGGATCATTGACTATTAAGATCTGCTTTTCTTCTTTCATCAGCTCTAGCCGAGTTCACTATATGTTCACTGTAATTTAACCATAGCTAATTAGAGCTGGGAAAAGGGGAGTTTTGCCATTGTTTTCCATAGAGCCAGGATTTCTCCCAACCTGTTTTTCTGCATAGATCTAATACTCCCTCAGTGGGCTTAAGGTTTTGGTAATGATAATGACATAGCTCTATTATGTCTCTGGGGGAGGAGGGCTGCTAATTGTCAGCCACGACAAAAGTGTGATTGCTCTTTAATTGTGTTCTTATAAAAAGGCATTATATGTATTCCCTCCTAACTGCCTGAGCACAAGAACTTGGCTCTGAAATACCTAAGTTTCTTGTGTTGGAAGGCTATAATAAAGCAAATTAATATGAGATATAATTTTTTTTCATAGCATAAAGAACCACCCAAGGATTGATCTTTGCAAGTTTTGTACCCGTAATTTTGGTAAAAGTGGTGCTAGAAGATGCACACCATAATCAGGTGGCACAACAGATGCTTTTTGGACCTTGATATTTTCCTAAGTTTGGTGTTTTAACAGTTTCTGCCACGTAGTGTGAGTGTGTTGACTGCTTGACAGAGATCTGAGTTGGCTGCAGGATTTCACCCTGTTTTCCATTGCTCCCATTTCACATTTAGCTTGTTGAAAACTGCATTGGAGTCACGTGACAAAAGTTGTAATGTAACTTTTTCTGTGAAATTAGGAAGGGTTTTGCACATCTTTCCTTTTTAAAGATAAATGTAGGAACTTTTAAAGATATTTTTATTTATAATCTTTTTCTACTCTGTATATAATGGAAAAGCAATCTCCATTCTATGTCTGGGAATTTTTTAGAAACTATATTAAATATAAAATATCAAGTAAAATCTCATCACATTCATCTGCTCATGTTGACAGGAAGTGATACAATTCTGACAATATTTAATAATACAATCTAAAGAAAATTTAAGGCCCTTGAAGAATAATGGAAGGCTGAAAAAGTAATTTCTTGAAAAGTTGTGTTAACTGGGGATTATAGTAAAAGGAAAGTTGCAGAAATTAAAACTAACCTTCTCTGCTGGAATTTGTAGGTATGTGGACAAAGGAAATACTGATGCCAATCTGTAATGGAATATCACAGTAGACTTTGTCTTATATCCAAAAGATTGATTTTTTGGATAAACTAAGCAGGGTACATTGAAGAACATTCCCTGCTGACTGGTCTTCTCTCCTTTCCTGTTAATTAATACTGTGCTGTCCTGATGCTAGTGAAGGTAATCCAGGATTCCAGTAGGGTAAAGGGAAGAGCCTGATCCTACAGAACCATGTCTAGATTACTTCATATTTTGCTCATAATTTTCTAAAACCTTTTCTTGTGTTAAAAAAAAAAAAAAAAAAAAAAAAAAAAGTGTGTATGTAGCTTCACCTTCCCCTGGTAATTATTTACCATCCTCCCTTGTGCTCTAACCTGAGCAGAATTGGAAAAAAAGCAGATGAGGGGAGAATTTTATTGAAGAGTGTGTGTGAGAGAGATTTATTTACATCACTGATTTCTAGGGAAATAGATGGAGCAGGTAATGGAAGAACACCTGCTTCGGGGTATTCATATGTCCTTTGTAAGCTTTCAGAATCCTAAAAAGATTTTATTATCATTAGCTAATTGAAGCTGAGCTCAAAACAAGAAACAATGGCTATCGTTTTTCCTAGCAGTAAATCTCAGGCTCCCTCCCCAGCCCTCGTTCCTGACTGCAGCCACATCTGCTGATTGCCTTCACCTTCCCTTTCCCAGGATCTGCTGGAAGCACTTCAGGACACGATGCTAACAGAGGGTAGATCAATTGCAGGTTACTGGAAGGCAATTCTCCATGCTAGCAGAGAACATACCAGCTCCTTTTACTCATGAAAACTGAGACTCATTCTGGGCTCTTCCTACCCCCTCATAAATACCATTTTGTACAGTTACGTGTCTCTAGAAGCAGACAGATTTTCTCTGTCTACTCCAAGATGGCCAGAATTTGAACTTTATATTTTCTACATGTTTACAAAACATAATAAAGGAACATTTTTTTTCTTTTTTTCTTTTTTTTTTCTTTTGTTTTATTTTTTTTAAATTTGAGTTGGGATGGGGCATCTGCCTGTCAATGCTTCTGCTGCATCTATGAATTCCTCCTAAAGTAGGCAGAGATTTTTGTGGCTGGCAGGAGCCACTGCTGTTAATGACCAGTTCTGAACATCAATCAAAACCCTGGCATTTTGTAAGGTTGATGTGCAGCCCTTTTCCTTAGCCTCCAACACCATCTTTCTTGCTGAGACTTGGTGATATTTTACAAAATCTATCACATAACCTCAGTTGCTCTGAACATTTTCTCCTCAGTCTGGAATGCAAGAGTCAGCAGCACACTCCTATCAATTGTGCTAAAAGATACTGACAAGTCATGTATTACGAGATTTGACCTCTAGCCGTGGTATAAGAAGCCTGTGCAATGTGCCTTGAATTTCTGACCCTGAAAAACAAATAAAGAACAGAGAAAGTGTTTCTTCAGCTTCACTTCTTATAGGAATGAGCAGGGAATAAGTGCCTTCTGGTTTATTGTGGGCAGTGGTGGAACTTTCTTTTTCTCTAAAGTTTAAAACAGTATGTGCCCAGACTATGAACAAGCAAAGACAGAATAGCAGCACATGAAAAACATGAGGATTTTCTATCTTCATCTCTAAATCTAGAAGAATACTTGGAGAATTTCAAGATAAAAAAGAAATAGTCCTTGTTTCAGCTTAAGGTTAATCTTTTGACAATGACAGTATGGTACAAAAATGGTTTAGGGAGTAGCATTTAAATGAAAAAAATATCCTTTATGCAAGCAGTATTTGCTGAGAAAGCTTGGTGCTGTGGTCTGAGATATTGGATGTGAAACCCTCCCAAACCAGCCTGTACCCATAATTGGAGGAAATCAAAGGTGTAGCTATTGCTGTGCAGAATGGATTGTCTCACGTGAGAGATGGTTCTGATGATAATTTTATGAGCAATGAATCTTTGATGTTAAGGACGTGCTTATCTGACCACGCAATTTCCTCCTGGAAGAGGCTAAGGGGACTCTTGGTGCAGACTCTGCCTTGATTTGATGGATAGAAATCTTGGGCCCAAGAGTCCTGGCGACTTTTCAGACTGCATTTTTTAATTCCATTGCAAAGAGGGATTGCAGGAGCCTTTTCCCTGTGCTTTGCCTTTCTTGGCAGGGAGGCAGCCTGGATATATTGCAGACTGTGCAAGTCAGTTCTTGGAGCCAGTTTTGGGTGTAGCCCTGTAGGTTATGAAAATGAAATGGGAAAGATCCTGGCCCTCATTTAGGTTACTCTATAATGAAACCTTTATTAAACAATTATTGCAAGCACATATTAATTCTGGTTACAGAGCTTTGGTGCACTAAAGCCTTCATTAAAGGTGCTGCCAGCCTGTAGAAAGAAGCAGGGCCTGAAGATTCTTCAAACAATTATGGTGAAGAATAATTAAGCTTAATTACAGTTCATCCCTGGTGAGACACAGGAAGGTGTCAGGCTGGTGCGGTTCCTGTCTGTAGTCAGTAACTTGGTGTGTGATTGTGCAAAATCCCCCTTTCTGTGGCTCCTGGAGTGCATCCTGTGCTGGGCTGTGCATCATGCTCTGCCAGTGTTCTGATGGGGGCTCAGGCTGCTGCCCCAGCAGAGGTTTTGTACTCTCAGAGATGGTCAGAAGGGAGGTGCCAGCATGGGATACACAAGGTGTTGGGTTTCTTGTGTGTTTAGTGGCACTGTGGTGTCACACTGATCCTCGTGGGGCACTGTAGGGATCCCTTAGCAATCACTCTCCTTTCTTTCATTTATTTTCCCTAAGATTTCCCAGTGTGATGATCTGAAACCAGATGAAACGACTGTGGTGTACCAACCTGAAGTGACAGGGCAGAATTAGTGGAGAAAAGCTGTCTACTCCCTCCCATTTACTGTTTCAGAAGAAATGTTTTTTATAATCTCTTCATATAAAACCTCACAATAATATATGACTCCTTAGTGCAGTTGGTAAACAACCTGCCCTTTAGTCAAGCACATCTTTAAAAATATGATGCATCACCTTAAAAAACAGTTGAAGATTTTTCCACAAAAATCCATATCTTGTCCCATAAATAAGAATGTTAAATGATGAGCACATCCTACATTATACACATCTCTGGATGTGATGTCCTTCTTGTAGAATTTTTGTTAGAGAAACAAAATAGAACTTTTATTGAGATCAATAAAAGATTAAGGTGACAAAATGATTT
Organism: Brachypodius melanocephalos; assembly: GCA_013398615.1. Classification (NCBI taxonomy): domain Eukaryota; kingdom Metazoa; phylum Chordata; class Aves; order Passeriformes; family Pycnonotidae; genus Brachypodius; species Brachypodius melanocephalos. Next base: position 2,582,948 of record VZSR01003816.1, read on the forward strand.
ATCAGCTGTACAAAATACTCATTTTTTCCCCCGACAGCAGCACAACCAACCAAGAAAAAAAAAGGGAGGATGCCATGAAGTATTTTGTATTTAGCTTTGTTTTTGCCTTGCGTCCTTGGAAAACTGGGAAAACAGAGCTAAGCCATCCATCAAATCTTAAAATAGTGCTTAAAATGAGTAAGTGCTGCTCTGGCCCTCAGACTACAACGTATGGAGGAACTTATTATATGACCTACTACACACCAAAGTCCATGGAAATACTCCCATTAACTTCAATGAACATAACTCCAGTAGTGCATAATGAAAACAGGAGAGAAACCAATTTATCAGGGCATGAGAGATGGTGCTCGCCATCGAGCCTCACTTTTGATTACTGCAAGGCTGCAAAGCCAGCTTGCCTCCTTGATGTATGATTTGATGTGCCTCTGAAGAAAACTTCATTTTAAAGCTCTCAGGGAGGGGTGGATTAAATGTCCCTGGAACAAGATGCCCTGCGTGGAGTTTCTCCCCGCGGAGCAGCATCTCACGTTGGTGTCCCCGGTGTGAATTTTAGCAGGGGCTGTAATGAAGCCGTGTGAGAGTTGCTGCAGCTCCTCCCCAGCACTTGTCAGAATTGCTTTTGGTGACAGATCCCACGTGAATCAGGGGGGGAGGAAATGAAGCTGCTGTGCTGCTGCTGCTGCTGAGTATTCCAGATGAGCAATCACCACTGGGGGAAGCCCCAGAGGCGCTCGGTGTGACCTGGCTCACAGCGCAGAAAAATTCTGTACCTTCTCTTGGTTAAGTGGCAAATATTTAAATCTGCATCTAGTCGTGCAATGAGAGTATGAGGAGGATTGTTTTGTGCCCTCAGCAGAGCTGTACCCACTTTGGTCATTGCCTAAAGCCTGGTCCAAGCACCTGGCTTAGAAAGAAGCAAGGTGACCCTTGCAGTCTGGTATTTCTGCAGACTGCCATGGAAAATTCAAAATATGTGCTTTGCACACTGCCGACAGACGGACCTTAGTGAGCTCGTTGAAGTGCACAGAGTGAATTGAAATACAGGCATCAATTTCCTTACTGACAGTGCAAATGTTTGCTTGAAAAGTTTTGTGTGCAGTGACACTGTGCCAGATACACCCGAACACAGGGCTAATCCCACACCTCCTGTGGAAGCTGTAAAGTGTAAAGTTTAGCACAGTTTTTCATAACATGGAAGCTGTAAAGTGTAAAGTTTAGCAGAGTTTTCCATAACATGAAAAAAACCAGCAGCAAAATACATCTGAGTCCTAAAAATTCTAAAAACTCCAAAAATAAGTGAAATTTGCAACTAATATAAAAGCAATGATCCATACCTCGCTAAACACAGGTTCAATCAAATATAAATAGCATAAAACCTAACCATTTGTAACTGCAGTCATTACTATGCTCTGCTTTTAAATAACACTTTAGATTTGTGTATTTTACTGTGATAAAATCCTTCTCCATTCTTAAAGTACCCTCACTGCATTTTGTATTTAAGTTGATGCTAACTGTAATTTTGTCTTAATTTTTTTTTTTTAAATCTCAGATCCTTTTCACCAGTTAGTGCTTTACACATATTTATTTTAACTGTTGTTGCAGTAGCCTTGAAATTGTTGATGCCACTGATTGGAAAAGGAAACAGAAATTTTCATGAGTTTTGGGGAAGGCATATTGTAAATGAGAAAATCTAAACCCATTTTCATTGTACTTTTGTATAAGTGTTAAGAGCAGAAGGGGAAGGCCCACTCTCAAACACCAAATAGTGTGAAAAAAGCGGATTTTTTTAATGTATAGTAAAAATTATTGTGCACAGAAAGTACTTGTTATATGTTTCTTGTTCTCATCTGGAATATATGAGGACTGGGATTTTATTAAGTTTGGAAATTTCTGAGACTGCACCCCTAAAGAAGCCATCTGAACATTGCATTTAAGCAAGAACTGGTTTTTCAGGGTCATGCTTATTCAGCTCTATCAGAGAGGAAGAAAATTTGAAATGTGTGGTATAACTTTGAATTAGAAAATATCTCAGCTGACAAGATATTCTGTTGGAATAATGTTACTTCTGAGCATTCTGTACCTTTAGAATGAACCTTTGTGTGTGCTTGTCACCAACGCACATCACTTTGTAGTTTGGCGTGTTAGCTTGGCCAAGAAACCCTGTAAAGCAAGTTTGCAAAATGTATTTTCAATTCCTAAGGCCATCTTAGAGCACAAACAGATAAAATTCTTTCTCCTTAGCACAGATTTGTGATGTGGGCTCTGTTTCCCCTGCACCATCCTTCACAGGGTCTTCACCTTTCTATTTGCTACAGGTAGTAGCTTCACTCATATGTTGTTTTTTCAATTCATTTACCCTTCCTCCTGCTGAGATAAACACTCTTTCTACTTGATTCTCTCTGCAGAGACAAAGCCATATTAACAGTGTTTTCTCTTTCTGCATCCCCTGCATGTTAATTATTGTGCTCTATATTTTGTTTGTTCATTTTGTAATGCTTTCCAACGGGATAATAATCAAAAGTATGGGTAGCAAAATGTTACTGACAGCATGTGAATTGAAAGGTCTTTGCCCCTAGATGGTCAAATGATTTTATGCATTTTTTTGGAAAGTGTAAGAATAACTCCAGTGTTGAGGAGTTACTCAGATTTGCACAGAACTATTCAGGGTAAAATATGTGCAGATGTGGAGCTCTTATCTATAGCAGTCTTAAAATGTATTGCTTTTTAATTATTTCAAACTACATCCTTCGTAAAATAAGATTGCAGAAAGCCACAGACTGCTTATTAGTTTATATGTATTTTATTGGGGGAGATTAATAATTATTTTCTGTTTAAATAAGGCATATGAGACATTCCAAATAACACTCCTGTTAATAATTGAGTGTTAAAACAAATGTACGACTGTGTTCCAGGATCGCAGAAAACAATGAATCATGCATTTATTATTTTAACTGATGTGATACAATCAGCAGGGAACTCTTATTTAGAGAGCAGGTTAGAGTCTGCTGTGCTGCTTAAAGCCAAATCCAGGGTCTTGTGTTATTGCTGCTCGTGGAGTGAGTCTAATGGATAGAAATCAGAGGGTAGGGATAAAGAGAGCAAGATGAGGTGGGGTTAGAGGTGAGGGGTTTGGATTTTTTTAAAGGAAACAGGGTATTTTTTGTCTATTATTTGTCTTGATTAAAGGGTTGGAGGACAGAGGATACCTAGAACTCTTTCCTAACAAAGCCGGGTCTTGCATTAATGCTGGGCAAGACTCACTGTGCTATGGGGAGGTATTTTAAAACAGGACAATACCTAAATGTCCTTCCCACAGTTGTCTTTGCAGAAGGATATGGCTCTTATATGCACCTCCTATAGCTGCCTGAAGGGAAGAGAGCAGCAGCAGCTCCATAGAGCTGTTTACGATGGGAACTGAAATCACAGGTGTTCATGGTCTCAATATTTATGCATTAATTACCCAGATTTGCATAAAAGTAAAACAATTTAGATAACTCATGTTAAAAAAAAAAAACAACAAAAAACCTTTAAGCCAAAAAGGCTGTTGATATCAAAGATCCATTCACTTATGGTCTCTCTCTGCTCCTTTCTCCCCATAAAAAAATCTCCCAGCTCCTCCTTGGGGAAGGAAGCTGGCATCATAAAAAGCTCAGGTAGAGAGAGGAGAATAATAATGGCAGCATTAGCAAAGAGCCCTGCTCAATCCCCTGCCCCTCTGTCCTCCCTGGCAGGTTCCCTGCAGCAAGATGCAATATATCTCTTGGTTTGAATATTTCATTTCCAGGGGTACATCTGCTTTTCTTTCATGTCCTATTCAGCGTTACCTATTTATAACACGTTTTAAAACCGATTTTCCAGCTCCTCGATACGGTACAAGAGAAAGAGAAGCTATGTATCAGTGTAATGATAAAAGGCATGAGGAAAAGGGGAAAGTAATAATTGGTTGCAAATCAAGTTATGAACCTCGAGCAAAACTAAAAGTGGAAGAGGGAAGAGGGTTTTATAACCTCAGTAAATAGCAGAAATTACAATGTGCTGTGTGCATTTGGTTTGTACTTTTATACCAAGTTAGGGGATAAGGATATTTATCTGATGTTGTTTGCTCTACACATAAACTCTTCTGATTTAGATGATAGATAGAAACCATTTATACAGATAAACACAGTAGGGGTCTAAACACGGATCCCTGTGGAACACCAGATGTGAGTAAATGAACATTTGATTTTCCTCTTGTCTGCTTCTGACAACCTGATGGATAAGAAACCATCTCCTGAATTCCCTTAAAACCTGATAGCACTAATGCAGATAATAACATAGAGTGAGATATGGTATTTATTAAATCTACTCTCTAAATATTAATACGACAGCAGCTGTGATCTTTCTACTCTTTAACTGTACTCTTCATGCACTGTGTCATTTACTAACAAAGATAAATGCACAGGACTGATGTAGAGGGTTTAGGACCACAGGGGTATTCAAATACTTAAGATTCATGCAATTTAGAAATTAATACTCTACATCAGAATTGATTAAATAAAAGGAGTGTGAGAAATTTACAAAATTGCTTTTAAAATGGAAACAGATTGTGTGGATGGAATAAGAAGCAGCTATGTTAATTCTTTTTTGTCCATTGTCCCAAGCGGATCTAATGCTAACCGCTGCAGAGTGTATTAGCAGAAAGGAGCTTTAGTGTTTCATAAGTTAGAAATATCATCTCTGAAGTGTCAGCAGTTTTATATCCATTTTTCTCTCCCTCTCCATTTCCTCCATATCTCTGAGACTAAAGTCTGACAGAGGAAGAGGCCACCAGGGGCCATGTCTTGGCCAGATGCTTTTATTCGCTGTGTCATGTCTTTTCCAGAGTTAACTGTCAAATGCTCTTGTAGTTCAAGCATTCTCAGGTGGTGGGGGGTGACTTCCAGCACTGTTATTTCTTACCTAAAGCTAAACTCATCAGGTCCATCTTGCCAGCAAAGCCCATAATCCCAGAACCTCTCCTAGGCCACGTGGGCTTCTTATTTATTAGCCCAGTCTGGCTGACTTTGGCTGAACTGTGAAATTTCACCGAATTTGTCAGTGAAAGCATAGTGAGGATCAGCACCAACGTTTGCACAGGCAGGAATTCTGCTTTGTTTTGTGTATTGCAAATCCCTGTGTTAGGGAAGAGTGCAAGCTGAGCCTGGTGCCATGCAGAGCCTCAGGAAGGTGGCAGCTGGCTTCTTTCAGCCTCTTGGGAGAGATTCACAGCACCCAGACACGAACCTGTGACACTCTGTGCCTGTGCTTGCAGGAGGTTGAGGAGCTGATCCTGTGCAGATTGGGCTGACTGTAAACAGGGATTTAGCACCAGTTCTCAGGAAACCTGTGGAGCCCAAGCTTAGGTGCTGCAATTGCTGTGTTCTGTTGCACACATTTGTGGAAGAGGAGGACCCATTCATGCCATATCAACCTGTCTGGGAAGAGGTTCAGCCCGCAGGAAAATCCCCTTGTGTACAGGGATGCCTTATGAGGCTGCCTGGAACAGAGGCTAGGCAGAGTTAAAGGAATAAAGGAGGTGTTTATTAAAGGATACACCTTGGGCAGTACAAGAGCCAGGCTGTGGCTCTACCCGAGATGGACTCCAGATGGGTTCGGAGTCACGAGGTTTCACACTTTTAGAAGTTTTGGTCCATTTCCATATTGGAGTTAATTGTCCAGTTACAGTTTCAGGTTATGAAGTCCCACCCTCCCAGTCTGCTCTTCTCAGTTTGCTGTTGTTTGCGCCTTTTGGGCCTGAAGCTGCAATGGTGTCCTTGGTGCAGGCTGGAATAGGATTGTTCTGTCTAACTAAGCTGTGAAGAGAACTTGCTAACAATTTATATGAACTTCAGAGTTACATATCAATGCAGTACAGAATCTGGAACATAAGAAAGCTAAAACTTAAGGCATCAACAGCAGACTGGGTAGCTGAGGTGACAGGTTTCAGACTGGATAGATTCATCAGGAATCCCTTCAGCTCAGCTTTGTCCAGGTGACTGTCCCCGTTCAAGCTCCACACCTCTGGTGCCCGTGGATCTCCCCAGTGGGATGTTCCTGCCCCACAGCATTCCTGAGCATTCCTCCCACCCCCTGGCAGCACAGCTTCCCTCTCAAAGGGTCACTGCAGCTCTCCAGGCTCTTCTGCACCAAGGCCAGGCCACCAGTCCCAACTGGAATGCTTTGAGAGGGATTTCACACTGCATTCAATAAACACAGTGGCAGGCACTTAGAACAATTCCACTGTTAAGAACTAAAAGCTAATTGGCTTTGAAGAAAATAACCCACACAGTTTGTACCACTTCACTGACCAGAAACTGGACCATGGATAATTGAGATGGTGTGAAACACCTACTGCCTCATGCTCACAATTTCTGGATCCATTAATTCCTACAGTAACATCCTACAGGAGGGTGTTACAACAGCTTAGTTCATTATAAACAATTTTGCCCCATTTACTTTAGAATTTTGTGGTTCTTAATCCATAAATGCAAACAGAATGCAAATTTGCAAGCAAAGGAGCTTGGAAATAATTACTTTTTTTTTTTCTTCAACCACTGTTTTGATGTGATGGTAGAGACTAAAATTTTATAAACAGCAGAATTGTATTTTCACAGAAGATACCTGCATGGTTATACCTGGGGCTAAAGCTGTTTTGGATGGTACATGGTAGTTTAGAGGGTTTTTTTGTTTTGTTTTGCATTGTTTTGGTTTTTTTGGGGTTTTTTTGAGAGTGTGAATCACAGAAAGTGTGTGCTTGGTCCTAAAGTTAATTTTCATAGGTTATGGGAGCACAAAGCTCCCATATGACCAATACAATTACATTTGATTCTACTCAAATATAACATAAAATTAATTCCGTTTCAAACAGTCACGATAATATTCAACATTGTTATTGTTGCTCCTGTTCCACTTTCTAGAAAGGGGAAGAATGGATATCATGGTACTTGTGACAGAAAAATTCATGCTACTGTTGAACATTGTTATTTTTAATATAAATCTAAGGTGAAATGAAGGCAATTTTTCAGAGATTTTGTAATTTGTGGTGATCCAAACGAGAAATCCTAAAAATGTTTCTCTTCTCACAGCTTTCATTAAATATTTTTTTAAGTTTTCTCACAGAATTTTGAGATGCTAATTGTTAGTTCATATGCCTTAATCCAAGAAGACAGCAAACTATCCCACTGTTAATTTACCATCAGATTTATCAGCATATTTTGTACATAGTATTTTCCTAGATCAAAGTTTTTTTCAGTTGTTTTCGATATATGCTTTTTAAGAACTTTGTAATCTGGAGATCCAAACTTTTGTAAGGAAATTTAAACCTATTGATAGTAGGCTTGGGTTTCTTGGTTTGCTTTTATGGGTTACTTACAAATAATCCTCAGCTACCCAAGAGTAAACCACCTGAAAACCACTGTTATAATTTCAACAGATAAAAAATTTCTTATTTAAATGGGAAGTTTCTTTTATGAGATCATTCAGCCAAACCAGCAACAGAGCAATTTCTAGGAAGGTCAATATTTAGGGATGTTAATATTAAAAGAGGAAATCTTGGTGTACTCATGTCTTATTTACGACAGGTATTTTATTTTATTTTGCTTTTTTTTCACTAGCACAAGTCTAGATAAAGAATTGCTCTTTGGAATCTGTATCCTGAGTGGAAAACAATTGCTGTGAATGAAGTGGGATTACCATATTTTTTTTTTGTCTGTGTCTGCAAGGAGCTGATCCAGTGTAATGGGCAGGGAGAGCAGCAGCATTATTCACTGCAATATGTAAAGTAGCCTCTTGGGCTCCCCATACATTTTATCTTTCATTATCAATTTGACGCTCCTGCATGGGTAGATTCATTCTCTGGCAGGGAATACCACAGGCTATATTTCTGTGCTTTTTCTCCCTCCATCCAGGCATTCTCTCAGTGCCTTGGTAAATCATCATGTTAAATCATTAATAGTGAAGAAAGGCATGCTACGTAAGCCATTATATACTGATTAATGTCTAAGTTAAATCCCTCTCTTCAAAGATATTGCTGACCTGCTGAGTATCTCCATAATATCCATTTTCTTTGTTCTTTGGGTAGCAGTTTAGCAGTCCAAGCACAAAGGCAGGAGTTTTCTCACGTTCAAATCCTCATGTGCAGCACTGAATATGAACAGTTGACATTCTCTCTCAAAATCAACGTGGTGGGGCACAAGGGCTGAAAATCTTCAGTAAAGCTTCACCAAGCTGGTGAAATTCTGGGCATGTCCTCAGAACTCTTATCCTTGTTAAAGGTATGGCAGTTTCAGTGGCAGCAGCAGTGAGAGGAGCCCTCCAAGCTGTGTTGCAGAACCACATCAATTCCTCCTGCTGGGAGTAAGTGTAGGTGTCATGGGGCTTAAAATGTTGCACCCATAAGTGCCTTTCTCCCGTGGAGCTGCCCATGTCACTAAGAGCAGAAGGGCCAAACAAATACTGGGCTGGTGTAGGAAAGGTTCTAACCATTCCCATTATCCAGGTGTTAGCCTTTGTACAATGCAGACAGAATGGAATCCTGACTGAAGAAAGAGTTGGATTCAGGGGAAAGATATTCCATTCTGATGTTTTCCTAGGGAAGAAAAATAACGTACAAAATACAGAATCTTTTGGAGTTCCTAGGGATGTCTGTGATGCTCAGTGTGTACAAATACATGTCTGTGTAAATACGTTTACACAGCAGTGCGAGTTTGTGTTATCAGCTCTTTGGTATGTAGGTGCTGCTCTCATTTTCTGCTGAGAGGCAAATTACAGACAAATAGCATTCATGCACTTAGCAGATAAGAAGAAAAAGGAAACACCAACATTGTCTATCTACTGATGGAAAGAAATATTTATAAGCCATTTGCATCAATAGACATGGTCTGTTTTTAAATCAGATATAGATATCCGAATATGACTGACAAGTTCTACCTTCTTCACCCTAGAAAATAAGAATCTCAAAGCAATATATTTTTTTTCTCTCTCTCTTTCCCTTAGTTGTGCTTGCTATTCCTTTGCATTGGGATTTTGTGTTCTCTACTGGAGCAAAGCCTGGCTCAGAGAGCACAGTTCAGTATTAGCAGTGCTGTAGTTTAGACCAAAGAGATGGGAGTGTGCTAAAGGGTTTTTCTGTAACATCAGACCCTGCTTTGTCGTCTTTCAGAGGACATTGCAGAGCAGCAGCGTGACAAGGATGGCTTTGCAAGATCCATTTTCAGAGAATGATCCTCTCTCACCAAAAGCCAGGTCTCTCACTTTGGTGTGCAGGTATCAGCCTTTGATAGCTGGGAGCTGTCTCCTTTCAGCTGGACACGGAGGCACTCTCAGCTGTGTAGAAGTGGAGATGTTTTTAACATGCCAGGGATATGCATTTGGCCAGCCCCACTTCAGAATTGTCACTCAAGCTGTTGTTTATGCCATTAGTGCTAAAATACTCATATATTAATGTGTGATTATACAGACACGTTGTGCCAGGTCCTGTTAGAGCCCACAGAGCACACTGGGTGCAAGGTTGCAGTGGAAGTTGAGTGAATCCTCAAAGATGTTCAGAAGCTGTGCTGAATGCAGGTCCAGCAGAAAAGCAGCCATTCCTTTTGCTTTTTACAGTAAATTTTTATTGTTTCACACGCTCTGCTCTCCTTATATTGGACAATATTCAGTTTCTTTAGAGGTACCAGTTGTGATGTTATTTGTGAGACAAAGATTTGTCTGGAATTTCTGCTCCAATATTTCAGCTGCTGTAGTCCACTATTTTTGGCAACACCGATTACCTGTAAATCTTCCTTCCTGTTTTTCCAATTGAAGTTATTCAACCCCTGACAAAACCTGGCAGAGGGATTCCAGAAATGCTGTAGCTGTTACAAGTTTTTTTCTTTTTAGGTGGCATTATATCTGAGTAAGAATTTTCAGTCAGTCATCGTGAAACGCCGTCGTAAATCGTGCTAAGTTTGCACTTCTTGAAAATGCTACTCCTCTAACACTTTCTCATCTCCTACTGCCTATTACCATTCCATCTCTGTTACCAGGCTGAGAAAATCTATATTCTCTGCAAGCTTGACAGCACTAGGAATAAGCAATGGAGAGTACCACAGGCAAAATCCCCAGGGAGATGCTGGGGCTCCCAGCCTCATTCCTTGTGCTGCTCCAGAGGAGAGCTGGGCATTCTCAGGGAATATTGCCTCCTTACAGACAGGAGCCTGCCAGGCTGAGAGGAAAATCCTGGCCTCACATCCTGGGAGAAGAGCCTCAGGTCCTGCTGGGGTCCCTCTGATTGTTCCCAGGGTGGAGAGAGGAGGTTTCTGTGGACTCAGCCCAGTGCAGGCACACATGGAAGGTAAAGCAAGCATTGACCTTCTGGATGAGCTCAGTTAAAGTCAAGGAGCAGAAAATCAAACACCTGAAGTGCCACAGGAGTTTGGGCCTCGTGGGTCTGCAGTAAATTAAAAAAACCAAAATATTCAGTTGTCACAGTAAGGTTTCCTGTGAAGAACATTTCATTGCACAGTGTTTCTTCCTCTTACATGCCTTTGTTCCATCATCATTGCTTATTTTCATCTGAAACTTTAGAGTAGGTGAAAAGGTCCATTAAAATAAAGGAGTTCAATGTTTCAATATGTTTTTCATTCCTTCTTTCCCCCTCTCTCTCTCTCACACACACACACACGTTTCAAAAGCATCCACCCAGAGCATAGAGCAAGATCACCCACCAGAGTGGGGATCCTGAGGATGCCACAATTCAAATTATTCACTGGGTAGATGACACCACTCTTGGTGTTTTTCAGAGCTGACTTACAGAAAAATCAAGTCCTTTCTGGCTTGCAGTGAAAAGTGAAATACAGCCAATAAACAAGCAATATTTGAGGGGCTCCTTGAGGTGAAAATGTGGCAAGGGAGTAGAGAAGACAAGAAGAAGTAGCTCTGCTTCAAAGGAAAAAATAATCTGGTTATAATCACTTCAGAAGAGAAATAAAATGATTACTAATATGAGGCAAAATACTCTCTCCCAAGCAATGTTTGGAGAATGTTATGCCACCAAATTCAGTATCTTTTTAAAAGTCCATTAATTTCATCAACTTATTCAGTGGTGTGTGAAAAAGGATGACTCATAGTGGTGGAGCTCAGGACATCTGTGATCTCTCTGGTTTATTATCCTTGTCTTTGATGGGTTGTTTCACCCCTTTGTGTCTCAGTTTTTCTTCCTTCCTCCCTTTCCACACTCAGTTTTTCCTCTATTTTCTCCTGTAACTTGTGCACCATTTGTGAGACAGTTGAATAAGTATTCAATAGTTATATAGCCCATACAGGGCTTGATTTCATCTGATGCTTCCAAATGTTTTTTTTAATTCTAAAAATCAGATTATTATATGTTTTAATTAGGTTGAGTAATGGACCTCCTAAATTTTTACTTTTTACTTTGATCAATCTCACAAATCAGAGTCCATCCCTTAAACTGCCCCTCTATATCCTTAATAAACAATATCAAAAGGGAAGTAATCACTTGTATAACACTGAATCAGTTCCTGGAGCAGTTGTGTTGGTAAATTCTGGGGAAGAGAATAGAAGCCTAGGGGAAGCTGAGAGAAGAGAAAAGCAGGGGTGTGGGTTATTTCATGAAATGCTGCAGAGAAGGGTGTTTTAATCTACCCATAACCATGCATTATCCTTTGTGATCACACTTTTATAGCCCACAAGCTCTCCTGCTTTCATGGACAGAGAGTGGTCAAGAGCATGTACATATTTCTCTGCTCATCAAACCCAAAATATCTTCTGGGCTGAGTTTTAATTTATATTATCAAAAGTGCAGGACCTGCTGGATCTAGTGCAATGGAAAGCAATTCAATTTTTATTTACAGATGCAGTGCAGAGCAGAAATAAAATCTAGATTACCAATTGCTGATAGAAATTGGAGCTAATCCTGTACAGCCAGGAGCAGAATGGCTTCTATCACAAGGATAGAAGAAAAAAAAATAAACTTCTTATTTGGTAAGAAAGTAAATGAAAAATTTGAAAACTCAAGGTATTAAACAGTAAGAATGACTGTGTGTGTGATGCAGCAGTAGAACATAGGAAAGGTTTGTGAAATGGGGTCCTGAAAATGTAATTTTATTATTGCCAGTGTTTTATCACTTGTGCCCAATAACGTTTTTGATAGGTAGAATGTTTCCCAGATCTCCAAGGAGTGGTCCAGGCTCCATAGTTTAAAATAGATGGGGAAAATATTCAGGGAACATTAACTTCAAGTGGGACTTTCTGCTCTGATTGACAGAATTCATTACAGAAGGTGTGTTAGAGTTCTGGTGCTCTTGCAATGGCTCAGCTGGACTTCCAGCCTCACTCCTCCAAGTGTGATTGAGCTCACATCCCCCTCTACCCTTTATTGAGAATTTTTTTCCTGGTCTTTATGTGGCAACAGAGAAAATGATTTTTGTTTAGTTTCTTGAACCTTGCTGGTTCAAATTCTCTATTAAATCCCATTTAAAATACAGCCTGATCTGAGAATATCTTTATTTCCCCTGGTCTCACTCTGCCTTTGCCTGGGAAATGTTGGAGACTCCCCAGAGCCCAGGAGGTGCCTTGTTTCTCACTGCCCCAGATTTATGCACCACAGGAAATTTAGCCAGGACTGCTCAGGAATCACCAGGGTTTCCCACATAACTTAAGGGCTGCCCCAACTCAAAATTCAGATGTGATGAAATCGATCCCTGGAGGCAACTCTCTTGGCCATGGCAAAGTGTGTGCTGGAAAATGTGGGGTTTGGGGGTCTCCCAAGGAAAGAATTTGCCTACTTGCCTAATACATAGGACACATCTGCAGTTTTTCTGGAGGTTTGGCTAGGAATCTGAAGTTGTTTTTTTTTATTTAAGAAGGGTAGCAGAAAGACACCTCCCCAGGCATTTCCTGGGGACAGGTTCCTGATATTTGGGAATATTTCATTGGTGTCTGAAGCTGGTAAATCTCAAATGCTTGTGACCCACTTCACAATCCAAGTCAATCCCTCCTGCATGGCAGGTGAGTTGTTAGGTATTTATCCATCAGCTGCTCACACCAGACTGCTCCAAGGTGGTGCTCACAAGAGAAAGCTCACACAAGCTTATGTTAATTTTGGAGGTCAGCCTAGAAGAGTGTAAAGGTCCTTATTGGCCTGAAAAATCTATGAATCGATAGCAAGTGCTAGGAAAAGGTCACTGGCCACAGCTAAAAGGCTAACTATCAGACCATCTGGCAGAGCTACTCACACCTTTTTTGTTATGAGGTTAAAATAAATCCTACATTAGGCTGTCAGATATCGTTCAGTCGCTTTTGTTCCCCTTGTGCAGTTCTGTGCAGATGCTGCTCCTGAAAATTCACAGCCACTCCAGAGCACCATGCAGAGCTTCCTGAGTCCATCCCAAACATTTCCACAAATGCTCTGCAACCAGCAGCAGAGCAGCTCTCTGGTCTGAGTGCCCCATGATTTATGAATAACTCTGGTTTCCATTAAGCTGCAGAAAGGGGATAGTGTGTTTCACCCTGTGCTGAGAACCCCATTTGTTTCCGTTCCTGTCAGCAGTTTGCATAAGTGAATGATTTTATTTCATGTGAGAGAGAAGGCAAACACACAAGTTATCCCAGCAGTGGAAGATTTGTCAAATAAAGCTTTTAATAATGGTGTTATTTGACAGTTTTATAGTGCCTCAACTTTCGAGCAGTTTGAAGGTGGTAGGTTTTCAATAAAAATTAAGTCCTTATCTAGAAGAAATTCAATCCCTGTTGTTTTAAGAGAACTAGTCTCAGCTGCATTGGAGCACCTTAATCTACTATTGAAAGTAAATCTCAATCCTTTTCTGTATTAATATATCTTGCAATCCATCATCAGGAGGTGTTCTGTGTATTTTTTTGCCCCAGTATATCAAGGTGGCCTGATAAACCACCTTCCTAACCAAACTTGTTGGGTGATCATTATGTTTCTCACAAGAATAAATTATCCAGTGGAGTTCTCTGAGGCTTACTTAAATAGTCCAGCAGTGTTTCCAGTCACTCTTACTTATTTCTTTAATTTGTTTAAGGGGTCCAGTAAGTTATTCAGGTGAGGAGAAAAGGAAGAGGGAAGTTGCTGGTTTTCACAAGGTCAAAGTTAATCCTATCTGGGTTCATAAATCATTGTACATCGTGGGATAACCACACAGCAGCTGAGAACGTGTTAATAGAGAAGCAGCTCTGCACTGAAAGTGTGGTTGCTCAAAGGAGGAATTTCCAAAAGAATCTAAAACTGCCTCAAATGTCCTTCCAGTTAAATCAGCATAAATTTTAAGGAGTTGTATTATTTAGAAATGTACTACTTTAATTATAAAAGTTTGTTGATCTTCACCATTCTGAGGAGAAAATGGTTCTTACAAACCTTTTACCAAAACAATTTCTGAGCAAGAGAGAGCTGTTTGGTTGGGACAATTGGAATAATAAATGATAGTATGAATGGAAACAGAATATCTTGAATTATTTGCCTAAGTTGACGTATGCAGCTGTTGTGAGAGCAGAGATTTGATGTGAACTGTCCCATTAGACAGCCCAACACTGGCTGTACAGACACAGACTGGATTCACAAAGACAGAGCCCCCTCATGCTGAGGAATTCAATGTATATATTGCTATAGCAGCCGATGTTTACAGGTGCTCGGCTGGTAAAATTCCTTCTCACCCTGTGTCTGTACATCAGGCTGAACATCCTGCATCCCAGGGACTCAGCTACGTTTTGAGCATCATCAGGGTGAAGTCTTGGTGCTCCACATTCTCATTTGCAGTGTGGTTCAAACCAAATACACATGTGGCATGTTTTAAAATACAGTGTCACAGGGTGTGTACCAGCGTTCTATCAGTCTGGTTCAATAAACAAGGTGATCAGGAGACAGGAGCTGAAGGGAGGAAGAACAGAAGAACAGCAGCATGTTTGTCAGCTGATGCACTGGAGCTCTTTTCACAAGTTGGTGTCTCCTCTAAAAGGGCTTAGGGGTACTTTCATTTTCTGCTTTTCACTAGAACTTGCTGAAAAGCTCTTGATAGAGAAAGTGATGTTCGAAGACCTTGAAACCTTACAACCTGCTCTAGAAAACATTCTTGGTTGGTTGTGCTCAGTCCTGCCCCACCGCTTCCTGTTCCACTGCTCCTCTGGGCTGTGCCAGCAGGGCATGGGGAGCACACCTGGTTAAAAACTGTCCCTGTTTAATTCCAGGGGAACTCCCTCCCCGTCCCCTGATGGCTTTGATTGGGAGGATCAGACAGTGTCATTCTGTGCTCCACAGCCTCTTCCTGTTGTGAAGAGAGGGAAGAGAGGGACAGGCACCGGCTTTTATTTACTGGCAGCTTGAACAATGCCACCAGATGAATTAGAGGAGCCTTTGCATTGACTTTGTGAAAGTTGGAAGGCGTCTTGGGCTTGTGCTGTATGTACTGTTTTTGTTTTATACACAGTCAGCTCAGAGTCTCCCTCATATCTCTTTCTCCCACAGTGTTGAACTCCTCTCTCTCTCATCACAGAAAAGTCTGACAGGAACTTTCCTCTCTTATCTGTCTCTTTCTCTGTGCTGTCCTCCCCCTCCTTCTCATTCTTTACCTCCCTCTGTCTCTCTCATTCTCTCCCCTGCTGCTCTCAGATGGCTGGCTTTGCTCAAGGTCTGCAGGCTGACATAGAGCATGCCTGGAACAATATGTTCCTATTAAATCTACCCTGTCTCATTGCTTCCTGAAATTAAATTGAGTTTTACTCTCAAGTTTGTTTGTTGAAATCGCATAATAAAAACATCCCTGAATGCAATTGCATTTAATCAGAAAGCTTTCCAGAATTTATGGTGATAAAACACTATTTTAAAAAGGCTTGTTCTAGTGTTCTGCAGAAAAGAATAAGCAAGTTTCTTATTTACAACTGAAATTA
Organism: Brachypodius melanocephalos; assembly: GCA_013398615.1. Classification (NCBI taxonomy): domain Eukaryota; kingdom Metazoa; phylum Chordata; class Aves; order Passeriformes; family Pycnonotidae; genus Brachypodius; species Brachypodius melanocephalos. The sequence goes on from VZSR01003816.1 coordinate 2,598,866, forward strand.
ATCTTTAAATGTCCCTTTGAAGTCTGAATTCCTTCCACGCGTTTACTTCCATGGCTTTCACACCACTTTAGACACTCCAAGATCACCAAGATGGAGAGAAACAGAATTCCTGCATTTTTACTCTTTGTCCTGATCTTTATTTTGTTAGGTATGAAAATTCAGACAGCTGTTAATTCCTTGGATACGTTTCATCAATATAGGAATGCTCTGCAATTATTCCAGTGGCTGCACTACACTGACTGAAGACCGTTATGTTTGAAACCACTCCAGGGTGCTGCTCACAGTGATGCTGTTCAGGGCTGGACCTTTGGCTTTGATAAACACAAATCACACCTTCTGGGGTGTTGAGCCACTGTTGCTGTGTCACTGTCAGCAAGGAGTTTTCAGCCCTCCTGAACTGCTAATGGTTTGCACATTCAGGATCAAATTTGTGACAGCTGGACAAGAAGGTTTTCACTGTTTGGGGAGATGAGTGAATAGCAGAGTATGCATTGCACAGTTTAAAATTGCTGTGGTGTTAAAAAGCCACAGGAATTTTTTATTGCTTCTGAAGCATTCCTCTTTAATTTGACTAGGATGTGAAACAAAACCACAGCAGTATCACCATGGCAATATATAATGGAATATATTTCAGAGAGAAAATAAGACATGTGGAAATTACAGACTGATCACCCTGGAAGGTCCTGCAGCTTTGGGCCACTCGCTGGCAATTCCAGCATCTCAAAAAGTAGAACACTGCTGCAGGAATATGCAAAACTCCAGAGCCATGCTGTACCTCCCTCTCATTTACCCTGCACTTGTTTTATATGCTGAAGATGTCTTGGCATCAATGGGGCTGTTTTCAGAGCAGAGCATGTTTGAAGTCTGCAGAAGAAATCCATTGTAGAGGGAAGAGGAAGATGTGAACATTGGCAGTAGTTTGACAGATCTTTTTCCAGTAGTGCTTGGGAGGATCCAGTGTTCATCTTTTTTATTGCAAATGGTGGTGCTCAACAAAGTAGATTGAAATGTCTGTATCCAACCGTGATTTTTCAGTAGTTTGTCTGGAATTTGGGGATAATAATGCAAAAAGTACCTTGCACCAAGGCTGTGCAGTACACACACAAAACAGAGAAAGGTCTGGCCTGGCAATGCCACAGAGCAAAACCTCAGCTGGAAAAGGATCAAGGATGAGACTGTACCAGGTGACCCTGAGCTCATGGGTCCAGCTTTGGTAGTGACACACAGGGTATTTTACTTGCGAGTAGTCAAGAAGGAGAAGGGAAAATGAGACTGGCTGCTGTTTGCAGGCTACCTCACTAATCTGACAGAGCAGTTCCAGGGGCTTACCCTGGCAGAGCTGAGTGCTGAGGGAAGGATGTGGACAGGCACAAGGCTGTAGTGGCTGTTGAAATTTTGCCCAGGAAGCAAAGTGAGGGATCGTGAAGGAGCAGAGAGGAAACTTAGAGCAGAGAAAGCAGGGAAGTGGCAGTAGAGAAAAGGCAAGCATTGACATCTAGAAACATTTATCAAGTACCTCCTGTGCATTTCAGCTGCTGAATTTCCTCATTACACTGGAAAGGCTTGGCGGTAACTGGCTCCTGCTTCTTCAGAAATATCTGTATGTTCTTTTCTTATCTACTAGAACAAATTTCCTTACTAAAAGTCCCAAGGAAACTCCCAGTGGCCAGGCAGCTGTCTCCATCTGAGAGTTTGTGTGGTTTGTCCCCATTTGGGGGAAGGTGGTCACTAACCTAGAGCCACCCATCTGCACAAAGCTCAGCTCTCCAGAGGAATGAAGACAGCAGTGTTGGCCCAGCCACTGCTGCAGAGTTTGGGAATCAGCTGAACAAACCTTTGCCAGGAGAAATCAAAGGATGTAATCATAAGCTGCTGTTGCAGGGACAGGCTAATGATGTGCCAGTGATTTTTATTGCCTTTCCTTATTAGACCTTGAGGGACCTCGTGGTCTTTCCTTGGACCTAAAATAGTTCCACAGTTCAGTGCTACCCAGGAGATATAGAATGGCAAAAGATTACTTCTCCATCACCTTAAAGATAAATCTTGAGACCCTGGCAACCTTTGGGAGAAAATATAATTGTCTTCCTAATTAAAATTGATTTTTTTTCAGTGAATGTGCCCTTCTGTTGCTATCCAGCTGTATAACTGACTGTATCTCCCTTATTACAACAGATATTTATGGTCACCCATGGACAGCACACTCAGCACAGTGTGCAGTGTGTATGATACCAGCTCTGGCAGCAGATCACAGGCCTGTTAATCCCTTTGGAATATATATATCTCCCTAACTAGTGCTAGGAATGGCTGGCTGATGTGCTTTTCCTTGTTTATTGGACTGTACCTGTGGGTGTTTCAGATCCCATAAAAATATTGACATGGTGACTAAGTTCCTCAATCCTATAGCCCAAAGGAATTAGGTACCTCCCCCCCTTCAAATGCCTTCAAAACCCCTGGGATTAGCAGTTTGACTTTGAATATGAAGTCTTGAATATAAACTTTTGCAGAGCTGTGATGTTAGTGTTCCTTGTGGCTTTTGTTGCTTTCTCAGCTCTCTCAGGGTATAACTTTTACCTTTCCGACTTCCTGCCTTATGCTGAAGTTCTGAAAAAGGCTGTAGAGGTGCAAGGAATGCTCAGGTCCAGTGCTGTAACAGGGATAACTTGTACCTATATTGTAAATGCTGCTGTGCTTTATAGGACAGTGCAAGAAGCCCTTGTGTATGTTTTTGGGGCTGGCATTTTTATAGGAGAAAACTGGGAAAAGGCAAAAAAAAATAGGGGAAATGCCTCCATCTGTGAACTAAAGAAAAATGCTTTGGATAGATACAGTGGTGTATAATAAACATGATAGTTCAAAAGGCATTTCAGAGTGGTGCCTCGAAGTGCACTGCGAGTTTAAAGACGGTGGAAAATGCAACATGAGAGGGGGAATGAAGCTAGAAGGAAATGCCAGGAAAAGTTCCATTGAACAGGACTGAAAATGCCAGGCCAACCTGCGGAGGAGTTTTGCTGCCACTGGACTCTTTTCCCCCTACTCTCCATGTGCAGCACATCCTCTGACAGGCTGCAAATGTAACAACCTTCAGACATGAGTCATCAGCAAGGACAGATCCTCTCGTCCTCGGCACTAAAAATAAAGATCTCTCTCTCTCTGAGCCTAAGGAGCAATTCTCTCTCTAGTAGCTGAGCACCGGGCAGCAGAGCAACAGCGAGGGAACACGCTGGAGCAGTGATTTATTCAGGCTGCAGGCCTTGATCCTGACAGGACTAACCCGAGTGCAGTAAATGGTTTCAGATGGATGCTGGCATTACAGAAGGCACCGTGTTTTATGGCATACGGGGTGTGGGTCCAGGGGTTCTGAGAGCTGGCACCTTGGGCTGCTAGTCCTGGAAATGAAGAGCTCTCTCACCAGTATTCACACTGCTGAAAACTGAGCACCAGAGAGATGCTGAGGATTACATGTTCATAGGAAAAAAAAATGCTTTTCCCTTATCCTTTATGGTCTGAGGGTTCCTTTTTTTTTTTTTTTTTTTTAGCATGACAGTAATTATTTAACTACCCTTCCAGGAAGTAGATTTGAAATCTTTTCAACTAGTGGTGAAAGCTATATCAATACTCTCTGATGTAGGGCAGTGGAGGTGAGGGAGAAATAACTCAGTAGCTTGGCTTAAACCTAACTGAACATATTAGTCATGAAATATTTAAACCATCAATATCACACACTGATGTGCAAAATGTTTAATTATGTATCATTTCAGTTATTATTCATGTTAGATCTTAGACCTTAAGATGTACATACATTTAAAAAATAGCTCAGGAGATGTATCAGGAGTGTAGAGCAGCATGAGAAATCTGAAAGCTGCCTGTACACTTCTGCCTAGGAAGCATGTGTCACAATTCCCTTCTTTTTCTCCCCCTAAATTACTAACTCCTTTTCTAGGGCTCAGTGTGGACGACGTTCCTGCCTTTAAAAAATGTCTCAGGTAGAACAAAACTATTTCAGAGGAAATGCCTGAGGTTTGAAGCTGAATGCCTCTCCTGTTCTGTGCAGGTCCATCTGCTGCTCCTGTCACTGTACCCAAGCCTCTTCCAGTATTGCATTGAGCAGCACGACTCCCATCTGTCACCAAGGGTTTGTTCTCTGGTCCCAACAGCAAAATTGCATGTACAGTGTCCTGCTTCACCTGTGCAGCTCTGCCAAGGGTTTGCTGGGGGAGGCAGGGGCAGAGGGGATTGTTCAGCACTGGGGAGGGATGAGGGCTCTCTATGGTGACCCTTTGCCCCATGCACACTAATTCCAGCTGGAGATCCAGGGGCACCTGGACACCCTGGACACTGGGATGTCTGCAGGGCTGCTCATGTGAGTAACAGCCCTAATGAGGGAATGGGTTCTTTGGATTCTGGGCCCGGATCCTCGTGTTGCTGTATTTTTATCTCGATAATTTCAGAAATGCTGCTGTGAAAAGAGCTCTACCTGTTTGTTTCTATAGCTGCCTGTGGTGCAGCTGCATGCCACTAAAAATTTGCATTGCCAAACCTTCTGCTGGCAGTTCATAAGCCAAGTGAAGGCAGCAGATGAACAGAAATGGTGAGGGGAGCTCTGAATATATTTTTTTAGCAGTTTTTAAAATATTGGGATAAAAAAGTCAGACATTTACTTTTCATCACTTGTATGGTAATAAATAATGAAAGGTGTAAAATAACCAACATCTAGGCTGTTGGGCTTGAGATTAGAATTAGTTTACAGAGGGAGAATCTGGTCCTGGTGTATTAGCAGCTTTATTCAGTCATTCATATGCAACAGCAGTGTCCTGCAGTGACTCCTGAAATGAACACTAATGAAGGTGTCTTTTGTTTTCATATAGATTAACACATTACTTTATTCTCTTCTTCAGCAGGCATTCAGAAAGACTGCACTGCTGATGCCTATATCCAGTTTCATCTTTCAATTAGTGATTTGCTTTCTCTTACAACCCATGTGCTAGTGGAATTAACCTCAGCTAATTATCACTGATCACTGATCTTTCTGTGAAGCCTAGAAAGCAAGACTGTCATATTTTCCTGAGATTTGCATACACATTTACTCTGTGATCCAATTGCTCCGTTTTGAAAGTCTATTTTAAGGTCCCAACAGGCTTAACTTCACACAAGATTCATAGATGTTAAGGCTCAGGAACAGCATCTGTGTAAAACAAGCCTTAGGTGTATTTGGTAGGAGACAAACTGTGAGTTATAGGTGCTTGTTGGACATGGTTTGAAACTTTGAGTCTGGGTTGATGATTATTGGTCTGATATTGCTATGTTTTAATTTTATTTATTTTATTTCTGTAGACGCTTAAGAGGAAAATTCAAACTGTAAGTGGGACAAATTAGCCTAACTTCACTTCTTGATTTTCTTCTGTGAGGGCAGTGAGATCTTATTTGTACTGTACCTCCTTGGGGCTCAGTAAATCCTTGCTGATACAGGGTTCAGGTGCTACAGAACTGAACCAATCCATACAAACACAGAGCCCAGGCTGCCTGCAATGCGGATTTGTGAAATATCCTCTGCAGGTCCAAGCTGTGTTCTCTTGCACAGAAGGCCTTACATGGTCCCACTTTGAAGCATTAGATCATTTGATAGACTTAATGACATTTAAAGTGAGTGTTTTAGGGAAATTTGTATCTTATCCCTATAATTTACACCATTTTTCAGTAAAATGGCACTTTTTCTGCCCAAGCAAGACCTTCAGCTTCTGAAATCTATTCCGAGTGGCTGCACTACATCCAAGTTGCCAACTTGTAAAGCTTTTCTGAATGCTTTTGTGGCTCCGAAAGATTCTTTATTGAGCACTTGAGCTTGTGAGACCTTCCCCAAAGCTCCAAAACTGTCACAAGCACAATTCCACTGAAAATTCTTCGTGGAGCTGGGGTCCTCCAGGAGCAGACAAGCATTCAGGTCCCACCAGCCTTGTGAGAGCACTTTCCTTCCCTGGGAGGAAGACCAGTAGCAGAAACATGCTGCACAAAACAATGCCATTTTCTGTTGCCTTACAGAAAGTTTTATCTACTGAGGTGAAGTGCAAATATAAAACATTCCTGTGATGAGAGGAGTTGTGTCTCTTTGTGCCCTGTTTACTCAGAGGTGCACCAAGGAGAAGGCACTGGCAGAAAAGGCCTGAGAGCTTGGCTTGTGAATTCATGTGTGCTTAATTTTGTCCTTTTTTTAATTTTTTTTTTTTTTTTTTTTGTCTTGGCAATGATAAGAACAGGAAATATTGCATCGCAAAGAGAGATGGAATAGCACCATGCCAGGCATGGGGCCCACAAGTGTTCCCTAGCTTTTAATTGAAACTGTTCTGGTTGACTTCACTTGGACCAAGCTTTCACCTAGTAAGAAAGCTGTAGACCTTAAATCACAAAAATCCAACACAGAGACTTCGACTAATGCTGGGATTTGGTTTGTAAATACACACAGCTCCAGCTGGAATGCAGGGGACAGAAAACATAACCTGTGCCAGGCAGGGGCACGTGGTGCACCTCGTGTGCCAACAAAGGATGTGAGGGGGTCTGAAAGCACGAGATGCCGGTGCACAGAACAGGAACACAGAAGGTGGAGCATAGCAGGTGACTGCCTGGGACAATTTCTGCACAGGAAGGGTGGAAGGACCAGGAGAGGCACAGCTGGGGCTCTCTCTGTTGTATGCTGTATGCCACCATGAAATCCCAGCAGCACATAGATCTGTAAAGCTCTCCACAGCAAGCTGTCCTCTTGGCCACAAACGAGTTGCATGACCCTCACAGTGGTGCCAGTTGTAGCCTGGATGATCTTTTCACCCTTACCACAAAATCTCAGTGAAATTCCACTCATAGGACACTTTGGGGAAAAAGGAGGGAGCCTGTCAATAGTTTTAGGCTTGCTCAGCTGAGAAAAAAAGACATTGTGAAGCACAATAGTCCTTTTTTCAACTGCAAACCAGGCTCCTTTAGAGGGAAAATCCTGGATCTTTAAATGCAGTCCTTAAGGCAGGGGGCAGGAGGAAGTTTGCTCCTGACCACAATCCAAGTTTGGGTGTCAGGATGGTGCAAGTCAGGGCACAAAACCCAGCTGAGCTGCAGCAGCCCATCTGCCAGGAGGAAAACTGGGGGGAGTGAATGGCAAAGAGCCCCAAGCTGGTGGGAGGAGGGCTGGGAGCGTTGCTGGAGCTGGGAGCGCTGGCAGGAGCCATTCCCTGCAGCAGCCTGGCCAAAAGGAGCAGAGGAGGCACCAGAAGGGCAGGGAGCTGGATGGCTGGGACAGGGACATCCTTTTGTGTCACAAGTGGTCAGTGTTTTACCAGCTGAGCTCCATAAATTGGCCCTGAGCTGTCAGGGCTGGTGCCAGCTGTTGAGTTTGTAGCAGCCATAATCTCAGCAGGGACAAATAGGGAAAGATGTATTGAGAAATGGCACCGAGCATAATAAACTGCTCATCTTTATGAATGCTGGGATCCAAATGATCAAAACAGATGTACAGTTTCCAGATCTTAGCTGCACTGTCAGAATATTCCTGGTTTCCTCTTGCACAGTCATCCATAATGAAAAGAAAACAAGCAGATTTGCCTTTCTCTTGGGTCTTTCTTTATTGCTCACTCAACATTAATTACAGAATATTGTTGGAATAGCAGACTGGCAGGCACTGGCACCCTGAACAGAGCCTGTCGCTTATTCCTGTCAATTCTGCATGTACCATATAGCTAAAATTATCCTCAGGACTAGCACAGCATCCACATGGTCATGTGGGAAAGCATCATTTTTGTCTACCCCTTTGTAAATTTAAATTAACCCAGGAAAACATGTCCCGTTGAAAGGCATCAAAAAGGAAAATGAGTGAAGGCTGCCATTTTCCCACTGAAGCCATAAAAAAAGGAGGTAGGGAGCCAAAGTGGAAGAAATGTTTAATTCAGCTCAGTTAACACAATGATTTCTTATATTTTCATGTCAAGGGAATTGTAGAGGGCGAAAAAGAAGACACAGTGGAAATATATGCCTTTAAAAATATTTGGACACAAAAATTCTCTCCTGATTTATATGTGATTTGCAGGTTCATCAAAATGACTTTTATACTTAGTGTTGCCTGAAGTGTTTGGGGTCATTAGGGACTTTCCAGCTTATCAGATAAATCCTATGTATCCTGCCTTGCTGTTTGACTGTAGCATTTTTTAAAAGACTTGTCAAGTCAATGGGTTACCACATCCCTAAGGCAGTGCATTTAATAGTTATAAAGTGCTGTCCTTTGCTAAGTGAAATACTGAGTGCCGAGCAGAGTATACAATTCCAGAGCCATAAGCAAGAAGATGAGTTCTCATATATTTCCCATGTACAATAGGCAGCAGAAATTCAGAATAAAATTCAGAATACTGCCCGTTTTCACTCTGCCCAGTGTGATAAGCATATTGCTTATTAAGTATTAATGTTATCAAGCTGATGCTTTGAGTTACAAGCAGAATGGCTCAAAAAAATCAGAGCATCTTGAATCTCAGACTTTCCAGTTAATGAAAAGCTGCCCTCATACAAACAGTATGGCTAGCAGGATTTCCTGGTGGACTTAAGTCACATTTCGAGGGAATCCAGCCTGTTTGGCTCCAGGCTCCCAGAAAAGATTATGGACAAGGACTTGATGCACCCTGTGCTGCCTGGGGCAGCCCTCAGCAAACCACAGAGCTGGCTCCCAGGAACTGGGCATTTCTAAAGCCTTAACGGCCCTGGACAGAAACTTGTACAATTCCTACCAGCTTCCCTTCTGCCAACCCTTAGACAGCAGAGATGAACCTGAAAATCCCCAGATTCTTGGATTTAGGTGACCAGTATTTAGTTACTGGCCTCAGTGATGCTTTTCCCCCTTTGATACCCCAGAACCAGGGGCAAAGTAGCAGAGAATAGGACCTGTGTTCACAAAAGGGGTCTTGGTTTTTAACTTCCCTCTGCCCCGTATCCTCTGCTTGTCAATGTGAAAGACGTTTTAATACTTGAAATAATTTAAAATAGGTTAAATTAGGAATAGCAATTATACTGATCTTTTCTGGGTATCTGCTGGCTCAGTCTAAGAAGTAAAATCATTAAAACTCTTTCCTGCAGCCTGTTGAGAGAAATAATATTTAGTGGGTGTTGAATTTCATATGATTCAGCTCAGTCTTGGAAATTGGCAAACCTTTTATGCTCAATTAGATCTAAAATCTGCTTTCAATACCTCATTCTTCATATAACTGATTTGTAATGGAGCTCTGGAATGAATCAGGCAGTGGCCTCCTCGAGCAGGAGCCTCTGCTCTCTTTAATGTAGCAAAAGTCTCAGACAGAGCCCCTGTCTTTTTGGGTTTAGCTGAGGAGTTCAGAAGAATTTTCTTTTGCCCCAAGATACCACAAAAAAGCATTAAAGAAGAATAACTTAACCACCATGTTGTTCAAGCTAAGCATGAATGAAGTTACATGGAAATGCCATCAGGCTTTAATGCATTCTCTGAGTAGCAACCCCAGCAAGATAAAGTTAACCATAACACGGATTATGTTAAGGCAGTGCACAGAATGAATATTACTTGTATTTTTTATATCCTGCCAAGTCAGGATATCTTGCTGTGAGGTATAGTGAGGTGGGGTTTTTTTGGCTCTACGTGGTTTGTTTTTCTCTGCTTTCCTTTACATTTAGACCAAAAGAAAATTTCAGATCTGTGACTTCCTCTGCTGAATTTCACACAACCTGAACATTTTGCTTTGTCCCTTTAGCATTAGTGCCTGGCCCCAACCTAGCTGGAATACTTTTTTTACTTTTAAAGGCTCTGTGATTAAAAGTTCAGTTTGTGCCCTTTTTGGGGGGCTGGGACACAACACTTTCTTTTAGCATCCTACCACTTTTATTTAAGTTTGCCTAAGTCAGACTCATTGAGCTATCAATGAATTTTAGTTCCTCTAACAGGAAAAAATTAGAAAGTATTTGATGGAGGGGTTGGGTAGGTTATGAGATTTGACATTGTGGAAATTGAGGTTTTGAAAATTGTTCTAACTTTTTAATGCTACTTGGTTTTCCCCAGAGGCTGTAAATAAGACATGGGATCCTAGGGAACACTGTGTGTAGGGATTATAAACCTGGCACAACAAGACCAAAAGTTGAAATTACTTAATTCTGAGGTAAAACTGCTCTCAGAAGGTCTTCACAACGATTTTAGAAACTTAGATTTGATTTAGTACAGCTGAACTTTCTAAATGCATCTTCAACTTAAAGCATTTGAAAGATATTTACTCTAACAGTATAACCTTTATCTGTTTCATTCTACCATCCAAAAGAAAGAGGTCTTATCTTGGAACTTTACAGCCTAGATAGACAAGAGAGACAGAAAACAGGAAGATACAACCATTATTATCCCTGTTTTTGCAGGTAGGGACATAAGAGATTGCTTTCTCTGTCCCTTACATGAACTGAAGGCCTAAACTCTTATTTTTCAAGATTATGTCAGCTGTCTCAGCAACAAATCTGTTTTATTTTGTTTATACTGCCACCAAAACTCTCAGTGTATTTAGAACAAATAATGTCCCCAGACATTCTTATTTTTATTCAGCCAAGTAATAATCCACATACAAAGAACACCAGGAATATTCAGGGTTAATCCCAGTCTGTTTTCATTGGCTGTAATGAGTGTCCACTGTTGATTTTAAGGAAAAACAGTTTGGTCAATAAGTGATCTGTTTCAAGTTACCGTTCCTAAAACACACTAAACTTTAATTCATGGACAAATTTACTCACAACTTTTATAGAATAATCAAATGTCTTCCAGGCATGTGGTGTTCTCCTTACACTTCATTTTTGTTTAATGAACCTGTCCAGAGGCATTCACTTGACCATTTCAGAATTCTGCTCACCTGAATTCAATGTCTGGCATTACTCAGGAATGCAAATCATTACACAGTTATTGCAGTGGCTTTCTGCATGGACAGAGTAGTCTTCATCTGTTTTGATATTTTGTTTAGCCTTTTTTGAGAAGTCTGCACTTCCTCAGTGTACATTCTGTAAAATGATAAAGTTCCTGCTGATACTGAGTAAAGAGTTTTTAGAGGATGTTTAGTAATCAGGGGGATGTTACTGGTGGAAAAGTGGGAAACTGTAAGGAAAGGAAGAACCCAAGATTAATTCAGAGATACAATTTCCTTGCTATCTATGGTCAATTAAAACATTTTTTCCAGAAGCCACAGGAGCATTGCACACAAAGAAAAATTACACTTGAAAAATATGATAGAATTTGAACCCTTTGAATTCTTTTGGATCCCATGGAGCTCCCCTTTTTCCTAAATGAGGTACTCTGGGAATTTCAGAGGCCAGACTTGATCCATGGAGCCACTTGTTTTCCAGTGGGCCACAACCTCAAGGCATACAGTGACAGAAATCTGTTTCCTGTGGAATTCTGCCTTGGGGCTGAATTGTGTTTTGGGTAAGCTCTGCCTGAAGCTGCAGATTTTCCCAGGGTCAGTGAGGCATGGATACACTCTGCAGATGTTCTCCCTGCTAGGTCTCCATTCTCTGCTCAGATTTCTGTACCCATAAAACATTTAGAGCTCTCTCAGATTTGTTTGGAATGGGCCAAGGTCTCCAAAATTCTTAAAGTTAGAGGCATAAGGACTGTGTGAATCTTTTTTGTTTGGGAAACAGAACAACATCATCCTGGATGACATGCCAGGGAGTGGAGAGGTGATCCTGTGTTTCTGGGGAGATAAAAACTCCATAGTCACCATTTGTGGTGCAGACTGTGTAAGACAGGTGAAGAATTCCTCGCGCCTTTAGCTGCTTTAGATCAGGAGCTGATCAAATCCTGGGATTCCTCTCCCCTCACCTCCAGCACTGGGAATCAAGCACACAGAATTGCTGGAGTATTCTCTGTGCAGCCCACTGTTACCACTGACTTTTTTTCAATCTCCACAGATTAATATATCTCTCTCTCTTATTACTGCTCATCAATTTCAGCCATTTCATTTTTCATTAGGAATTTTTTTATTTTATTTTATTTTAAGCGACAGTTTAATACACCGCAACTTAAAACAGCAATCCTAAAAATCCAGCAGAGCAGCTAAGAGCGGGGAATCGCCTGAAGAAACATACTCACTGCAGAAACTGTGTTTTGGGTACGAGGCTGGCATGCCTTTATCCTGTTCCTGTGTGCTGCCACCGTAAGGAGAAGCTGCCCTGGGAGGAGGGCCAGGAAATGCAGGCTTTGGGGTACAGCCTGAACGTGTGAGGGAGGAGGAGGAGAAGCTGCAGACTGAGCAGGCACAGATGGCAGGGCTCAGTGGGACAGCAGGGCTTGTTGGAGGCAGTGTTAAGTAGACAGTTTGGGAACTGGCTGTGAGCTTTAGCAGCTGATTCAATCAAACCACCTGCGCATAGCCTGCTTCCACCTTCTTCTGCCTGCTGCAAATTAAGAGGGATGGGGCTTTCTCTGGAAGCTGGGAGCTCAAATATCTGTGCACAGCTGCTGGTGCTGCCCGAGTGCGTGTGAAGGCACGTGGGTGTGCACACATATATGTAAAATGCATGGTTAAGGCTATCAGCAACACAAAAAAACCCCTTAATTTGCCTCCTTTTTCACTCCGGCTTCTGCTCTGATCCCAAGGTCCTGTTTTTAATACAGCAACATACAGAGGTTCCAGAGAAAGGGGATAAAAAAAAAAATTAGGTCATGATTATGTTGGTTTTGCTTTGGGAATGTTAATTAGAGACTGGTAATCTACGTGTATGAATGGCATGATCATGCAGCTCTAAAATGTCTTGGAAAAGGTCAGTGCATTTTGTTATCACTGAGTGTGTTGCTGAGTTTCAGAAAAAAAGGGAGAAAATAATAGCCTGTGTAAACTAAGCTCTTCTCTAGTAATGTGGATAAAAAATTGGCTTCTTCTCTCTTTTTAAGCTCCCAGGTGGATTTCCTTTCTTATAGAGGGGTGCAAAAGATTAAAGGTTTATTTCTAAGAAGCTACAATTGGCTTTTGGGGCACTTAGTATGCTCCAGAGACATTAATATCCAAACCATTCAGGGATAATTGCATTAGTTGTCTTTTCTCCCAACTAAATTATTTGAGTACATTAACAGTCAATTTTGTGTTGACAGGGCATGAATTTCTACCGATGGGGATAGAAAGCTATGTAATATCTCAAGCAAAACATCAGTCTAAACTTTCAATTCTAAGAGTATATCATTGGATATGGGACTTTGTAGATTATGTACTGCAGATGGGAGGGAGAGATCTCATTTGAACAGTGATGGGAAGCAGTGGACTTAGCAGGAGATAAACCATGTTTCTTGCTGGAAGTGTTGCTTTTAACCCAATAAAGCTTCAGTTCACAAGCCACTCCTTCAAATTAGATTGTTAATTTTTAATGCGTGTAGCAATTACTGATGTGACAGATAGCAGACCTGATCTTGCTCCCATCAAACTCTGTGGGAGTTCAGACATTGATATCACATGGGGAGACTAGAAATGCAGTTAACAAGGCATGATGAATGTCACCTACACGTGTTTTCACCTCTATATAGGAATGCCAGTAATATGTAATATGTACCTTGTGGCTTTCGACACTGGAAGGTCAAACCGAGCCCATCTAAAAAGTTGAAGAATGGGTGAATATGTCTGAGGCAGTAATTCCTTGTTTCTGATCCAACTGCATGGGAATATTTCAGTAAATTCACATTTTGTTTGAATACAAGGAGCAGACAGCACACAGCCCAAATTGGAACTGGATCCCATCTTCCTGCTGCCTACCTTCTTGTTCAGTTCTGGGTTTTTCAATCCTCTATCTCTTTCACCAAATCATTTCTCCTTTCTTGAGTAGCATTCTTTTTGAATTTCTGTTTCTTTGAGGCTTCCTTTTGCTGCATCTTCAGATGCCAGTGGCAGCTCTCTACCCTGGAATCTACTTCCACTCTTTGGAATGCAGACAGTGCCTCCTTTCCTTTTTCACTACAAGCAGTTACTCACAATGGCCACCACTTTCCCTCTCTGGTATCCAGAAGATCATCCTCTCTTGACCTTACAGACTCAAACAATGCAATTTATCTGCCAACAAAGTGAACTATTGTGAAAGCTGTTATTTTCCATGCAGAGCAGCTGATTCTGGAATGTTAAAGACATAAAAATGTATGAGTAGCACATAAGTTTTGCTCCTGCCTCCCCACACACAAGCAGAACAGATGTAGACAAAATAATGTAGCTTTAACTTTGTTTCTGGTTTGTCAAAGTGGGGAGGGGGGAGAGAGAGAAAGAAAGATAACAAGGCAGATCAAACCACATTTGATCCTTAGATTAAAATTTGGTGTAGAAAGGTATACATTCAGTGTTCCCACAAATCTGAGAAGAGATTGACTGCCATGAACATGCTGAGACTGTTTAAATTCACCCAGCATTAAATTTCACCTGTTATTTAAATACTGATGCACTAAAATAACAGTCAAAGTAGTCACTCTCCCTTTTGTTCAGGGGTCTTTGCTAATATGAGATAAGAGGCAAGAATTAGGGAATGTCACAATAGCAGTTGACATTCTTTGTCTGGAGCAACAATTTTGTGCAATAAGAATGAAAAATTGTCGTATAATTAAAACTGTATCTTCTTGCACTAGGAAACATAATCAATGTTGTATATAATTTGGCAAATTCCTGTTTGGAAGCATTAAGGATGATTCATCCCCAACTGAGCTAATTGTTTGTACTCCCTCACAGCCAAGGAAGAAAAGACACTGCCACCTACATCCCATTCGAGAGGACTTTTCTAAAGAGCAGTGTTTGCAAAGCTGCTAATATGGCCAGTTCCCAGCTCCTGAATATTTACCGTGCTGCAAAACCCTGCTGCAAGTCTTGCTGGATGTGATTAACAAACGTGAAAATGTTTGTTCTCTTAATAGCTTTAATATTTTTATAAACCGGGATTAGATCGTTTGCAGCGTCTGATATCGGCCGGGCCATGTCGACGGGGTTTAATTATGATTGCTCAGATTTTACTGGAATGCAGATAAAACCAGCAGCAACAGATTGGCAGCTCCTGCTGTACACAGGGCAGTGACACAGCTTCTCCCACTGAAGTGGGATTTGTCACCCAAGGTGTCAGAGGGATTGTTTCATGGTGGGAGCCCGTTCTGCAGGTGTGGGTATGGGGCTGGATGCAGCCTTTTGGTTCTGAATAGCTTAAAAGCAAGAGGTTGTTATAAACCCTAAATCTAAATTCACATCTGGATATGACTCTCTGATGGGTTCTTGGAACTGAGTTTTGTTGTGGGTCTCTTCCCACACTTAGAAATGAATGTTAAAATTAGGGGACTTCTCTTTAAGAGCCACATCTCACACTCTAGGTGGATGCTTTTATAATAAAAGGTAGGACCATGTTGTGGCAGCTCTCTTTAAGCATTAGTCACCATTGAATTCACTGTGAAATTCTGCATAAAACATGACAGCATGCTGTGGCATACAGCAATTGCTGTGATGGGATAGAAGAGTATGGAGAAAACATATTAGAAATGCAGTGGGTAAATGAAGTTGACATGCCACACGGGATATTTTGAACTACATTTCACATTTCAGAGGAGAAAAATCAATGTGAAGGGAAAAGAACTTTTACAAAATGAGTGTCAGGCTGATCACTCTTGGAACTTCTTTTTGCTCTCTGTTATCTAACTTCAGCCTAGAGTGAGGGAGACTTTTTTCTGTCTGCAATGTATTCTGCTGCTTTTTTAGAGCAAGAGAACAGCTGTTGAGCAAAGACTGTGCCTTCGGCAATATCTGTTAATTGATGTGTTTCCACAAAAAAACCCAACCCACAACAAAACAGAAGGGAAAAAAAAAAAAAAAAAGGAAGGGAAATACTGTAAGGTGTTTAATTTCTAAATATATTAGGTGACCTAAACATGTTTAAAAGTATTTAAGAAAACAATTTTATTGCCATTGTTTGTCAGAGGCATGACCAACTTTGTGCTGAATTTAGAGGTGGGATGAAATGAGTCAGAGCAGCCCCTGGGGTTCTGCTGTGCCTGAGCCAGGGGTGGCAGTGGCAGAGCCTGGTCCCTGGGAGGGACAAGCAGAGCCTCAGCCCTTCCTCTGTCAGAAATTTGGGCCAGCTGCAGCACCTGTGCATGGATGGAGCTGCTCTTGCTGGGCAGAGCCGTAGGGAGGAAAACCAGCATTAGCTGGGCAGCTGATTTTCCAGTTGTCCCCATTGATGCTGGTAAAAGCAGTTTGCTGTGCAGGGGAATTCAACGTGGAAATGGATGCTTGCATCGAGTCATTGTTTTTACCCTCCAGCCAGTTCAAAATTGTTCTATCTATATTCTGTTTTGCACTAATTTGCTTTGTCCAATTTCCATTGACCCAGGCTTTCATTTTCCTCTATTTTTCAATCCAGTTGTGCTAAATCTCAGCAGCTGTTTCCCATACCTGATCTGAATTTGCTTTTTCCTAGTTTTGTGACATAAAAAGGGAAAGGGGAGCAGGGGGGAAATGAAAGATTAAAAAAAGCTGATTATATTTTGTAAGCTTTTTTTTTTCTCTTTCTGATTTGTGGCTGGAAATTAAGGATAGCTATATTTACTGTGATGTTAATTTTACATCCCCTAAGACACTTGGGAAACAGATGAAATGAAGTGGTTTTGTTCCCATCCTGACTGCAGCCAGGCAGCAGGCTGGCTCTTGCATTGCAGCAGCAGACAAGCTCTTGCAGCACCTAATCATGAAAAGGAAGAACCAGAAAAACTGTTCTTGTGAAATTCCCATTGCAATATTGCTGATAAAAGTTGTTCAGATAAGCTCCAGATAACCATCCAGGCTTATAAGTGCTCACCTGCACCATCTCCAGCTGGGTTTGAGGTTCAGTCATCACTAATGAAAAGATGTGATTGAAAGCAAAAGAAGAGATGAAATGCCCTCTCCTCTAAAGCAGGAGCTATCACTCACTGTAACAAAACATTGCAGATAACACTGCTGGCCACTCTCCTCTAGCCTTTGCCTCAGCACCAGCACCACACAGTGAGCTTTCTTACTGATCCCACTCCCAAAAAGGAAAGTAATTAATTTTTAGCATAACTTGCCAATAATTATTCATTTATGTCTTGGTTTAAAAAAGGATCACAGAATTCCACTGTGGTGGAGGAAGTTCAAGGCTTTACAAGTGCCATGAAATCTCATGCAGAAATTATGTCCTGTGAAACGTTTGGCCATGGAAAGTTCAAGTGTCACCCAGCTGTAATTATAGCCTTGGTTTCTGAGAGGTTTATAATTCAGCAGCAGAGATGGTGCCAGCACAAACTCAGCCTGCTCTACTGGGTAGGATTCTAAATATTTTTCTTCCAGGTTTGTTCCTGAGGATGTTTGGGAGCTTTTCTCTTTGCTTGTTGTTTTGTTGGATTTTTTATTATTGAATGTCAGCTACTTTGCTTTATTGTTTGGTATCTTAGAGAGTCCCCTAAAGAAAATTGTAGGCATTTTAATCTGGTCTGTATCACACCTCCAGGAGATGAATCAAAAATGGTTTAATGCCACCTTTGTACCTTTTGGTATCAAAGATTTGAGTCCATGGTAAAAATGCATATTTCTGTCTGTTTCCTTAAAAAAAAAAAATCCAATTCTTGGCCTGTTTGTGCTGCAAGCAGAGTTACCCACAGCACTGTGCCCTGCAGACTGCTGCATTTCCTTCCCTGAATTACTGGGGTTGGGGATTTGCTGCAGAAAGGACTCCCCCAACTCTGTGCTGGGGAGGAGTGCATCCTCCAAAACCCACTGGGGGTCTTTAGCCATGCACAAAGTCTGGAAGTTTGGATGACAAGTTAATTATTGCCATTCTCTCCATGGCATTAAGCTCCTGGAAGAGCCTCTCTCCTCACCAGTGTGACGGGAAATTCAAATTCTGTCCTTCTGCAGTGCCTGTGCTCTACAGCCCTGGACACCAGGCTACCCTGGAAAACCCTGATGGAAAACCCTGAAAACCTTTCTGCCTAAGGAGATACCATGCAAAGCCACGTGTGAATTCTCCAAAAGCTCTGGATTAATATTTATCTTGTTAATTAGCTAGTGTAAATGATACCTGCGAGTGAGAACGTCTGCTTTATTTTGTTGTGGGATTTTGGTCCCATTTCCTGATTTTTTTACATTCTGACAGGGATTCTGCATGTGAGGGCAAAGGTTTTGTGCAGCCTTTGTCTTCTCCTGTTGACTTGCTTCTCCTTGCAACAGTTCTGATTTCAATATGAGGTTAGAGGCTGTTCTCAGTGGTGTTTGGGTTTATTGGATCCCTAAGAATTGCTCTGAGAGGAGAGAACATGCAGATCTGTAGGGGAACCGGTTACACAGGCAGCAGATTTCTGGACTACTGGCTTTCTAAACTCCTCCAGTCTCTTCGTTAAAGTGATCTGGGAAAAAAATTTCTCTATTTATGCTTTTTCTTACATTTTGGCCAGCATTCAACAACCTAAATCTATTCTGTGTCTGTATATACTGGGTTTTGTTTGTTTGTTTTAATGTCTGACTGCAAACTTTTTTGACTATCATGACTTTCTGGAACAAATCTGGGCTGCAGAACTTCAGAATGATTCCAAGTACAATACAATTTATGTACCAAATAGTGTAAATATTTAGAGCAGAAACAAATTATCAGCAGACATTTCAGGTACATTCTAACCTCCAGCACTCAGTTTTGGGAATGCAATATTTCAAGAATTTGTGGATTGGTTAATGCAGAGAGACATACATTAGATTAATGTCACAGCTTGTGTTCAGAAATACACATCACAAAAAAATAACTACAAGTGTTTCTTCAGACTCCTGAATTCTTGTGCCAAAAAGAGAAGATGGAAGTGGGTCTGGGCAGGAAATGACATCTTACCCCATGAAAAATATCCTGCTTTACAAATGTTCTCACTCTGTTTAGTGCAAACCCTTGAACCTCAGTTTTCTGTGTATCAAAAAGGAGCCAGTTCATCAGATATCATTTCTTCTTCAATATTTAAGAGATAATCCCAACTTCACAGAAAATTCTTAGTTTTGTTATGGTACAACCTGATGATTTCCAAAGCAGCACAAAATCAAAATCTGTATTTGAGTCAAACCTGCTGGTTTCTCCAGGGAAAAGCAGATAGTTACTTTTAACTTTAGGAAGAGATTCATTAATTTCTGAAAGTTTGTCCATGTAATAAACCCAGCCCAATGGCGAACCATTGAAACAGCAAAAAACACTCCTGGTTTTCAACTGAAAAGTGGCAGCACCTTTAGCAACACCGGATAGTGAATATATCCAGACAATTCCAAGGTGTGCCTTGGGAGGAGGGGAGCAGATGGATGGAAAGTTTGTGTTAGAGCTCAGATGCTGCTGGGTCTGTGGCACAGGGACAGAAATTAACCCTCACTTTTGGTAGCCTGGTGATAAAAACTGATGTCAAGGAGGAGAATCCAGCAGGAATTCTCCCTGTGCCTCAGCAGCTGTGCCCTCAAGTAAAGGAAACTGGAGGAGATGCCCAAGGTGCTGTTATACAAGAAAGAAGGGAGGAATGGCCTCTCTTTCTGACACTGGGAAATGTGATGTGGTGCAGAGTAAAGAAATCAAGGCAATGAGGGAAATAACCCTGCAGAACTGTTCAGGGTCTATTCCAGGAAAGAAGGATTTGCACCAAATAAAGATGATAACAAAAATCAGTAAATCTGAACTGGCTAACAGTAATTTAAATTGGACATTAACAGAGGTTTCCTAATCACAGGGATAGTTTTGGAAGAGCTTTCAGTCAGGGACCATAGTGGAGCAGAACCCCAGCTTTTGGCCATGACAATGTTGTGCATTGGCTTGGCAATTTTCACAAACAAGTCTTTGCTTCAGCTGTGTCCAGTGGGACTTACTGTTAAACTGCAGTTCAGATTTGATTATTTTCCTTCTTGCTCTGAAGAATCAATATGAGTATTAAAGTTTAGTGAATAGCTTTACATAGAATCAAGTAGTTTTAAAATGAGATTTGCTTCACTATCTGATTTACAGCTCTTCTACTTAGGTGAGGTACTGGCAAGATTGCAGGTAATACTCCTTCTAAAAGAGATTAGTGGAGCTTTAATTACGAGTGAAGAATGCATACCTGAAAATACTCACTGAATTTTATTTCACTTCTATTGTTATGTCTTCATTATTGCTGACCAAGAGGTACCCATTGAATACAAAATGCCATAATCAGCATAAAGATGAACTGGAGACTTCCATGCACTGTATTATTAATGGCAGTTAGGAGTAAGATTGCAACTAAAATAGACCTTTTGAAAACTTCATTAGTTCTTTAATTTGTCTGGGAAATAAATTATCTGATTTAATATGTATAGTAAGAGTAGATCTGGAAATACCCCAAATAATTTGCAAGGCTATTTGATAAAAAATGTCCTACCTATGATTTTCAGTGATAGAGCAGAACTGAACATGGTTCTACATCATGTGTTTTTAATTAAAAATCTTGCATTTTTCAACATGAATGTAGCAGTTTATGATTATCCAGTGAAATGTATGGGAGGACACACAAAGCTTTTCATGACACTTAGCCCAGCCCTGGGCACTGGTCCAGTTTCCAATACAAGTTACATCCTAATACAAATAATTTATTAAAATCTTCAGAGCTCTTGTGACAAATGTGAGTCTGCTGGACACCAGGACACGTTTCTCCTTTTCCACATTCCTGCAGAGGATTCTTTCTGAGCTGCAGCAGCTGGTGCAGGGGAATTTTTTTCCCCACCAGAAAAATTCCAAAGTGGGAATTAATCATCAGAAAGTTGAGTTGCATTGATAACTCTCTTCAGCTTAGAAGATGCACACACAGATGTGTGTCAGCCTGGCCTAGTGCCAGGTCATCACTCACAGAGGCAGACAGCAGTTCTGTAAAAAAACTGAAAAAGAAATCATCTCACAGTATCTGCTACCTGAATAGAAGAATTCCCAGATGTTTACTAGAGGAAGCTTTGAAAAAAACCCTGATATTTTAATGTCAATAGCAGTCAGTGAAAACTGGCCTCACACTCTTCTTCTGTAATATGTGGAAACTTATTCTGTCCCTTGGTTAAGTTCCTTGACAGGAATGAGCACAATCCATAGGGCCTAAGATACCCTCAGTGGTAAAGCAGGCGCTGCTGAGTGGTTAAAAGAGAGATGTCATTATAAAATTCCTATATTTCATTCTGGACTTTGGTTGTCTCTGTAGGAAACTCCCAAGCATGCACTGGTAATTATAACTCATGATAGCCAGAATGAATTTTTGGGAGCTGCAGGATCAACCAGAAGTTAACACTGGTGCTAGGAAAACAACATCCCATCCAGCTGTTATTGTTTTCTGGGAAGAAAATCCACATCCCACCCCATCTGTTGGTGCCTTTTGGGGAGAGCATTACCAGAAAATAGCCAGTTAGAAATAGACAAGTTGTACCTGAAGTTTTTGGTTGTAGGCAAATTTCTACAAGACCAAGTTTGAAGTTATCCTGTAAAAACCGGCCTGACTCTTCTCTAACACCCAAATATGGATGATTATGTCATCCAGAGTCCTTTTAGATAAAGGTCAATGATACATTTTGCACATTCTTTAGTTTGTCAGAATTCATTGCCTTTTTTTTTTTTTCCTTCCCCTCAATTTTGCCAACGATTCGAGCTCGGTCATTTTTCACATTAAGAGAAGAAAGAGGTGAGGGATTGAATCTATTCCACAATATTAATGTTTGTCCCATGGGATAGCTTTTATATTATAAAGTGGATATTGACTCTCATGGAGGTGAATATTAAGGTTTATCAACCCTTGAGGTATGTATTGACCAAGACAAACTAGAGGTCACTGCAACATCAAGAGTAAATAAATCTTAATGCTGTCAAAAGGGAAAATCAATATGCATATTTTTCCACTTATTTTGAATGTCATTGAACTACCTGGAAATATCTCAATTGTGTACCTGAATTTCAAGATAATGGTCTTTTTATTACTGTGAGTAATAAAAGTCACCTAAAGACAAGTCAGAGGTTGGGCAGGGGTTCGAGCAAAGCACTGCTTACTGCTTTCCTTTCTAAATAAGACAGGACAAGGGCTCTACTTCTTTCAAAATACGTGAATTTTTACTTAACCTATATTAAAGGA
The DNA here is from genome assembly GCA_013398615.1 of Brachypodius melanocephalos. Classification (NCBI taxonomy): domain Eukaryota; kingdom Metazoa; phylum Chordata; class Aves; order Passeriformes; family Pycnonotidae; genus Brachypodius; species Brachypodius melanocephalos. The sequence continues at coordinate 2,620,977 of VZSR01003816.1, forward strand.
AAATACTCATCTGTGCTGATTTTCAAGCCAAAACTAAACTCTTTTCTGGGGCTGACTCACTGATTGTCAGAAACCCTCTTCACACCACACCTTGTAGTGACAAAAAGCTGCATTGTGCCATTCCACTGGCCTGGCTCTTCAGATGAATAAAATCTGAAGCATGCTGCTGAGATGCAGCTGTGATTTTGGAGTCCCAGACAGCAATGCATTGTTGTAGGCTTTCCTTGAAAGAGTTTTGCTATTGTTGCACTCTGAGGTAATGTAAGGTGCTTTATAGTTTCATGTATGTATGTGGCAGGACACTATTGAAAAGCCATTAGCAACACCCCTGCAAAATCCTGAGCAAACAGGAAGATGGATTCAGTTCTTGCTATGCAACCAGGTTCCAAGTTGTAAATTATAATCCAAGCTGAAAATAAAATGCAGCTGTATAAGGAGACAGATAGATGCAGAAAGGCAATGGTTTATCTTAAATAACAAAACATTTACTGTTTATTTAAAGGCCAGTGAGTCAAAGAGGGTGAGCCAAGTAAATCCATTTAACATGCTTTTAAGCTCACGTGTGAGTAATTGGGTGAGGGAGAAAAAGGGATCAGGGAAAGGGAAGCAGAGGAAAGATGACCCTGACTAAAAAATGAGCTTTGATAGTTTAAAAGGTTAACTAGAAAAAAAGCAGCTGCTTCAGGTAACGGTGTGTAGGTTCATGATTGAGGATTTCAGGCTGATGGTAAACCATGCTGACAGAAATTGAAGGTTAGCTGCACACGGCTGACAGGGGATTTGGGCTTGGCCCAGAATCAAAAGAAAATGGGAGGCGGGGGAGACATTTGAGAAAGATTGTTTGCTTGGTTATTTTGAATAAAAGCATAGAACTCAGCTCACGAAGTGAGCTGGCATTATCCCATCACACAGCTTCTAATAATACGGTTTTGTTGTCAGCTGGTTTTGTTTTGAAGTGCACACAATTTTAAAGAGGCAAATTCCAGGAAAAATATCCCAAGGTCAGGAGACCTGAAGAGTGCCTGTGCTTTTGCAGACATCTCAGCACATGCTGCACTTTGTGGCTGTGGGCTTTGCCAGTCAGAACTCTCCATCCCCTGCCTGAGTCTCGGTGACCTTGCTGCAGCAGTGTCTGCTGCTCGAGAGGAGTCTCTGTGCTTGACATCTGGAGTGTTCGCTGCTTGGTACCCGAGGCTAAAAGTTCATTGAAGGTAAAAAACGAGCAGGTCTGACCTTAATTTGGAGCCCAATGAATCAAGAAGCAGTGTTCAATCAGGCCCTTGGCACTGAAGGATTATTTGCACCTCTGCAGTCGGAGCTCTGGGGCTGCTCCCAGGAACGCTCAGCTGGCCTTGCAGCACATTCAGCTGCCTCTCTGCTCCTGCCTCTTCCTTGTGACAGCACTGCTGCTTCTCTGATCTTGCAATAGATGCTCAGAGAGCTAAAAAGGCAGCAGAATAAGTGTAGTATCACTAGGGAATTTTTTTCTGCTGGCAGGATCCTGTCCTCACCCAAAGACAGGACATGGTGGCCAGGAGAAGCCTTAAGGATGCACACACACAGTTTGGGAAGTGTCCCCAAGGCATGGATGGAGTCACATCGGTCAGGCATGGACCTGAGCTGCTGCTGGTCCCAGCACACCCTCGTGCTCAGCCCTTCCTGCCCTTACCAGGGTTCAGTCATAATTTGGGAGTTTATCCAGCTCCCCATCCGCTGGCAGCAAAAAGGGGCTGGGAACAAGCAAGAGGACTGGGAGGGAAGAGTGGGATCATTGCTTTTGTCATGGTGGATTTGAATGGAAGTGCGCAGGGTCTGTGGGCCCCAGGGGATGCCTGGATGACAAGTAAGGGTCATCCCACTGTGCCACTGCACAACTTGATTTTACTGAGGCAGCAGCTCCTTGAGAACACGCCATGGAGTGACCCCACTTGCTCAGACTGGTGCTGAAGGAACAAAAAAAAACCCCAGCTCCTGCTGCTCTCCCTAAGCCATGCTAGATCCTTTCAACTAAGAACCATGTACCCACTTATTTACACAGTTTAAATACAAACCAAGTCTATTTTTCCCCTCTGTGTATATTTTCTTTCCAATTACAGCCGTCTGCTACAAAGAACAAGCCACATCTCCCTGGACTTGAGAAGAATCTTTTGAATTGGGAGAACTTATTTTTAAAGCCAAGTAATAAGTTTGTCAATCACTTCTTTATTATCAGTCACTCTCTGATGAACAACATTCAGACTTTAATATCAGCAAAGAGACAATCTGAGGAATGAATGCTCAAGTAATAACATGTAGGAGTTTTTATGGCCTGCCTCTGTTTCTGAAGTGGGTACACAATGGCCTAATTTAACATCAGTGAATGTAACAAATTCCCTTTGGCAAGTGCAGCATATGGGAATTACTTTTTTATGCTTTTCTTGAAGTGCACAAAACTCCCATTAGCATCACATGTTACATATTGGGGGGTGGAGGGAGAAGCCCCTTAATCTGTGCTAGACTTGGGGTGTGGTTTTTTTGTTTGGGTTTTTTAGGGAAGTCCTACCTCCTTCTAGACTGCTTCATATGGATAACTATACTGAAACAAATCTCATGGCTTCATTACTGTGCTGCAATGGTCATTAGAGGAAAATATTCCCCCTAAAATTTGTACTTGGTTATTTTTACACTTCAGCCTCTCAACAACTTTTTTTAGCAGCTGATTAAAACATTCTTTTGTGGTAACATCTTCTTTCAAGGTTTAAAATAGGGATCTGTCCATTGCAGCTCTTCTGTGCAGTTCAAGTAGAGAGTCTGAAATATCTGCATAATTAAGCAGGACCTCCAGAGAGCCTTGGAGGTGTCCTGGCTTTGTTTTGTTGAACTAGATACAAGACAGAGTTCTTTCTGCTGAGTTCAAAAGTTGGCCTAATAAACTAGGAAAGTACTTTGTTGCTTGGATTGCATCTCACTGGAATTTTCCATGGGTTATATTTTCATTAGTGGGGGGTTTCTGATCTGAATATATAACAAGTGAACGAGAGACATCATTGTGGCTCAGTACTCTTCACACTTTTGGATGGTTTTCAGTGTTATCTAACCTGTGAGAGACTCTGAGGGTATTTTCTATTAACTGTGCTAAACAAAAGAAAAAAAAAATTGTTTCTTGTGAAGAGGATGACATAGGATTTATATTTTCCTGGATTTTCACAAGCTGCATTATTCAGAGGCAGGAAAACATCTCCAGTGCCTCCATCTTTTCTGTAAGTTCCAAGCTGAAATGAGTTTGACCCAGGTGGATGCAACTGCTCTCTGATATCAACATATCCCTAGCATGCTTCGTGTTTCCACTTACTCTGCTCATGCTCAGTTAAGAGGGTATCAGAAATTATTTAATAACCTGGGACCATCTGCATGGAAATTGGCAAAATAATTTTGCAAAAGGAGTGTCAAGTCAATGACAGGCTGATGCCACTGGGTTCTCAGACAGTACCTATTGCATCTGTGGGTTTAGTACCTTCTGAAACCAGTTTCAAAGCTTTAGTGAGAACATGCACAGACAGTATACCTGTATCTCCTTTAGAAATGAGCATCCTGACATAGAAATTGCGACTCCAGAGGAGGTTTAGTGAAAGAAACATCAGAGATTTGAAGCCCGAGTCCAGGAGCATCACAAATTTGAATTGTGAAAATCATCTCTCTTCGCTGTCATGGGTCTTTCACAGGAATCATTTGAAAAATGAGATTCTGTTCATGGGAATTAAAGATCCAGAGAGTTTTTCAAAGGACCAGGAGCAGAGCATCACATTCTCTGGCCAGGATTTTCTCTTCATTAACTCCTTGGCAGTGTGCTAAACATCCAGAGGTCGAATTGAGCCTTGCAGGATCCGGGCAGTTGTTATCGCCTATTTAACTGTGACACGATTTGAAGCTCACAAATCTCGTGGGGATTTTTTTCTCCTCAATTTCTTTCGTCATGCATTCAAATCAGAGGGCAATTATGTTCTTTTTGAACTGTATACAAGTTAATGTTGAGGGTGTGGGTTGACCTCTTGTCCAAAAGCAGTAATTGTCTTCATGTGCAATCAAATTGTGAATATGCAGAGTAAGGGCTGCTGCAGTAGTTAATATAATTCTGGCTTTATGGACAATTTTGTAAGGCTTTTCCAGACTCTCTCTGTATTTTTAATGTGCCTTTAGCAATGCAAGTCTGATCAAAGGGAATAATTTGTGCCTGTTTCTAAATGGTTGGCAAGAATTTTAACAGATATTTTGAGTAATAATTAATTAGGGATATGGTATGATAATTACTACAGAAACATAGGTCTCTTATTTAAATAGGATAATAATCATTGCTAGAGTGAAAGACTTGTTTGGATTATTCAGAGAATCTCATTTCTCAAATACAAATTTGTTTTATGGGATTAAAAAAGTAACGAATGATTTTGGAACCTTCCATTGTCAGAGCATTTAATTTTAGTGCTTAGTTTTTGTCATCATATCTTTTTATTTCTGAGTTTCTCATTTGTTTCCCATGTTCCCATGCAGAATAAGTATCCAATTTTCTACTTTTTTCCCTCACAATATGCAAATACATGTTTGGTGTTGTTTCAATGACTCTGTTTAGATCCTGAGCAAAAAACCAAGCTCATAAGAGAGTTTCTTTTTCCAAGAACAACAGACCATGTAACTGAAATTTTCAATTTCTTTTTCTATTCTTGATTCTCAGTGTAAAGTCTAAATCTGATTATTAGTCAAAACATTTTTGCATTTGGTTATTCATCAAAACATTATATGCATTTGCCTTCTGTAAATAATACATTATTATAATAATGAAACATTATTGTATTCTTACAATAATTTATATTTTTGTGTATTATATATAATATTATTATAATGTATATTATATTATCATTAATAGATAATCATAATAAGAGAATTCAGCTTCATTATATATTTATTTTAACGTTCTTAAGTTGCCAGTTTAGGACCAAGCTGGAAAACACTTTGGTAGGGCCATTTTTTGCTGGAGTTTGCCTTTCTATCAGAGCTAAAATGGTAGTTAAGTTATCAAATGTGCTGAAATTCTCCATCTGCAAAAAACTAGGACAAGGGAAATGCTGACACCGCTAAACCATCCTGCTTGATAGCATGTAATACTTAGACCTGAATTTTGAGGTTGTAATCTCTTTAGAGCTGTGGGCTGCTTTGGAAGAAGTGGCAAATGGCAAAGAAGGAACTTTAACTGTTAGTGTTAAGTGATCCTCTGAGTGCAGTTGTACCTTCTTGCTCTAGTGCTTATTCTTCTCCTGCAAAGTGGGGTTTTAAAGAGTTTCATCACTGCACTGCCACCCCCGAGCTCCTGGGCAGGTCCAGCTGCTCAGGGCCGAGGCATGGCCCAGAATCAATAAATGCATCCCGTTGTTTCTTCCATTGGAATTGGCCAATGTGGAACATCCTCAGCGGAGATTTTCCTTTGATAACTTTGGGAAAATTTCAAAAGCTCAAACTGGCAAAGGTTCTTGTAAGCAGATAGTGCTGAAGATTAAACAGGTTTGGTTCTTTTTGTTTTTCATTTTGTTGTTTTGCTGCTTTGGGTTAAAAAAACCCCAGACAGATTAAATGTTGAAATGTCAGGATCATTGATAGAGCCATGCTCCTTGGATTCAGAAGGAAACTACTTACTCAGAGACAAAGGGCATATATAGGATGAAAAATCTTTGTTATACCATCCAGGAACAATGACTACATTGCCTTTTCCCTGGAATGAGTCTGCTGCCTATTTCCTAACCATTAAACTGGCATCTTGCAGCCTTTATATTCTGTATTATGAGCCCTAATTTCCATATCTCTTCCAAAAATTCCTCCTTGACTTGGTACTCTGCCATCTTCATTTCCTTTTTTAAGCAATATTTGGAAAAAAAAAAAAAAAAAAAAAAAAAAAGAAAGAAAAGGGAAAAAAAGCTTGCAAAATTGATAGGTGGAGAAAGGAAATTAAGTAGCATTTTTTTGGGGAGCTACCTCTGTGACTTTTAGCTGAAGGCCAGAAGGAAAAATCATTGTGATCAGAAGACAGAAATTTTCTTTCAAGATCCACCTTAAATCTATAAGTTCTGTTTAAACTTAGATCTTTTCAGATACCCTCTAGTCTGTGTAGAGTCAAGGTCTGTTCAAGCCTCTTCTCCACTGTTTTATGAGCTTTTCCCCCAGAATGTGGCTGCAAGTGAGGAAGGAGTTTGAAAACCTGCCTTTCCTTTCTGGAGCACTCAGTGCATCCCTTTGGGATGCTGGGAGCAAGAAATGCGAGTGCAAGTACTCACAAGTGAGGAGCTGAGCAGACATGAACAAGATTTCTGTGTTCAGACATAAGCTGCATTTTTCCCCTTCCAATCTGAAGAAACTTTACGTTTGTTTTTTTTTTTTTTTCCCACGAGACAAAAAAAACGGGCGAGGATGAGTTTTCCTTTAGCATCTCAGCAAATTTAAGCATCACGATGTAAGAGCTGAAAAAAAAAAAAGAAAAAAAAAAAAAAAAAAAAAAGAAAACAAGCCTGAGCAGAGGATTGTTTGTGTGACAGCAGTTTCAGGTGGCTGTTTGTGGGAATGCCCTGCTCATTCAGAGCCGCATCCCTGCATCAGCCACATTTCCACAATTTGAGAGACAGCAGCTTGTGCATATGTGTGGAGAGGAGATTCCTGGCTCTCAAAGCCTGTTATTACGAGGCCAGACTTTCTTTGAATGCTGCCTGATGCCAGTGCAGATGAAATCAGCAGATTGTGGTGTAATATGGTAACTGCTCACAGAAACTGCTGCGAACAGGGAGGCGGCGGCTAATCGGATTAAGGAAAAGTCTATCACAGCCACAGCTGTCAGTGGATTTTAGCAGGCTTTTTTATCACTGTTTGTGTGGGAAAAACACACGATAGAGGGAATCTAATGAAGGAGATTGAACTAATAAACAGAAGTCCTTTTTGATCTGATAGCTGCTTTTCTGAGTAAAGTGCTCTGGAGAGGCTCAGGGAAAGTTTTGATGTAACTCTGATGGAGAAGAAATAACACACAGAGACGTTTTAGGAAGGGAGGAAGGTTGTTGAAGTGGTTGTAATGGTGCCTTCACATCTTGCAGAAGTTAACAAAAAAGGTTGTCTTAAAATGCAAAAGCCCTGCTTTAGAATCTTTTTAAAAAAAAACCAAAAAACCAAAAAATAACCAAAAATCCTTGGGAGTCACTCATTGCCTCTACCTGCCCACAAACACACAAACCACTTTTCCAGGAGACAGTAAGGAAAAAAGGCAAAGGAAAATAACAGTTCTGAGATAGATGATCAACTGTTTTGAGATCAAGTCACTGCAAAGGAGCTGAGGTGGTCACCATAACCATGGCCCTGAATATTTTCATCATCTGACAAAAATGCTCCTGGTGCCTGCTGAGACAGCAGCTGGGAAGGGGCTTGATGTGAAGATGAGGAACATCCTGGGCCATTTGTTTCAGTCTCATTTTTGAAAGAGGCTGACTGAGGGTAGGTGGCAGAGACACCACACAAAGGCAGCAAATGGACTTTGAAATCAGACAACAACTGAACAACCGACTCTGTGTCCCCAGCTGGAGACTTTTGGGGCTGATTTTTCTGGAATATGTTTCTTTGTGCTGGAATTCAGGGCACAGCCCCTACAGATCTCAGCTTCTCCAAAAAAAGGAATATATCTTTGGTGACCACCAAGGAAAACCTTTCGTCTTATAGGAGCTCCATGACAGGGAGAAAAAAATTACCAAATTACGAGTGAGAGCTGAGTTTTCATGGCCACCAGCCCTCAGTGGTTTTTCCTGTTCCATGCAGGACTGCTCAGCTCATGCATAGCTCCATGCAATGACAAATAAAACCTTTGAGGGTCTTAGAATCTCTTCTAAAGCTGCAGGATGATAAAAATTGGTGTTTTGCTCCAATTATAGGCAATAGGAAAATACCCAGCACACCTTCCAAATGCAGAAATGCCATGGTTCTGAAGAGAACTGCAGAAGGTTCTTGATTTAAAACAAGTGGTGCCACTGCTGGCATGAATCGATGTAACTAAGACAGGAATTGGAGCCTGTGTTTTAATAATTAGATCATGACAGGAAAAGATCAAAGAAACATTCACAGTTTTGTTGGTTTAAGTCGTAATTTTCATGCTGAAGGAAGCTTTTTTTTCGTTCAGATTCGTGGCTGCAGCCAGGTTGAGGTGAATGTACTTTAACCTTCAAGTTCCTCTCTCATCATATATTTATATCGGAATTGAGCAGTAACTAACTGAGGTTAGTTGAGGCAGAAAAGCACTTTGGATTTGCTGGGTACTTGCTGTGAATGAAGCTTCCAAAAGTCAAGGCAGAATCCTTTAATCCAAGTTTCCTTTTATATATGTATTTTTTTTTTCTTGGTCAATTGAACCTAATTGAAGGGAAGCAGTTTATTCTGATTTGCTAGAAAATTAGAGAACATGAAAAAAAAAAAAGATCTTGTAGAACATGTGTGTTGCTCTTTAGAAGGAATAAGCAGTAATAAAACTGAGAAAATGCAGTTCTCTAAAGGTTGTTATATGCATCTGTTGTGTTTCCTGGATATTTTTTAAGACAATAATTCTAGAAATATTCTTCTAATTTTTAATCTTTTTGCTGGTATTGCAAGTTCTTCTTTTGCCTCTCCTGTGTTCTTTGCCCACTCTACTTCAGGGTGCACATACAGGGAGAGAGTCTGGGGAATTTATGAGATCCCGTTGTGTCACACTGTTGAATACATTCTGCAGGCAAGGCATTGCAGAATTTTGGTTCTTTGGAGAGGGTAAGGCCAGAGCTGCAGCTGGAGTGGGGCTGGAATGGGGTTGGCCTTTCTGTGCACCAGGTTCCTGAGCAGTGCTGCTGTGCCATGGCCAAAGAACAAATGCAAACCAAAAAATGCTGTGCTGGGATTTCAACTTGGACGTGGAAAAACACAAAGGCTTTTTCTTTTCTCTGATATCTCAGTGCCTGTCATCTGTTTGCTACCAGGGAAGAAGAAAAGCCATTAGCTCGGTACATTCAGATTTCATTTTAATCCAACTTCTGTACTGGCTGCAGAGCTGGAGGAGACTTCAGACATTGTTTCATCAATTACTGACACTCTTCTTGTAGGATTTGCTCTCAGGAGTCCAATTCTTTGTGTTGAGAACCCTTTATGCTGCCAAAGTGACATAAAAATATCTTGGTGTAAGACCTGCTTTTCAAAGATAATATCTCTCAGTGGAAGAGTCCTTTGGCCTTGAGGGATCTTCCTGTCTGTCCATTCTTTTTCCCTTGTGTGCACACTCATCACTTCAGATCTTTTCTTCTGTGCCACCATTCAAAACAAGAAAATTGCATATACGTCAAGTTAAAAATTTATCAGAGTAAACAAGAATTATTTTTGATAATAAAATAACTAGAGATGCATATCTGAAATAGCTCTCTGTGTCTTCAGCTGGAGAAAAGAACAGAAGAAGGTAAAACCAGAAAAGCTGCTACAGCAGGGAAGTTCATCTTTTCCTGTCAAATGTTTTTGTGCTCAGCTCTGTTGAACTTTTCCCAGCCCCACCTTCACAGGGGTGGGTACCTTGCAAGGCTTTGGCTTCCTTGAGCAAGGAAGAAATTGCAGAAAGGTGCTTCTGCTTGTTGTCTTTTCAAAACCCAGATTTTTGCTTTCCAGTTTTCATTTATTGAAGCAATCATGTATATGAGGAAATGAGAATCACTGAAATAAGAGCAGAGAAGGAGGCACTGGGCTGACTGCAGAACTGTTGTTACTATCCCCAGTAATTGGCTTGTGTTGAGCAAATCAACCTTGTTAATGCAGGATGATTCAAGACAATTAATTCTTTTCAACCCAGGAAAAGAGTTTGTGCAGCCCAATGGGTTTTCACAAGATGCCGATTAAAAACCATTCCTGTTCACCCTGCTGGTGCAGCCACTGCAGCAGGACACCCCTGAGCAGATGTGCTCAGCCCACAAGAAAGGGTTTGTGTTGGCAAGAGGAGCCTGACAAGAATATTGCAGCTTGAGGATGTGTGCAGGCTCATGTGAGTGTTCAGCTGTGCTGTTCATTCCGTGCATCCCCAAGCACAGGCATCCTAACCTGGCATTAATGTGTCCTACAAGCAACACTTTGGTCAGGTTCCTTTGACTGCTTAGTCTGCTCCTCAGACTCCTCAAGCACTCCTTGGAGAACAAGATCCCAAATTCCTGTGCTTTTCTACACAGGAAGCTCTGCTGGAGACACTTAGAGGTGATTTCAAGAACACCTGGATCTCTGAAATTGAAGAAATTCAATTCTTGGGAGCCCAAAGGGTGCCCAGCTTGGATTTATTCTCCACAGATGTTTTGGGGGGCAGGAGCCAGGCAGTCAGTGAGCTGGTAGAAAAAAATCTTCAGTGGCATTGGTGAAAATTCAATGGCTCCCAAGAATTGTTTCACTTTTGGAGAGCCAGTAAATCTCATATAACATCTCTGATCTCTCAGAGGTGTTTCCCCAGCCAGTTCTGCTCTGCATTAGGTACATCCGAGTTATTACACAGTAGTTGGAATACCTGGCTACATGGTATCCCTTTTTTCTTACTAGAATCTACTTCCTTTTCCCAGTTAAGTCAATGGCAAATTTTCTGTCACCTGTAACGCAAGCAAACTTGAGTTTTTGATGATTCCAGAGTTATTTCCCCCTAGGAATATTTGAAATAATACTAACTTGCCATGTTCTACTTCATGCTTCAAATTTCAGGAGTGGTAACTTTCTTAAACTTGTAAAAATAGCATCTCCTGGATTCTTCTCCCATATTTCTTCTCCAAAGAGCCCAGCATCACTCAGGCTGCATGAAGCACAAAATATCAACCCTGAAACTCCTAACCTGCACGAAGTAGCACTACAAGATCAATTTTTCAACATAATAATATCACATGCAAATACAGTTTGGGAACAGATGCATTTGTTTAAGATGTTGCAACCCCCTGCTGTTTGTTACAATCCCTATTAGCTATGCCACCATAACAGATTGTCAGACTGGATTAGGTTGAGCCAGTTAAGAAAAAAGTTTGAAATTAAACGCCTGGCTTTGCCCTGGAAGACACTGGGAGTGTTCAGGCAGGCAGTTGCCATCAGCTGTGGAAATACCAGGGCTGCACAAGCGTGTTTGCCTTTGCTTTGTGTGACATAAATACTTAAGCTTTACTTTCCAAAGTGATTCAAGAATTTTCCTAAGCCTAAGTCTCATTCTCTCTTACAGATCCAAATTGCTTTTCCCACTCTTCTCTCTAAATAAATAAATGATCAGCTCTGACTACCCACGCCAGAACAGATAGTTGCACTCTACATGCATTCCTCACTAAATATTTCAGGAGATATCCTAGAAGCTCTTTGTTATTAAGCAATTTTGTCATTCTGTGAACTATCAGTTACTGAACAGTAGCTTAAAATAAGCAATACCTCTTCCACAGTAAAAAATGAAGCTGTTGTTCTAACTCACAGCTGCATTGCCACATCGTCTTTCTGGAGACTTCACTGTTCAGCCAGTTCTGCTTAACTCTGCTGGGAAGTAAATTATTCTCTTTTCCTTCTTTAGGCCTTTCCATAATGCATTTACATCCTTAAGTGTTTTTTAAAAACCCAGCTCAAAGTATATCATATTGAATGATACACCAGTCAGTCCAACTGTTTGATTTCCCTCCTCAGCTAGTCTGGTCCAGCCTCAGAGTTTTCATCTCCTCTCTCCACTGGGCCCTTAAGAGGGCTCACCTCTACCCTCTCCCCATAACTCTGCTCCCCCTCAGCCTGCATTGGAGAGCTGACAGGGAAAAGCCATTCAGCACTCTGCAATCCTTCAGGGCACAGCTCATTCAATCAGGATGGAACAGATTTATGGCTCCTGCACTTGGGTCCCAATTTTCTGCACTGACATCCTGATTTGTTTCTGTGACATTAGAGGATTGCCAGGAACGATGTTTGCTCACTCTCAAGGTACCTGGAGGAGGTTGTTATGCCAACAGCCTGGGACTGTCCTGCGAAGGGCTGGGAAAAAGCCCTGACAAAATAGAACCTGTTTGAGCCTGGGACTTCTCTATGCTTTAAATGCATTTTGATAATCTGCTTGAGCAGAAATTATACAACACCAGTAAGGCTGTTCTGTAAGGGGGCAGTGTGAAATCAATGCACAAAAAACCTTCTTTCTTTCCAGTATCCATCATGCTTGTCAGATGTGTGTAAAGTATATGCCATCTTGTGTTGACAAGCCCAAAGAGCAGCTGGGATTTTGAAAACTGCTTCTGCTGTGTGCTCTTTGTAAGGCAGGCAGAAAAACAGACCATACAAAGGTTTGATACTGCTCGAGTTTTATCTGCTGGGATTTCCTGGGAGAAACATGGAAATTAATGCATAGAACACCTTCACAAGGGCCACAGGGACAGGAAGAGAAGGGTACCCTGGCTTCCCAAGAACTCAAGAGTTAAGCAGTGACAATGGTGAGAAATCTCCCAAAAGTACAATTAGGAGGAGCTTAAAATGACCTGAGTATGAAATGACCTCTCCCTTGCCTCCATGGAAGGGCATATTTGAGAGATTTATTCCCAGGAAGTTTATTAGATATGAAAAATTCTGGAGCAGGTATTACAATGTGCATCAGCAAACATTGACATGTGCTGCCAAAGTCGGTCAAAGATGCTGTATATAGCTGTGAAAAACAGCTCCTGTGCTTCCCTTGATACACAAAATCTGTATCCAGCTTAACTTGGTTGATCATGGTGGTAGAGGATTGGCAAAGGCAGGTTGTTGTTTGTTCCCAAATGTTTCTAAACTCTGTCTTGTGTTGATTAGATGTCTTGAGCTTAGAAAGAGCTGTTATAGTGATCCTGACCTATATAGCCCTGGTTACAGAATGTGGTTGAAATGAATTCTGTTTCCAGTCAAGTAGCTCTGGTTGGATGATATCAAGAAGATTAAAACCAGGATTCACTCAAGACAGTTCTTTGTTTCCCGAAACAGCAATGATCCTTGGCTTTTTTTTTTCTCTTCAACTCACCTTTAGATGTACTAATGGTCAACATCCCTGTATTGGTTCCATGTTCAGAAGGAAAATGCTGTGAAGGAGTTGAGAACAGAGGAAACTTAAGTCCAGTTACTGTGAATTAGATTTCACTTCTTTTACAGTGTTTTTGTTTGTTCATTCAATGGCTTAGCTTTGTTTTAAATATTCAGTGTGGAGAGTTATGCAGCTCACAGGTTGTCCCATACTTCTGAAAAAAGGGTGGGCAGGCAGTTCTTTGTTAGCAGAAGAGGCATGAGAGGAAGCATCAACGCTGCTCCCAGTGCAAACAACAGCTGAACCCACTGCTGGCTTTGTGTCACAAGGCTGTTTTTTCCTTCTGTGTGATATACTGTCTTTCCTGAGCTGCTGCAGTCAGAACTGGCCCTGTGGGTGATAGCCCATACCACAATAAATCTTAACTGCGGGCAACATTTCTGGGGTGTGTTAATCTGGAGTGCAGAAGCAGCAAGTACATCTCTCCACTAGGTTAGTTTTGGAATCCTAATTTTGGGGGGATGCTTTTCTGTCTGGGTAATTCCCTGTGTTGTGCAGAACAACCTGTGCACAGAGAAAAGGGAGGGCAGCTGTGCTGAGAGGCCACAGTGCAGCCACTGGGCAGAGCAAGGATTCCTGCTGGATTATGACAACCATCAGCTGAGGTTTTATTCCCTGCTGTCAGCAGGTTTCCTGCTGCTCTCACAGTCTTTTCTACCGACCTAAATGTGCTGTTTTCTGGGTCTTTTACTACCTGCTTTCTGAATATCTTCTCTGTTTGAGCATGCCAGGGTATCCTCAGGAGACCAGTCTCACCCTTCTTTCCAGAGCAGGCACCACCAACACACCAGCCAGCAGAGATGCATTCCTTAGTGCACACTGTGCCCCTTTCACCCTGTTTATGGATTAACACACTACACCCACACTGGGAAATGCCCTTTGCAACTTGACTCATTCTGGGGAGGAGGGTGAGTGGGAGGATTAGTGGGGTTTGCAGGAAAATGACCAGAGCAATAGAATAGGCTGCAATAAGGGCTCAAAGTGTTCCTGTAAAACAGGTTGAGCCAAAAGTTTATGGGGTGCTGAGGCTGGGCTACAAGGACCTGCTGGGGAGGCAGATATGAAGGACCTGTACTTTCAGAGGCAGGAGTCTTTTCTTCCTACCCTAACGTTTATCTGCAGCTTGTAGAAAAGAAGCTTCCCACCCATCTGCCATGGATATGCCTCCCAGCCTGGCCTGGCTTCTGATTCCCTCGAGGCAGAAGGCTTGTTCATGAGGGCTGAGGGTGTGCTCCTTGGGTGAGATCAAAGTGTTAGGTGTTTTTCTGTTAGCAAATAGGTTATTCACACTCAAATTTATCAGTTGCTCATCCCTCTGCAGGCAGTCAAAGTGCATTGGTTAATTCTGCATGGGAAAATTACCCCGGAAAACCAAATACTTACCACAGCCTCAGCTGCTTCCTGCAAAGTAAGCACTGCACAGCTTTAATTATAATTTAAAACCAAAAGCTGATATCTCTTACAACAGGAGTTTCATTTTGAGTAAAACAATGATGGAGAGATTAATGGAGCTCCATAGGAAGATGATTTTTGATGGAGATGAAATGCTGTCTATGCAATTTCAGGTGATTGATTTTTCCTTGGTTAGGTACCCATCAAAGTGCAGTCAGCAGTGCCTGGGATATCATCTTAAGACACTGAAGAAAGGGGCAACTCATTAAATGAAGAGTCCTGCCACCCCATCACACCCCCATCCCCATATTCTCTGTTACTGCTTCAGGAATTCAGCCTCACGAGGCTTCTGTGCTCTTTGGAAAAGGGTACAGCATCCACCAGCCTGCAGTTAGAGAGAGTCCTTGATACGCAAAATGAGCCATGCAGAGATTTCTCCTCATTCATTTTATTTATTTTTAAAAGTTTTGAACAAGGATAAATTATCCCCCAAATATTCCCTACTTTGAGGAGAAGCAGTTCGGTGTAATCGGACGAGCAGCCTTCAATTTGGCTATTCCCAGAGTAGGAGTGTGCTGCTAAATCATCTGTTATCAGTGGAGCTCTAAAAACAAGGCTATTGACCATGAGATGAATTTTGTCACAAGCTTGATGTAGGAGTCAGTTTTGACATTGCTCTAAATGTTCTCCTCTCAAAGAAAAGCTCTACTGAGAGCAGATGTATAAAAGTTAAGCGGGAGATTTTAGATTGCATAAATGAGAATGAGACATCTGATTTACCCGGGCTTCCACTGAGAGTTGAGCATTTCTCTGTCCTTCTTGCCTTTGAAAAATCTCCCCCTAAACCACCATCTTACAAAATGTGGTAGGAATTTAGCACCAGATTAAGTCAGATTACATCTGTACATGTTTCTTGATTTTGATATTGCAGTGCACGTCCATAACTCTTCCAAAGGGCTCAAACATTTTCATGTCACTTATCCTGTGAATCTTTGTTTTCACCTGCCCCATAAGATGGATGCATTTTATTTCATTTGAGCGGGTTTTGGCAGCTTCAGAGAAATTTATTGGAAGAAATCTTAGCTCGTCCCTTTATGCTGATGGAAAATTTTGTCACTTGCAGCAGCCAGGCCATCCTGCACTGCTGTTACTTCAAACCACTGGGAGCTACCTTTGTGCAAGCTGGGAGTTTGGTTTTGCCAACTTCATTTTGGATTCATGTTTTATAAGTGTAACTCATAACAAAAGTAAAAGCTTATGTGGACTCAGCACTACTGCTGTGTATTGGGGGATTAGAGAATTTATTACATAAATGAATTTGTGTGAATATTTATGCTTCATTAGTCACTCATTGGTGTGGAACATAGTATGGGAACTTTGTACTTACTGATTTTCTCAAGTTAAACTGCCAAACTGTTCGTGACTGATATTCCCATATTAAGTGTGTGCAGCTTTTAACACTTGACTTAACAAGTACCTTTAATTTCACTGAACATAAGTTATTGATCATGCAGCTTGTTGCCTGGAAGCTCCATTCCTGATTGTTAATTGAGCCATTGATTTCTTTTCTTTAACGTTATCATTAACAAAAGGGTGAATGCAGCATTATAAAGTGGTCTGCTTGGAATGGAGAGGGGAGGACTGTAGCTGACCAAAGAAAATACAGGGGGTTTCTAAATTATCACACCTGAAATCAGCTCAAAAACTCCAGTTGAACGAAGGGAGAATTTTAATCAATATGGACTTGATGTGAAGGCTTAGTGGGGAAAAGCGCAGGATTTCAGGTGAACAAAGCTGTGACAGATGGGGACCAGGGTAATATATATAAAAAATATATATTTGTGTCTGATTTTATAAATATGACCTGTAACTGCATTTTGTACAGTTGTGACAGTCAGTGGCATGCAGCCTGCATGCTCCTGTTTAATTAGAACTGCTTCATTGTCTTGGAACTACAACTGCTGTCCATGAGGTCATCTCAAGTTCCTACAGGCACCAGAGAAAGAACCTCTGTTCACTGAAAGCCTTTTGCTTCTATTCTGTCATGAGCAGCTTCTATGATTTTTAAAACAGAACAGAAACAAAGTTTCTGTCTCAAAAGCATATGATGGAATTTTCTCTTTTCCTATGGACATTGTTTTTGGGAACACATACCATGTTATTCAGAGAGCAAACTGCCTTCTCTGAGCTGTCTCGCAGACTTGCACAGTGATTTTTAGTTAGTATGACTAGTGGGTAGAGTCTAGATAGTTTTGAAAAATTCATTATTGCTGTCTTTGTAGAATCACATCCAGAAAATAAAAATACCTATTAGAGGCTACTGCAGAGGTGCTCATATTCATGAGCCCCCTGCAAAACACTGTTGCAGTTTGACAACTCCAGCAAGAAAGTATTCATGAGTTTACAGGTTTGAAGTGTTCGAGTTGTTTGTAGTTCTCCAAACAGTTTCCAGAAACTATTTTATGACAGTTTTAAAAGACTTCAAAGTCTTTCCTCTTGGGTATAGTGGCTTTCTCTGGAAGAGAGGAGTGTGGTGAGAGGTCTTAGCAGAGGGAGTAATGATTCAGGTGGCATCAGCTCTCCTCATTTCCTGACCTTGTGTGCCTGACAGGTTTAGTGAGGGTGGAAACAATGCTGATTTCTGAAGACTGTCAAGTGCGAGCAGTTTTCTGCTGAGTTGTAGGAGGCTGGAGATCTATAAACCTTTTTAAGTGCTGGGAGGAATGAGAGGGCATTGTTTTCATTGCAGCTGGTCTTTGAGTCAGAAAGAGAATAGTAACTATTGAGGGAAGGACCCCTGCAACAACGCAAAGCCTTATTTATTAACTAGTAAAATTTCTTAAAAGGGGAATGAGCAAGCAAGAATTTCTTAGCTCTGCTGCCGTGGCCAAATAAATAAGAGTGCAGAAATTGTGACAATAACGCAGCATAAAATTATATTGCTAAGGCAACACAAGTTCTTCCATTGTGAAAAAAATAAAATCAACAGAAATCGGAATAGCATTTCAAGACCATCCAAAACTAAAATTCTTGCTACTGGAAGACAGCACCCCAAAATTTGGGTTAAAGGAGAATCACTGAATTATTACAAATTCAAACAATTTGTCTGCCTAAGATGTTTCTGTACTGAATTGTTGATTCTATTCTCATTTCAATCAGCCATATTTTTGAAGGAGTTCAGAATGTATTTGTTGAAATAAAAAGTCAGAGATGAAACTGATGGGGTACCCAGTGGGCCCTGAATGGACTGAAATGTCACTGTGGGAGCTTGGTGCTGTTTAGCTCATGTTTGTTACCAGTATTTCAGGACTGTCCATCAAACTAAATATCCTGAGCTCTACTGAAGTTCTGGTTACGTTCTTTATGCCTGAAAGGAAAGATGAAGATGTGAAATTACTCATGAACATTTTGTGCTTTTCTCGATGCAGGACTCAGCCAGTGGTTTTTAACACATTTTTCTTTAGAAACACAAACTGGAAGACTGTGTAGTGCACTTCCATGGTATTTTGTACATGATATTTTGTCCATGACCTAAATACTTTCTGAGATACCATTTAGATACTCACCTCCATGAAAAAATAAATGTGTGCTTGCCTGGGGATTTTTCTTTTGCAGATGAGCATAGAGGTCCAAATGAGAAAATTTAAGGTAGCATTTAAAAAAACCCCCACATTTTGTTTTCAAAATGCTTGGCTCCTGGGAGGGCTATACAGAGATCTCCTGTCTTATGAATGCTTTGGATCTGTGATTAAACCTGGCAATGGAAATAATCACAATGAATCTACATGAAAAGAGAACATAAAAATGTGCTGCACCCTTTTTCTTTTTTCCTCAAGATAAGGCTGTGGTATCAACTATGTAATAAAGATACAGCCAAATCCTTACCTCTGACACAAAGGAGAAGAAAGCCACAGGCTTTGGGCTGGTTCTCCTGCATCTTTTCCTGCACCTGTTAGAAGTGTCCCTCCCAGGGACAGAGAGGGCCTTTTGCAGCCTCATGACAACGTGGTGAGCTGTGATTTTCCAGCTAAGAGTGAGTCACACAGCGCACACCCCAGCATGAAGTACGTCACCTCTTTGAGGGAACAAATCCTTCATTAAGCTACAGTGGAAGCTTAACATGCGGTAATCCCACAGGACACTTCCTTGCTCCTATCTCATCCTTTAACTTCCAAGAAATTCAGGTCCCAAGACCCCTCTGAATAGTTAGTGTCTTCCCAAAGACTTGATAGGATTAGGTTGCGAGGGCTCTTTTAATACTGTGTTGTTTTTCCCTGTGTTTTTCCTGTACTGAACACGTGTATACCTTCAGATCCTGGCTGGACAAATCACTCATTCTACAACATTCACAGCCACTTTGTTTCCTCCGTCCTGTCATGCTAAAAGTGATAAAAAAAACCCTTAAAAACCAGCCAGTCTCTCAATCCATTTGATCTCTGTCCATCCAACATTATTAATTGAATCCAAGGTCCAATTTTGAGCAATCCAGTGAAAGACACTGGCTCTTTGCTTCTCGTGTTTGACCTGTCCAGCCAGAGAAATAACTTCCAAACGCTGTCAGCGAAGTGATTACGAGCAGCACACAGAATTTCCACCCACCAAAGGGATTTGTTTTTAAGCTGCTCTGAACTGCAGTATCTGGACGAGAGCTCTGGTGTTTAGAATTAATGATGTCCTGGGTTAGCTCCCACAGCTCGCAGCGCTCTGGGTGCTGCGGTTTGATGACTGTCACTGTTGGTTGGGTCAAGAATAGCTGCCACAGACATAATCAGCGTGTTTCCTCATTTTATCAGCCTGCTGCAAGAGGTAGTCATTTTTTTTCCAGGGGACAGAATTAATGGGTGAATGCGCTGTGGGGCTGGCACGCGCTGCCTCCAGTTTAATAGCTGAATTAGAATCTTTTTAAACCCTTGGCACCAAGAAATGTGATTTTCCTGATGCTTAGGGCTAATGCTGTGGTAAGTGCTGGGAAATCTTGACTGATAGGGCTAAGAGTTAACAGAGACAAAAAAAAATAAAGCACAATAAATCTTACCTGGAGTGTTTGCTATGTATGAATTACATATGTGCATATATGCATTGGTCTGAAAGGTTTGAGCACACGCAGAGAGATTAATTATAGTTTAACCTGCACTTAAGAGGATCATCAAATCTAATATTTTTTCGCTCAATATTTCAGGATTGCTTCTGGTGGCCAAGCTTGGGGGAAAAAAGATTTACAGTCGCTATGAGAGAAACTGTATCAAATAAATAATGGGGCCAAATTAAACACATTGATTAACTATCATTCACTATCCTGTAATCTCTTAATGACTGAGGTCTAATTTGAGACAGACTAGAATCAGGATTAAATTCTGAATTGATGTTATTATTACATGTATTCATTAGGTTCTAGAGGAATTCAGGAGAGATTAAAAAGGCACCTGTGAATTAAGACCAGCTATTAATGGGGGGAGTTGAAGGACTTATCCATATTAATGCTATTTGCCTTACTCAGGTAGCCTAATGAATGGAAGCATTAAACTTTGCAGATTGTTTGTGCATTCATGGTTTTCATCAGTCCAGTTTATTGTCAGAAAATCTGTAGAGCACCTGGAAATATAATAATGGCCACCATGTTGCATTTACTAATTGCAGTAGCAGAAAGCAATTAAAGAGCTTTTCAGGACAGTTGGAAGGGATGAGATTTGGTCAGCAATTCCAATGAAATAAAAGGGAGGGAGAATGGGAGAGGAAGGGAGAAAAGCACTGTTTGTTTTAATCGACCTATGAATTATGCCACTGTTATTTAACATTTCAAGTTTCAGATGGTTTAAGGTGTGCCAAACCAATGGACTTTTCCACTGACAGCTTTAGAGATACAGGTGGTTGCTCCAGTCCAAGTCATGCTCAAAAAAATCTCTGCAGTACCTGTACAATTTTCTCTTGTCTCCAGAGTGCCTAGAATTAAGTTATTAAATTTATGTGCTTGTGCTTAGGAGATACAGTGAAAGATAAACACTGCATATTTTTCTGGTGTAAAGAAAAACCCTTAAGAGTTAAGTTTTAAAATCATTTAAAAATCATTTAAGTCCATCTCTTCCTTAATAATCTTTTCTTAACCCTTTAAATTCTTAGGTGTCTGATGTTTAATGCCTGCATGGTCATTAATACACAGGTAAGCCTTGCACAGACAAGTACAAAATGATGCTGCTCTCTAAAACCGTTGATTCCATTTTTGCTAATGAAGCGCTTGGCATCTCCAGTCCCTCCTCTTCTGCCATTTTTAAGGCAGTTTTCTGATGTTTTGCTTTCAGTAAAGAGGCCATTATTCCTGCAATCTATCATTATAAGGAGTGCTGCCTACTTCAGAGAGCCTCTTGCAGCCTAACTGGAATCACTCGATGATTTGGATCATTAATATATTGCAAAATGACAATAAGAACTGAAGTGAGGGGGCAGGCAGACACAAAGTGCTGATGAAGATATATCTGCTCTGCTGTCGAAATTCCACATACAAATATGGGCGCCACCATTGGATTTTTTTATAGCTAGAAGGTGAAGCTTTAACACGCCTAAAGAGTATTGATTGTTAACCCTCAGTTTGGTTGGTCTCAGTTTGAGAGTGTACTCAGAGCCTTTAAATCTGCTTTTCCTCTGGGTTTTTTCTTTCTGGATTTTACTGTGAGATCTTTTAAAACATTCTGCTTCTGGTGTGTTTTCCTTTCTTAAACTTTGTTGCTATGATGACACTCAAAAGCGGTTATTTTTCTAGAGTTTTGTTGGGGGTTTTTTGGCACACAATTTCTCTGAGTTCTGCTTCTTCCACTTTTCCTAAAATAAAAAAAAAATAAATAAATGATACTAAGCTTGTTTTTAATTAGATTTCATTATATCAATGATTTTTTTTTAAGGATTCAAGCTTAGGAAGAGCAGTTGTTCATCTCCTCATCTGCAGCAGCAGCACTAATCTTGTACACATTTGCATGCACACAGGACAATAAAAAGTGACATGATGTAACATTTCAGTGAAGAATTGTAGGCACTGCAGCCAAATCCTGTCATTTAAGACTTTCTGTGAGGAGTGATTTATTCTCAATTTGCCAGTGTGGGCTTTTTTGAGAGAGAGAGGGAGATTGTGTGGGTGTTGGGAATTATGCCTACGCTTTTTAAGCTTTACTAGTGACTTTGGGTCTCTCTGCCTTCAGGTACCTCACTTGGCATTCCAGAGAGGCTCAGTTCTTGGCACACACATATTCAGCTTGTTTAGAAAAGTTCTGCCTCCAGCAGAACCCCTCAAATCATTGGGTTTGACTCTCTGTTACTTTCTGTGCTGAAGCTGTCAATGATGATGGCTGTAAGGGGCAGTGTTTCAGATATCATGCTCTGATCTAGTAAAAAAAAAAAGCTAAAAAAACCAAAAAAAACCCAAAAAACAAAACAAAACAAAAAAAAAAAAAAAAAAAAAAAAACCACCCCACCAAACTTCTAAAAGTTATCATTTGCTTCATCTGTAGAGATTTTTAATTGTCAGAAATGTTCTTTTGCTGCTAGAATAGGAGCTAGAACAGAGGCTAGCAAATCACTTTTTTTTCACAATATTAGTCTTCTGGAGGCACAGATCAATTGCTTAGAGCTGTTTCTTCCTTTTTAGAGGCAAATTTCCAATCTTATTAATGATAATGGGGATTTTTGCCACCAGCATGATATTCTGTATTGTTCAGTTTAATAATCAGCATGAAACTTATTAACTGCATGAGATATGGTGTCAGAAATCTGGGTAAAATCTCTGGCACTTGGAAATATTAACTGACTTGTTTTCAGTGCTGCAATCTCCTACAGTTAACATTCTGGCAATTACAGAGATGCAAGCTCTTAAAGATAAGCTTTCTGTTTTGTGCTGTGCCTGTGCTTTATCCTGTAGCCAAAATCCAGAGTAAGCCTTTTTGGGAGCTGTGACAGCTTGGGAGAGTTTAATCTAATTTATTTTCTTGTGATTATGAACACTTGAGTCCCTCCTGGTTCCACCTGAATTTAGCAATGACTTAATCACCAGAGCACCTCTTCTCAAGCAGCGTTGATTTGGGGGGGAAGAAAATCGATTTTCCCAGCCAATGATGATGTCTCAATCGTGTGTTGATGCTTTTATGGTATATTTTGTGTTCCTCCATTGCCACCTCGCTTTTAACTAGCAGGAATGTGGAATTAAGCTGCTTTTGTCAACCTGTTTCTGGTTAGAGTCAGTTTTCCTCTCCTTGCATGTCTCAGTTTCCAAGCTCGTCTGAGTTGCTCGATTTTGCCGATGAAAGTTTGAAACTTTGCCTTCACGAGGGGTCAGCAAAGCTTGCAATTTGTCACTTCTAGACACCAGATCCTACAGCAAGGCTCTCATTAAATTTTCCTTGTGCGTATCAAAGGTTGAGGTCATACGGCCCCAGGTTGTCTCGTCTCTGAGGGGAAAGCTGCCATTGGACTATTCGATTGCTCCACCACAGCTGTGAATTTGAAGAAGCCAATCTTCTGGTTTGCACTCCCTCCAGGGCATATTTCCTCCTCTACACAATTTAACAGTGATTGGCTGTTTTAATAGCCTTTGAATAAGTTGTTCTTAAATGTGTTCCCCCTTCTCTCTCCTCCGTGCCCAGTATTGAGTTTGCACTCTGGATCACTAATGCTTTTCTCTGATGCTTTCCATGCCCTCCTCACCCTCTAACAATGTCTTTTAGTACAGAAGTAATTAGGGAATGTCATTTACACTTTCCACTTTTCATGGTGCCATGGAAAAGATTGATGCTTATCATGGTGCTGAGAAGTTCGCTCACGACTTTCCCTTAACTGTTCTGCTATCTGCCAGGACCTGGATCTCTCTGTAATTACTTTCCCAACATTTTTTTCTGGTAGGAATACTATCTGCAATCTCTCCATGACAAGTTTCCTTCTCATCCTTCCTGCAGGCTTCCACTTTTTGGAGCTTGTTGCTTTAGATTTCTTTACTTTTCAGCAGCTGGAGATGAAGACTTTCCACATCCATGCAGATATCTCCCTGTTTACTAATGTTCTGTACAAACATCTTTCAGTGCAAGGTTATGGCTTGCACTGCTCCATGTGCTTTTAATATCTCTGGCTGAAGCAGGTGAGATGTTAGCAAGTGAAATCACCACATTCCTCTTTCTAATACACAGCATTTTAAAGGACCATGTGTTAATGGTGTTTAATGCAAAGCACACATATGAATGGGAATTCCTAAACATGATTGGCACAAGCAGCAGTGCCAACAAAATACTGACTTGTAAGAGAAAATCAGAAATGCATTTCTGACTTGTGTGACAGTACCATGCTTGTCTCCGGTTTCAGGCTGGCACTGCTGTGAGCCTGGCAGGGGCTGGGTGCAGCACTGAGCCCTGGGGGCTCCCAGTGCAGTGGAATTTGCAGTCAGAGCCACTTCCGTCCCCTGGAAAAGCAGGCTGGAGTGGAGGAGGAGAGGGGCTCAGCTACAAGTCACTAGTGCAAAAGCACAAAGAAATTGGTGCTTCTACTGGGCACAGCTGAACAAGGAATTGAGGCGCTTGAATTCTTCTGAAGGGGAGCATAAGAGAGGAGTTGTTACAAAATAAACAGCAAACACTTCCATCTGGAGAATCTCCTGTGCTTTTCAGCGTGCCCTGGCTTGCAGCAATTTCCTTCCCTTTAAGAATGAATTCAAAGTTTACAGGTTGGTGGTTCTTTCTAAGGAATCTGGTGTAGTTTGCTGTCTCTGTGAAAAACACCCTGCAGCTCCTCATCTGGGCTCTCTGAGCTTCCCTGAACTTGCTCTTGGTGCAAGCAGTGCCTTAGGAACAGGGCAGGTCACCTGAAGGGAATAAAATGTGGAGAGAGGAGGAGGCAGCCCTTTGCAGAGAGCAGCATGGCCTGTTCTTGCCTGGGCACTGAGCTCTAGGGACACAATAACAGGGTGCAAATGCCCCCTGGCAAAGGGGCCAGAGGATGATGGCAGAGAGAGGCACTGCACCACTGCTGCTGGGATGGGGAAACTCAGGCTCAAAGCAGAAATCTGGGTGAGAGTGCAGGCATCAGAGCAAAGGAGCAGACACTTTGAGAGAGATGATCCCCATGACTGCCATCACTGGAGCTCAAACCAGGGAGAGAGAGGGTGTGCCAGAGCCCACAGCTGGAGCTGCTCCTGCCAGGCTGTGCTGCTCTCCCAAGGACCTGGGTAATGGGAGCCACCAGGTTCTGTGGGTCCAAGAGCTCCTTCAGCAGCCAAAGAAAGGGTTCATCAGCCTCACCATTCTGACTAGGGGGTCAGTGGCAGACACCAAACCCAAACTCCCTCCGGGTGATGACCCCACTAGTCCTGATCTGAAGGCACTCAAGAGACTTCTTGTGGTCTCAGCTCACCTTCACACATTTGGATTTTTCTGTTACATAAAATGCGACTTCAGCTCTTCTTCTTCCCTTCCTGTGTTCACAAAGGAGTTTGGAGCCATCCATTGTGGGCTCCCAGTCTCTCAAGTTTTCCTAACAATTCCTGAGATCCATATGAGAACACACACAGCTCAGACCAGGCATGGAGCTCCATCTTACCCTGTTTGAGCCCTGTCATTGATACACCTGGGGCTCTTCACTTTGAACAGGGTACAAAAAATATTAACAAAAAGTACAAAACACCACAAACAACAAAAGACTCAGTGGCCTGCTGAGGCACTGGGTGCTCATCTTCCATATTCTTTTGTAATTGTGATGCCAAGAATCAATTCCTATCCATAAATTTTCATAGTAGAGGATGGGAGAGGCTGCTCTGCCCATCCATGCAAAGATCTTTTCCTGCTCTTATTGGCACCTACACCTGTGTTGGTTGGGGGTGCCAAACAGAGGGCAACTCCCTCTGGCCAAAAAAACAGTGATTCCTGAACTACTCCTGGGAAGCGTATTTGTACAAGTTGCCTAGTTGTTCTATCCTCATTTTAAAAGGTAATAACAATTTAATACTGTTTTTAAAAGAGGTATGGCATTTGTCACTATGCAGAGAGGCAAACTATTTGTGTTTCTAATAGGAACCACTGGGAAAAGAGAGTTTTGGGAAAAAAAAAAAAATCAGCCAGAGGGAATACGTCGATGAAAGCTTAAGGTTCTAAGAGGGTTTTATTTCTTTGCTGCTTTGTAGTTCCTGTGGGTAAGTGAGTAAATCTGACAGTTCAAACTACATTTTCCTCAATATCTCAAAATTCATTCAGCTTCCCATGTTACTAATTATTTTTCCACCTGAGAATCAGCTATTTTCTTTCAGGCTAAAGCAAGAAAAAAACATCAGCTTTATTACAAGGGTCAAAAAAAAAAAAAAGAAAGAAAGAAAGAAAGAACAAGAAAAAAGAAGAGAACTCTTCATCTTTGATAGCATTCAGCCTTTTGTAAATAAAAACATAAATTTCTCTGGGCTTTAGTGGTTATAGTAAGCTCTTAGCACCTACAAGGTAAAGGAAGGAGATGAATCCTCTTCTTTCTCCACTTAAATGAATAAGCTCTGTTGTTTTGGGGTGGTTTTTTTTTTAATTATTGATTTCTGTAATTCTAAATATATAATACATTCAGGAGATTTTAATCAGCATAGAATCCGTTGACTGGTGTGAAGAATCGTGGATACCATGAGCATTAATTTCAGTTCTTTTTCAGAAAACATCATCCAGGCATTAATTAAGTCTTTAATTAGGCATCCTATTAAATTTTGCTTTAGAAACATTAAAGACCTGGCAAAGATACTCTGTCAAATCAATGTGAGTCTTTACATTGATTTCCATGGAATTTGGGCAAGTCACAAAGGAGCTGATTAGATGTTTTTTATGGGGTGATGAAAAATTAGAATCCAATTGTCTGACCCACCCTCAACTTTCCTTTTCCTTTGAGTCCGATGGTCAGAGAACACACTGTGAGAAAAGAAAGGTTGAAGTAAAAAATATGATGTCCAGAGCAGTAGCTTAATGGTTCAGATTGTCTGGGCAAGTTCTGTTGTCATTAGAGAAGAAATTTAAATGGTAATTCACAGCATGGATACAAACTCAAGGAGCCATCACTATATATTTTGGATTTTCAGCTTAATAGGAAAGGTGAAGGACAAGAATTGAGGTGGACTAAGGACAGGCCTTCCTAAAGATAAAAGTTACAAGCAACTTGCAAACAGTAACTTGTGAAATTATTTATGGATATAATTTACAACCAACCTTCAGAAATGCAACCTTGCAATAATGAAATGGGATTATTCATAGAGCAAAAGTTTTACGGTAAGGTCAGAGCTGAAATACGGAAATAATTTATTCTGTGGTTTTACAAGATCCTAGATCACCTTAAAATATAAATTCACACTGCCTCACATGGGTACCGTGTGGAGCTGCCATTTTCACTGCCTTTTTCCCAAGAGTTTGTGCTGGTGCTGTGAAGAAGTGGAAGCTGTGAGAGCTGGGCATGGGGGTGGCTGCCACCACTCACGAGGGTTGTGCTGGGGATTTTCGGAGCCCTGGAACACATCCCTGCACTGCAGCTCTCAGCAGAGCCTTGGGGATTATTGTCTCATCGACCTTGAGGCCTGGGCTAGTAAAGCCTTTTATAGAACTTCCAAAAATCTGTGGAAGTTAGGCCAGTTCCTGAGGGATGTGTTTGGTACCTCACATTCCTGTTATCAATGAGAAGAGCTGATGGTTAATTAGAGGGAAAGAAAATCATGACAGATTTTTTTGTTATCTATATCTATCCATACTGGTCTTCCTTTCACCTATATTATCAGAAGCCTATTTATATAGTTTAAAAAAAATTCAATCAAACTTTCATCCTATAATGTATATTAGTAATGGTTTGTCCTTCCCTGCTTCATTAGATAAATTAAACAGGTTGGGAAAATAATTAACCGCATTAAGAAATGCAAAAAAAAATTTTTTTTCTATTTTTGCTTTCAGAGGGCAGGATGCCATTTTAAAGTCAATTATGCCAAAGGTCTTGCAACTTGTCCAGAATATGAAGTTTCTGAGATGTGGAGCATGAAAGTGACAGCAGAAATTCATCTCTGATTCATCACTGAATTGTTTGATACACCAAGTATCCATCTTCAATCAAAAGAAACAAGTGAGCTTCATAAAATGTTCCTTTGTAGATGAGATAATTAATTTATTGAATTCTTTTTTATCATTTTACAGAAAGGGAAACTGAAAATTTCAGTCATGCTAAAGTTGAAAAAGATCTGGTTCTGCCATTTCATTTGCATGTAAAGGTAGATGGTGGTTTGGCTCGTTTAGGAAGTTGTGATTTCCCATTAGAATAAATGATTGTAATGGGATCAAAAGTATCAGACAGCTGGCAACTTTGTCTTGTAGCTTGTCCACTCTTGTGTCCAGAATTTCAGTGAGTTGTTGTGGCCAGGGGATGATGCAGTCACAGGGGTTTCAGTGGTCAGGCCAGTTCAAATTCAGCTGGCACTTCTGATGCTCATCTGTCTCTGCCTTCTGTCCCTGTTACATGACTTTGGAAAATTGTTATGATTCTGTGTAGCTAGAAAAATGTATGATTTTTACAAGTGATTTTTCCGTCTCCATTAAGCAGTGAAAAGCCAAGCAAGAGTAATTTTGACAAAGGAAATTTTATTCCTTATTAGTTTCTTCTTTGAGCATATATGGCATATCCTCAAGAACTTCTTTTGCTCAAATATTTAGCAGCTTTCTGTAATTAAACAATGTTCTTGCTTTTTCAAGCAGTTTGAGCTGATAGAACAGATACAGCATCCAGGGGAGTTTAAATGCCAAAGTACATTAAAGGGAAGGGTTTCTGTACTTTATTGGATGGGTCAGACTGTGAGGGATGAAATGACCAGTACGGTGGAAATAGATCACTTGGAAAGATCCAAATAAGGCTTTCTGACAAGACTCTCTTGGAATACATTATTAAGGGAATAGCTGCAGAAATAAGGATATACCCCCTTTTTCTATTTCCTGGAGGAAGGTGAAAGGAGGGGAGAGAGGATCTAAAGCCAAATACTGTAACTTTATTGACTTAATTGAAATTGCTGCCAAAATCACCCAATGGAAGGAAGATTTGTCTCAAAGTAACTGCTTCACTTCACTTGCATTAAAAATATAATAGGAAATCATGACTTTTTCCTATTTTTTTTTTTGAGAATTTATAAA
Organism: Brachypodius melanocephalos; assembly: GCA_013398615.1. Taxonomy (NCBI): domain Eukaryota; kingdom Metazoa; phylum Chordata; class Aves; order Passeriformes; family Pycnonotidae; genus Brachypodius; species Brachypodius melanocephalos. The sequence continues at coordinate 2,649,600 of VZSR01003816.1, forward strand.
GGAAAACAGCCTTTTAGCTGCTTACACAGTGATTTAGATAACTTTGCCATTGCACTGGGTCTCCTCAGATATTTGGCATGTTTAATGGATTTTTCAGACATTTCATTTCCTTTGTAAGTGCCAATTATCAATCTGTGGTAATGAAGGATGGTTTAACGTGAACTGTCAAGGAAGTTTATAAAATTATCATGTCAACACTGTACTCTTCCAGCAGAGTTAGAGAAGGATTACAAGAAAATGATATTGTCATTTAATTAAACAGGGTGTATATTAATATTTCATTATTACTCCTTACTTATTTTTCATCCTGACAAGTCCTAGCTATCATTTTGGGGAGCCATCAGCTGTGTCTGGTGATGGGCAAATCCTTAGATGGCCTGAAAACTTCAGGCATTATATTGGAGTGGTGCCTGTATGTGGTGGAATGGATGATTTTTTTTTTTTCACCCTCCTCATGCTGCTCTAGTGTGATACCAAACAAAATTTCAGTGGCAATTGACTATGCAAATATTTCTTATATGATTTCCTCTTCTTGCCTCTTCAGACACCAACGGAAGGAGTGCCCATACCCTAAACTAACATTTTTTTGAGGTGTGGTCTCAAACTCTCTGTGTATTCAGGGTTTCAATGTGGACAGGCTCAGATTAAATCACTGGTGCTAATTACAATTTCCACCACTACAGAAAAAGTCCTTTGCATCTGGCTTTATCATTTAGATCAGGAAAATGAATGTGTCTTTCCAGTAGTGCTGATAGGGCTTTGGCAATGCTAATCAATGAGCACTCAGGTTTCTCCCTAGTGAAAATAGATTTACCCTAGACTCTTTGGAAGATCTTTGACCTCTCTTATGGCTACCCTCAATTACTCTCTTTTATTTTGATATTTGTGTCAAAATAAATCCTGTTCTCTTTAGGATACTTAAAGTCTGGTGGAAGTTCTCTATGTGATGGTTCTGTTCCCTCCCACAATCTAGCTAAATAATCACTGTCCTTGATTTTGGTTTTTTAAGTAATCTTACTCCTGCAAGTGCCTTATTTAAATCTATAACTTGGCAGATTTTGTCTCTGCCAAACTCTGGTCATTGTGAAAATGGTTTTATGGCGTGTGTCTCTTGCTTTCCTTGAGGAGTTGTGAAATTCTCTTGTGATAGAAAACAGACAGTCCAAAATGTCCATAGTGCTGAAAACTAGAAAGATGTTCAAAGGCAGTCTGTGACAACCTGTTCTTTAAGACCTTTCAAACTAGCAAAAATACAGGCGTGTACAAGGCTTGAGGAGGGTTTGATGTGGTTCTGAATAAACCAGCACAGCAAAGATGTGAAGTGGCTCAGGAAAGTGTTGTCAAGCCTTGGAACAGCCAGCCTGGAGAATTGCTGGAGTCACCATTCCTGGAGGGATTTAAAAGATGTGTAGATGTGGCACTTGGGACGTGGATTAGTGCTGGACTTGGCAGTTCTGGGTTAGATGTTGGACTTGGTGGTCCTGGAGCTCTTTTCCTAACCTAGATGATTCTACCTTGATCATTTATTTGCTGGAGCCTTGAAGGACTGAACACTGAGCCAAGCTTTGGGCAAGATACTGAAGCACACAGAGCTGTGAGTACTCTTACAGTTTTCCTTTCCTGGGAGATGCAGATTGCTTGGTTGAAGAACTTCCCTCCTGTCCTGAAAGAAAAGAAATTTGGTTAGAGACTGTAAATGGCACCTCTATAAATGCTTGGCACCTCTATAAATGCTTGGCACCTCTATAAATTAGACAATGTGCATCTCTTCAGTGCCAGAGAGGGGTGCACATATCAGTTCTCCTTATTTAAAAGGCCATTTACATCTGGCATAATTTGGCCTTCAATTTCTAATTAATTTTACACTGGAGATTTTGTAAAGTTATGCAAGCAAGAAGAAAGTGATCTGTTCTTGGTACATACCTAATGTATGTATCATTACGGGTACCTAGCAAAAATTAGTAGAAGTGATTAGAATCATAGGGTAATTTGGGTTGGAAGGAACCTCAGGAGGTCAGCTATTCCAACCTCCTGCTTCAAGCAGGGTCAGTTATCAAATTAATGTGCTTCCACGTTTTTTGTGGGGTTTATGGCTCCCAGTGGATCACAGGTTAATTCCAGCAAAGAGATAATCTCACCAAGTGTCAGTCATTTCTTTAGAAACCCAGCTATTATCACTTTTATATGCTTTTAATTCATGGGTGTTAACTATGGGAGCTCAGTATATGTATAGTGACAATTCTGTAGTCCTTTAAAATGCTACACTTATTATTATACCACCTTCCAACTTTCCTCACAGTTCCAACAAGTGCTAGAAATACTATTGTTATGATAAGTTATGGATCCCCAATGGAGGCATTTAATTTCATGGCATGTTAAAGGCTATAACAGCCTATTAAAACAGGGGTGGAAAATCTTACTTTAAAAAAAAAAAGGGCAGAATGAAACTCTTCGTGGCACTTCTCCAAGAGAGGCATTTTTCAAAACTCAAATGTTAGAGATAGGATTTTTTTGAAGTAATACTTTCTTCAAGGGATAACAATGGAAATGGTGTGGCCATCCTTTTCAGCAAGCATTGGCTGCCATTTCTAAGTCAAAAGAGCTATCAGTGGCAGCAGAAGAGAGACTAAGCTAATACTGGAGTATGCATATGATTTTCCTTTCATTATTCTTACTAAAATAGCCAAGGAATTAGGACAATTAACAATTCTGCTCATATGTGTGATTATAATATCAGTGCACAAACCTGCAAAAGCCTTCTCAGTGCTTAAATTTGTTCACATAAATAGTCCCCCTGGCTTGAAAGCAAGGATAAGGCCCCAGTGTTTGTGCTGGCCTTTTGGAAGTTTGCAAACTGCAGTTATCCCTGTGTGAACCTTGAACAGCACTTGTAGGCTCGGCTGAGAATCTGGAAACGCGTCCCCATGCCAATAGAAGTGGCAGAGCACAGCTGCTTGCTTTTCAGCTCCAAAACCTTTGGGTTTTGTTTGCAGCTGTCTGTCATAAGCACTTGCTTTGGAGAATGTAAATAACCAAAGATGAAAGGTGATTTTTGTATAAGGGGGAATGAGTAAATAGATTGAACCTTTCCTAAACTCACAGCTCTGTTTGGTTGTCCGAGTTCTCTTTCAATGCCACTTGTAGCCAACCAAAACCTTTCCAATGGCTTCAGCAGAACCTCTGCTGATCCCTGGAGCTGCAGCTCTAAGTGCAAATGAAGACTCCTACAGAACTAATAGACCTGAAGGATTCAGGAATTTGGAGTAGGATTAAATATTAATTTCTGCCTGGTTGGTATCACCCGGGGCTTAGTCACAGCAGGCATTATAGAACAGGTTAAAATAAAAAAAACAAACTCACCTCCTAAAAGTCACTGAAGTCCTTGACTCTCCCTTCCCCAGGAGTACAATTCCATTATCCTTTATTATTAATATATCATAATATCACCAAATATGGCTTGAACACTTGACAGTCTGGAGCAACACACAATCCACGAGCGAAAAATGTCAGATAAGATTACAAACTGATGCTGTGGGGAGCTGGAGAAAGCAGAGAGGTGAAATTCACAGCTGTCAATCAATTGAAGCTGTCCCCTCAGTAGTTTTTTTGACAACCCCGTGATGTCTTGGGAGTATCACAAGAAACAACAGCTAGCAGTGGATTGGGGAGTCGAGGAGTGGTGCAGAGCAGGGTCTTTCCAAGGGAGTTGCTTGGAAAGCTGCTGGGAAACTCAAAAGATGGGGCTGTGCAGCCAGCAGAGAATATTGAGCTGAAGTGAGAAGACTTTGGTCACCATCATTCCATGGGCCTGGAATATGAGGGCAAGCAGCCTCAATTTGGAAGAGCTCAGAGAGCCAAAAGTTTCAGTAGTTGGGGTGGGAAATAATTTGCTGCTTTATCCGTGGAGGAGCTGTATGTACAGAGGGGATGTGGGACTATGGATTGGAGACAGAATGATTTAGTGCAGCAGGATTCTTTTGAGAATATAATGAGCTTCTGCCCCTAAATTAAAACTTTTCTTTAAAGATTTTGAATCCAAAAATAACTATCAGGGGAGTTTCACAGAAGCATTAATTACTTTCATTCCTAAATCTGATGGTGATCCAAATTCATGTTCCAACTACCTTCCTTTCTCCCTTATAAATTAAGGTTGCAGAGCTAAATTATTGGCTTCAAGGACTGCAAAAGCAATTTTCTACATCATATCTCATTCCCAAGTTGAATGTTACACGTAGATTATGCACAAACAATGCTGAAAACCTTTATAGCAGTATCCCCTGAGTCGCTAAACTCTTCGTCTACTAAACAGAATTTCCTAATGTCGGTGGGAAAGTGTGACTGCCTACAGTGGGATTGTCTTTTCCCTAACCCTCCAGTGCTCTGTCTTTGGTCCATATTTGATATAAGTATTTTTCTCCTCTGTTATAAGCCCCCAAGTGCTGTGATTTTATGAGTGGTATTTCCTTGCGGTTCTTAATTATCCTCTTTCTTTTGGCTTTGGAAAAAGTTTTTTACTTAATAACAGAGGGAGATTCACAGAAGACATAGAGGTGTCCTTCAGCTGTCTCTTCTCTTTCAGTTATCACTGGCTTGGATTGGGTTTTTTTTTTTTGAGTTGGGAAAATGTTGGTTGCCTGTGGGGATTTTGGTCAAGTAACACAAGGAACTGGTATTCCATAATTCAAGACAGATTCTGCATCTGTCTCACCCACACACAGTTTAACCCAGCTACTGTTGGAAATAAGAGTATTTTTGTCAGACCAAAATTACACCTGGGGACAGCTGAACTTGCTGCCTCCTCATGTAAGATTTAAAAATTCCCATGTTTATCTGTGTCCTAAAATATCAGAAGTCTATCCATTTTCCATGTGTTTCTTTGATGTGCTAAATTCCTCTTCAGTTCCAGGGTAGGGACAAGGAAGCTGCACAGAGCAACTACAGGATGCTAATGGTAGGACTCAGGAATAAAATCTATTTTTTTTTTCTGTGTTTAAATAGTGAGGAAGAATCTTCCTGCTTTTTTTTCTGGGACTTCTGGACTGATGTGATGGTTGTAGGTCACCTGAGCTCCACTCTGAGACCTCCACCTGAGCTGGCCATGTGTGTCCTCTGTCCCTGAGTCTGCTTAAAACAGGATCTGAATGAAATATGCTATATGAGCAATTTTTATCTTTTTTTTTTTTCTATTAAATTGCATCTACTCCCTTTCTTTTGTTAGATTTTGGCACTGCACAAGTGTAATTGAAATATCACAGACCTAAAAGGCCTGTGAACAGACAGCAGCAGTTTCCTGGCACAGCTCAGCTTGGCTGGGCTGTTTGTGCAGGCAGAGGGCTGAGAAATAAATCCTTTTTCTATAAACTATAGTTTGGGTTTAGCTGGGCTTTGGGTGAGCACAGGTATCAAAAGCAAGTGTTTTTTGCTGCTGTTTGTGAGATTTGCCTGCAGCCACCAGCTCCTCCATCCCCACACTGAGAGAGGACCCGTGGTTTTCTGCTTCTTCTGTATCAGCAGTGGGGAGCAGATCCTGGATTTTGTCGTTCATCTGATTGATAAAAAGCTGAATTTAACAGATCTCACCCTCCTCAGACTGCTGATGCTCTCTGAGATCTGTATTCCTTTTTTCCAACAGGACAAAAGTCAGTGTTACTGGTGGCCCCCTGGCACAACACCATTCTCCCAAATATGTATGGCTGAAAACAAGGCACTGAAGAAAAATCCTCTCATTCTACACTGGTCCTATTCTGAAACTTCCAAGGATATTTTGCAGTTCAGAAGCATTTAAATCCTACTTCAGTAATTAACTTCCACTGAAATAACTGGATCATGGAATAAGTTGAAAATGTGGCTTATATTTTTAAGTAGATTTTTTTAGGTGGCACAATGAAGTTAAGGATGTAACAGAAAACATACTTTGTATCCTTCACTTTTTTCTGTTTGGTTTTGTGTCTTCTTTTTAAAATATTAATATTTAAGGTTTAAGACATTTCTCTGTAATCTGAGCCCACTCTGAAATGCCCCAGAAACTGGGACACCTGAAAGGTGTAACTGTTAAACACAATAAAGCCAAGACGTGCACATGAGCCGCTTGAACCTGAGGCCATCAAAACATATGGAACTAGAAAAATGAAATCCTCCTTGTTTCAGTACATTTTATTTTTTTCCCCAGTGTTCTTAGTAAGGGAAGCTGCTTAGCAGCCTGTTTCCCAAATTGTGCCTGAGCCTGCAAGCTCTGCTGGCCTTTAAAGTCTGACTTTCCTTGTATTTTAACCAACTCAACACACTTACTGCTTTGGAATGTGGCAGAGCTGCAGCTTTTGTACTGCAGTATTGTACTTGTTTGGAAACCAATGCGAAGGAGAAATAACCTGGAATCTTTTGGAGGAAAATAGGGAAAGACTTGTTTACCAGATCTCACATTTCTGGCAAACAGCTGGCTGTAGTTTTAATAATGAGCTGCCCATAATTGGGATGTATTTAATCCAAGTTAACACACACGCACTAAACTTGCTAATTGGGAATTTCTCTTTTTATAAGCACATTACTCTTGCTTTTTTCCAAGCAATGTTAACGTGCTGATACAGCAGAGAGAGTGCACCTCACTCCACGGCTGCAGCCAGCAGGCCCCAGTGCATGGTAATTTTTGAAGAAAACATATGGTAAGAGTAATGGCTGAAGTCTGTAGACAGCTTGCCTAAATTACAGTGCATCCATTGAAACCAGGACACATGCTAAGCTGCTGAAAGCAAAGAGATGTCATTAAAAAATGATTCATATACCTTTGCTTTAATGAGTCCTCACACTTGAGGATTGCCAATTGCCTGATCAATAGCTTCACTGCAGAGCAAGGCAAAATTCCTTCTACAAGTAAAATATTTCCATCACAGAAGTCTGGAACTTCAGCATGTACACTTTTACCTTGAAGGAATTTGAAAATAATAATTTATTTTTTATATTTCTGAAACCTGCCTATATTTGAATCTAGTAAATAAACAATCATGCACTGCCATATGGAGCAATTTCATAACAGCACATGGTGAGGCTCTAATGAGTTTTACCATACTGTGCCTGACAGGTGAATTTTCAGCTTTGATTACAGGAGGCCAAAAATAATTCATCCAGGCCAATAAAGTTTGATTTAGATAAGACTCGATTATTTTTGCTATCAGCCATTAAGAACTGTTCTATCCTCATTTTCATTTTCAGGCACATAGCCTGGCAACAAGCAATAATGGATATTTATTGGGCTATCAAATCCACAGAGACTTGTTTACTTATCCTAGTACTGCAATTGTCAATATTCTCTAGTCCACCGACTGCTATCTTTAAAAGATGTCATGTGTAGGAGTTGTTTTCAAGCTCAACTCTTAAACTTTAAAAAGGTACTTTGAAGTTATTATTAGCAGTGCAGTGCCTGGAGACCCCATTATGCCAGGCAGGTACAAAGGGAGCAGAGGAAATGTGGGGGCAGTTTTTGTGCCTTTTGAAGAGCCTGAGCACTCTCAGTGCAGGTGGGGGCCGCTCTGAGAGCTCAGGGCGGCTCAGGGCACATCCCTGCCTTGCTCAGGGGAAGCACAGCTCAGCCTCCTGCAGCACAGCCTGTCTTGGAACAGACCAAATTCCGACTGAGGAGGGCTGAGAAATGTTGTGTTAAACCCCTGTAGAAGCTGCTGGTAGCTCAGATCTCACCCTCACCTCCTGGAACTGAATAATAGCCCTGGACCCTGCTTTCACCCCAGATCCCAAGGTTCCATTACTCCGTTTTAGGGCAGAGAAATCCCCACCAGGTGTTCTCAAGGGGAGAAAAATCCCACAAAAGTTCACCAGCAAAAAATATAGAAAATCAAGGAAATTCTGGTGATCTGAGCCAGGCAAAGTCACACAGTTAATTTCAGTGAAGCAAATAAATATTGGTTTATTCCATTTTTCCACCACACTGGTACATACGTGTCAGCATTCTCCAGTTGCTTTGGTTTTCCAGCGGTCTAGGGCACTGAATTATTCACAGAAGGAAGTACAAAAGGAGGTATGTGTTGCCTGGACCTCCCACACCTGCACAGAAAAGTAACTGTGCTGAAGCTCTTGCCTTAAAATTTGTAAGAGTTTCTTCCTTGGTGGCTCCCAGAATAGCTGAGTGCTCATGGAAGGTGGCAAGACCCAACTTCTAAAGTTTCACCTCAGCACTAGCCACTGGTTTTTAGCTATGCCAGGTGAGAAAGCACACTGAATGGCATCTTGATCTCCCAGGGGCCCTTTGTTCTCATTGCTTTACCCTGCACTGTTCTCCTCCTGCTTGTCCTTGTGTTCAGCAGGTGAAAAATGAGCATTTATGCCTTTCCTCTAAACTGGCAAACGCGTGGCCGTGCCGTTCCCGCGTAGCGTGTGACATTTCACGCAACGCTTTATCTCTGACCTTTCCTTTCTCACCCTCGGTTCAATTTCTTTCTGCCCTGGGCTTTGAGACAATGAAAGTTAATTATGACTCCTGTAAGGCCCTTTGGGGGGTTTGGCTCTTCATATGCATCTACACAAGAGGGGAAAAAAAAAAAAAATGTGACCTTAAGGTTTTTATTCAACAAGTGTCCTCTATCAAACTTCATTTCCTTTTTCTCTGCATTTCAGCAGGAAATTTAATTTTGTCTTAAGGGAGGGTTATGTGAGAATTCAGTATGAGTAAAAAATTATATGAAGTGACTTCATTTATTTATTTATTATTTCTTGGGGAATAATAATCTTGGGATTACTGCTCACGGAACTCAGAAATCTTTGCCTAAAATTTGGATTACCTTTGAATCCCAAAGTGGAAATCTGATTTTCAAACACTTTCCCAAAGAGGGGAGGTTCAGACAGATCTTTTAGGTTCCCTGTTTAAAAATTAAATAGGAGGGGCTTCCAATGGTTTCTAGAGCTATGAGAATGACTTGGGTGCTCATTTGGAAGTATCACCAGTGGCTTGCAAATGATTTTCCTTTGCCTTCATGAGCTGTGTTGCAGCCTGGTGTCCCACTTCAGGACTGAAAACTTAGAATAAACAAGGAGCTATGAAATTAAAACAGCATATAACTGAGCCAATCTTAGGGAGTATCTCTGAGGTAATTAAGAGTGGAGCAACACAGTGATCAAATCAAGGTTGCAATTAAAACTGAATCAACAGATCAATGGGTTCAAATGAGCAAATCATCATATTAATATAGCAGGTAATCAGGTAGAATTAAGTGGTTGACACTGGTGGGAATTTCTGTTAGTCTGAGACTTAAATTGCACGGAGAGATGGGGAAGAACCTGTTTTCTTTTAGTCTGAGATTCAATAGCAGTGATCACTGCCCACAGAAAGAACCAGATGCATGATCTTTCTGATACTGAGTCTGGTCCCTTCTTTACCAAATTTTTGGAATGCCCATCCCAGAGATCTGCCCCATGCTATAAACTTAGAAAAGGAACTTTTTTAGTCTCAGAAGTTGCTAGAGGCATATAGACAGTGCAGTAACACAAGACTCATCTCCTTAGGTAAGAATAACAAGATTTTTTTACATTTTATGGTAATGTATTCTCTTCCTGGCTGATACATCTTCCCAGACTCAGCTAGAATGTGGACATTCTCTATAATCCTCCAGAACCATTTTGCCATATAGGTTAATTTCAAGATTAACTCATGTTCTTTTCACTGATAAAAAGTAACTATGAGAACAGGTTATAAACACAGAGGTGGTTATTCAGATGTGCCTGTTTAGCATGATAAACTTGTTTTGCCTTTCTTATGTTAAGAGGGATGGCCTTTTGGAAAGACTGTAAAGTTATTATGGGAAAAAGAGATTGTTTTAAATTCAGCATGATCTGGGGAGTTGGGCTATGCTTCTCCAGCCCAAACCGATGCCTACAAATCTTGCCATCTTAATTCAGAGACCAGATGCAACACAGGTCAATTTAATTTCATTACTGTCAAAAGGTCTTCTGAAAAGATTATAATGTTTGCAAGCCACTGCTAGCTGCAAGGTGATGCCACAGGAGGAAAGTTCAGTGGGGACCACATGCTGGAGTGAAATTAATTAACCCTTGGCAGCAATGGAGAGTTAAAAGCAGGCTCATAACTCCTTCTATTGCCTCACCAAAGGCAGAGTAGTAACCAGTTTAAATTTCTTACCCTGTTAAGAATCGAACTGTAAAAAGTTACTTGAGTAGTTTATATGAAATTGGTGGACATTGCAGAAAAAAAAAAAAAAAAGGAAAGATTGAAAAAGTAAGAGTAGGCATATTTTTATTTTCTCTTTTTATGGTAAGTGCTTACTAAGCTTAAGCTAACAAAAATGCAACTGCAGCACTGGATTGCCCATGATATCTAATTTTCAAACAGACATAAATACTAGAGAACAACTTGTCATTTTAAAAGGGTAAACAGAAAAATCATATAAATTAAGTGACATTTAAGAAGTTCAGGGTTTATATCACAACCACCAGGGAAATCAGACCTAAGGAAGAAATGTTTCTTTAGAGCATTGATGTAATCAGATTGGGAAAGAGATTATTTTTCCCCCCTAAATGATTGTCCAAATAATTTAGAAGCATAATTTTAGACTCAGATTGTCACAAAGGATTAACTGTTTCTTTTTAATTATGGACCCCGCATTTGGAATTCATTTTTAAGTTGATTGAAAATTAGTTCACTAAAGCGGTAAAAGGCTAAATGCAATCAAGTGCCTGTAAGAAATAAAAAGCCCCACTGGGGCCCTGGTTTATTGGAAACACGAGAAATAATGGCACAGAAGCAGAGATTTGGGGTCCTTACCTAAGTGTTTGTAAGGCCAGCAGAGCCTGCAGTGGGAGAGAGGAATCCTTTGATCACTTGCTGAGGTCCATCCAGAGCATTTGCTATAAGGCTCAGTCTGTCAAATGTTAATGGATATCTTTGGAAAAAAAACCTGCCTCGCTCTGGAAAGGACCTTGAGGTGATGAGTTAAGCGCCATGGTGTTGTCTGTGACTAACTGGGAAATATATGGAATTGTTCAAGGATGCTCAAGGCCAGGCTCTGCTCAGGCTGGTTGAGCTGGGACTTGAAGAGAGGAAAGGGAGTTTTGCACTAGGCTTTGAAAGGATGAGAGCAGCATGAGAGCCTGCCCTGCAGTCATTGGGGTGCTAATTGCACCCTTGGTGACAGGCAGCCTGAGAGGGGCATGGCCCTGTCCCCATGTGGCGTGGGGAACATCCTGGAGGGCAGCCAGGCTGCTGCTGCTCACTGAGGCCAGGTCAGGTCTGCTTAAAACACACCCCTGTCCTAGGGAATGACAGCAAAACAGAGCTCTTGCTGTGGCTGCTCTGGCATCCCTGTGGTGCCCTGGCATTCCAG
>VZSR01003816.1:2661041-2753105 GCA_013398615.1 Brachypodius melanocephalos
TGGCATCCCTGTGGTGCTCTGGCATCCCTGTGGTCAGTGGTCAGTGAGGGAGCAGCCAGGCACCCTCCAGCACAGCTGGCCCCTGCAGCAGCTGCCCTCACACCACCCAAGAGCTGCTTCCTTCTCACTCTGCTCTGGCCTGCTGCTCCATCAGCGAGCAGATGATGAGAGGAGCAAGCCAGGGGAAAGGTCACCTCCCACGCTGTCACAGCACATCCGAGCCAGCTGGTGTTTCCAGCCCACACATGCAGGAGCTCGCCGTGCTTATCTCAGAACAGAGCTGCACAGCGGGCAGGGCCCGTCCTCGCTGCAGCATTTATCATGTTAGGAAATGACCTTTGCAGGAGCAAGGTCCCAAACACCAGGGCTGGCCACAGCTCCTCAATCTGTGCAGCAAGGAGCCAGCTGTGGTGCAGGGCTGTGCCAGCTCGCTCAGCCCAAACAGGACCAGGACTGACCCCAGACAGCACGGGACCCAGCCTTTGCTGTATTATCCAATTAGTCAGAGTCATTAATTCGTCTCTTTAAGGTCTTGTTCTAACAGGAGACAGTCTTATTGCCAAGATAATCCCTAACATTTTACAAACATAGCATTATAGACAGTTCTGATGAAAGGCAACCTCAAGGGGGTTGGCTAATCCTCCCCTATCCTAAGGCAGGATCAGCAAGACATTTAAGCTTTTCATGAAAGATATTTATCTAACCCATCTTTAAAGAGAAGCTGTAATTCTGGGGAGAGGCCTGGGTTGTAAACCCTGTCCTTTATCCTGGCTTCCTGTACAGCTCCTTTTTTTGTTTGGTTGTTTTGTGAAGGTTTTTTTTGGTTTTTTGGTTTTTTTTGACTCATTTCATGCATCAAATGTTTGGTTGCAGGTGATAGAATACCTTTATACATTGCTATAAGTTATTTATTCCTATGTAACCTCATAAATGATTAGTCAGTGGCTCAGAGTTTTTTAATAATAAACTTAGGCAATCTGTGGTAACACTCTGGTAACATTTACTGGTGTATTAAGTGCTGTCTGTAAATGTACCATTCTGATCCATCTCATGCATATAACATTTAATTGTTCACTTAGAAATCAAGTCACATCCACATTTAATAAAATCAGTCCTCAAATAAAAAAAGAAAAAAGTCTTTAACTTAAAGATTTTTCATTCATTTTTTTTTTTTAATAAAAGCCGAAAAACTATGTCTCTATTTTGTAGATTGCTGTCTGAAAACCAGGCTGCTCCTCTGCTTTTCTCAGAGGCATTTCACACACAGATTTTGTGCAGCAGCTATATCATGATGTTTGGGAAGTGGAGCTGTGATCTCTTCTGGTCCTTGTTTGCTTTTTACCAGTGACATCTCTAACTTAGAAGATTTGTAGCACTTTCATATACAAAATTACTATTATGTCAGCGGAGAAAGTGCAATTTTTCCTGCCCTAAAGGGTTTCATAAAACGTTATGCAAGTGTCTGTTGCAGATGGAGTTGGTAACACTGCTTACTCTTAAGGTAGTCCAGCATTTGGCATTTTCACTTGCCAGGTTTTAATTATTCAAACTAAAAGTTTTTATGCAAATATTTGCTTCAGGCTAAATATTTTAGAGAACTTTCAGGAAAAAAATAGTTCGTATGCATCCAAGAGTATGAAAATCCGAGGAATGGAGGAGATTAGCTTTTCCTCATGATAAACAAAATATTTAAATTATTAAATTAGAAAGGTTTGTCTTCTAGTTGTTTAAAAATTGGCAAGGAGGTTTGCTCTAACATCAGAGATCGTTCTTCTTCAGCTCCTTGCCAATCCAAGTGTCCAAAAAGCCTCAACCTGACCATGCTGTGTGACCGTGCCTTGGGACAGTCCCAGGAATGCAGGGAGGTCCTGCTCTTGGCCTCTGGGGTGCTGTGCTGGGCCATGGCCACCCAACATCTGTTTAATTTGCCAGGGCAGCTCAAGGAGACCACATCCATCCACACCTGCTCTCTGTCTGCCCCACAGGTATCCACGGGGCCAGAAGTGCTCCCTCTCTACCCCAGCCTACAGCTCCTGGGGTGGGAGTGAGCGCTGTGGTTTATCAGCGCTGTGGTTTATCAGCGCTGTGGTTTATCAGCACTGTGGTTTATCAGCACTGCTTTATTTGCACTTTGGTTTATCAGGGGGCTGAGATGTGCCATTGCCAGGTTTCCAGGTGGCCCTGAGCTGCGTGTGACTGCCAGGGTCTGCTCTGGGTCTTAAACTGGGAGCCAGGAGTGTCGTACCGTATAAATCAGCAGTTGATATTTTATTTATATATAGAGAGAAAAACAGAATTTAAAGTTACTTTAGGAATGTCCAACCCATTTATAATTTGGCTGTTACACCCCTGACACAGCTGACCAACACTCTGCAAGCAAAACACTCTACATCTTCAGCTGGGGTGAAGGCTCTTGGCAGAGGGCTCTGGAGAGGACAGAGCAGGGATATGCAGACAAGCACTTGCAGTGGTGTTAAGCCTAACCATGCTCATCTGGTTATTCTAATGTGGAAAATAAAACAAAAGCTCTCTGGATTCAGTCCAGAAAGTGTCTGTGTTGAGCCTGCTGCATCACCAGACTGCAGGGACTGCGCAGGACTTAGCCTGGCAGCTGGAGGAAGCAAATGCAGAGACAATTATGGTGTTAAGCACTGAACCAGAGCACAGGGAGACAGTGAAACCCTCCCTGCTTGGAGCACTTGATCCCTTGTGATGATAACAGTCTGCTTATTGTTGCCAGACATCTCATCACAGCCAGAGGTAGAAGTCTGTGCTGCGTACCCAGGTCTCTGAGACTCCAGCTTGAGGAGTCCTTCTCGCTTGATGGAATTCTGTGATCAGTTATTTCTCGAAATTCAAGACCATTTTCTCATTACAGGTGTATACACAAACAGCTTCTCTCAGGTTGGAAAAGGAAACAGCTACCTGGTGCCTCCAAAGTTTTGCATGCTGAGCTGTACAACCTTAATGACCTCCTGAATTATTTATTTTTCAGAACCTCATATAGCTCTCAGCTTTTGTATCAAGTTGGAACCATAGGGGAAACCTGGGCAGTAGGACATAGTGGCAATTACCTCCAGTGCTGCTCAACTCTGATAGCTTAGGTAACCAGGTTTTGCTTTAGTGGAGGTTGTACTCCCTGATGCTGCTTTGGAAGCTTGTTTTTCCCACCTCTGGTTGTGCTGTTACACAAAAACACCTTTTCCAAATCTAAATGCTTGGTTCTGATGTTTGGTGAACCCCTGGCTCATTCCTAGCACAGCCTTGGGCATCTGTGGCCAGTTCAGACATTCAGTACTTGGGCCCAAATTAATTGTCATCAGACAAAGGACTATTAATTAACAGCAATTGTGACAGGATAGCAGTGTGTAAGTTTTTCTACTTAAAGTGTGCTACCAGTGGATTTGAAGTGGAACACACTTTATCTGTTTTCTCCTTAAATGTGAAAACCAAAACCAAACTTTGTAAATCACTGCATATCATTGTACAAATCCTTTTTTTTTGTAAAAGGAAATCACACTGAGAATGCTGTTAAGAAGTTGGGCTGACTGGTGCTGGTGTGACATGCAGGAATTTGACTCCTTGGAAGTCTGAAAGCTGGCACTAGAGCGTGTGTCTATATAGCTGATGGATATAGAACCTCTTTAGGAGTTAGTGAACATCTTTAGAGGTTTACTGCTGTTGGGTTAGAAATCCCTAAATCACTAAAATGAGCAAATTTTTTGTTGTTTTTTGAGAGTTGTGTTTCGGGGTTTTTTTTGGGGGGGATGGGTTTTTTGGGCTTTTGGTTGGTTGGTTGGTTTTGGTTTGGTTTTTGGTTTCTGGGTGTTTTTGTTTTTGTTGTTGTTCTGTTGCACCCAAAGTGGCTCTGTTTAAAGCTAAGACAAGGAATTTTCCGGACCAAGTGTTTATGTGGAGGGGATTTCTGGAACTCAGTTCTGAATCAGAACATGTCTGGTCCTCACAAAGCAAAATTAAATAGATTACTTAAAGTAAACAATCTTTCAATTTAACTTGGGAAGACTCTGTGATTTGGGTAAACAATTACAGGGTGGGGACCCTTTTTTTCTTTTAAAAGAACAGCTCTCTTGTACTATTAAAAGCCAGGCAGAACTTTTCTTATTGGAGAAGTGCCTGCCAGAATGTGGGGCAGGCTTTGTGCTGCACGGGGTGATAAAGGCAGGAGCTCAGTTCCAATCTCTCTGTCTCCACAGTGCAATGCACGTTAGTGTGTGTAATGACTGCAGGGACTGGGGAGATGTGTGATAGAGCACACTGCACCGTGCTCTTATCTCCTCTTAATTACATGCAACATTTTTCTTCAAAACGAAGAAAACAATCCAGACAATAATCCGTGAGCAAGCAGATATGTGGATGCAAAAGAGACGCCTCCAGTATTCCTCTGTTGGTTGTACCAAGAAGAAAGGTCATGAAAAGCCCCATAAATAGCCTCTATTACCCAGAAAGCAAGCCTTGGTGAGTGTCTGACAGAGACATCCCCAGCTCCCAGCAGCCATTAAAGCAGACTTTCACTTTCAGACATTAGAACATAAAGCTCCTTAATGAAGGGAAGATGTTTTTAGTCAAATTGTTTTCCTTTAATATTTGTTTTCTCCACTTGAACAAAATGTATATGACAAATTACCGGCTAAGCTTATAAGAAAGATTATTGTTAAAAACGGACAGTTTGAATCAAAATTTTTAACAAAATTCCCATTACTCTATTTAAATGGAAACAATCCAGACATCATTAAAATAAAGCAGGATTCCTTCAGGGAGAAATTATTTCTGGTTTGATTTCTGTCAAAATGACTTTGACTTTCAGAATACTTTTACAAAATGTTTTCCTGAGGCTTTGTCTTTGTGAAGGGTTTTTAAACAAAGGAACTATTTGCCACTAAACAGAAGTAATCTGATAAAAGATTGAATTCAAATTAAATGTGCTGATTTTTAATGGAAGAGGTTCTTTATTATTTTATTTTGTTTTAAGACATGTCACCTAATCAGCACATAAATCTTCATAGAATTCATCTGACAACCTCATTAATTTCCTGTGAATATTGCAGTGCGAAGAAAAGACCATAATTTCATGAAGGTAATTTATTCTAAAATCAGGTGCCTCGTATTTTTATTTCTGTGAGTTTGTGTTTTAATGAAGCTAATCTCAGTCATAAACACATCCTGTGGCCACAGCATGGTTGTATTCTGATACTGGAGAGGGCCTGATCCTGCTCCCATTGACACAGCTCTAAATCAGGATTAGCTCCAGCGAGGGCACAGACAGGTATGGGCAAAGGTAACCTGGATGGAACAGATCTCAAGGGGCTTCAAGAGCTGCATTTGTGTCTTTTTATAGCAAAAGTGGTGTAAAGGACCCTAAATATTAATGTGGAACAATGTATGTGATAATGCTGTGGTGTTAGAGCAGCCAAAACTTAAACTGATGCAACCTTGAGGCAGGTTTCCTATGGAATCCAAAGCTCTTGCTTTTCCTCAGCCTCTTCTGCTTAATTTCAAGTTCATTCTTCCACACTCCATCCAGTACCTGGAAAAGGTGAACTTTCTGCTGAAAAACACATTGTCTAGGGACTCATTTGCACTGCCTCATTCACCTAAATTTATGCAACTGAAACTGAATTTTTCCAGTCGTATCAATGGAAGACTTTTTCTTTTCCCTTATTTATTCTTTTTTTTTTTTTTTTTTTTTTTTTTTTTTTTTTTTTTTTTTTTGTTATGGTTTTGTTTCAGTTAGTTGTCTCTAGGAGTAAACAAAACAGCAAAAAGCAGATGTTTCTGTTGTCCCTCCAGCTTCTGTGGGCATGGATGTGGCAGAGGAGGCTGCTGAGGAGGGGGACCAGGTCTGAGCCCAGGGTCACACCAGAGCAGCATCACCTGTGGAGATTCTGTAGCCTTTCCTTGTCTATTCTTTTCTCTCCCACAGTGGAAGTGATAACATTCTGAAATGTAACTCTAGAATTAGGGCAAATCACCAGTACAACGTCAGTGTTCTGTAATGGGATTGAAGATGAAGGTGTTTATATAACAGATATAATGTTGTTGTCAGAAGTAGAAGATGGTCTATTGATAAAGCAGTGGAGCTTTAATATAAATTGATATAAATTACTAAGCACAGGCTGTGGAAAAACCCCAGGCTGTCACCAGTAGTGAACTAAGACTTCAGCAAAGTGTGGTACCCACATCCCTATAACTTCTGTGTGTTCTTCAAAATTCTGCCCACTTTTCTCTGTTGTTATTATCTTAATGCTGTTTAAAAGCTTGGTGGTCACAAGCTCTCTGCAACCATTAAAAATAACGAGATACCATTTCAGAAAACAAAAAGGAACAAATTGTGTGCAAGTAACTTGAGCGCTGAGCAAATGAAAACAGAACCTGATTCATTGTTAGAAAGTTTCAGAAACTTCACATGCAGAGTTTACAGAAAACATCTTTCAGTCATGATTTTGAAAATTGCTAATATTTGAAACCAGCTGGTGTAACAAGGTTACTGAGGTGAGGAGAGAACTGCTGCCTGGAGGACATGTATTAGAGAGATCAGAAGATGTTGCAGGCAACTTTCAATATCAGCAGCTATTTTTTACAGTAATTTCATTGCAACATTGACCACTGAGAACAACCACTCGTCATTTAACCAGTTCTTCAACTTCTTTTCCCCCCACTTTTAATCTTCTTGTGGAGGCAGCTGAATAATACCTTTTTCAAGGTAAGTGTCTGATGTGTTACATCAATCACTAGAATTTCTTCTAAGATCCACATTATACTTTAAACCTTGACCTTAACAGCCATATCAGCATAATAATTTTTAGGTATCTGAAGGATTTAATACTTGATCAGGAGAGAAGTTGTTGGGGGCTCCTTTTATGACCCATGGCAGGTAGGGATATGATTCTGTTGTTCCCCTTTGCATTATCCTCCATCATCAAGAATTTAAAGGCAAATAGCTGTGCTGCATGGGTGCAATCTTACCTGCACAGCAGTGCTTTATTAAGAAATAATAACCAGATTAGGTGAATAGCAGGCAAGCTTTTTTTGAAGAAAGGTGTTTGGTTTCCAGGCCAAGTACAGCATGGAGAGCAGGAATAAAAATTTCATCTCCTTGCACTTGGTGAGAGAGAGAGAGAGCTCTCTTTAGCAAGTTATAATATTCCAGGCTTCAAAGATGTTGGGTGTTTTTTGAGACTTGAAAAGAAAGTGGAACAATAATTTATTTTTTTAATGGTGGTTTCTGTAACATAATACATTAAGTAGATGGTCACTTATGGAGACTACCAGAGCATCTTTCAGGTCTTGATGAGTTTTGATCCTAGAGATTTCTTGTACCATTGTCCTGCCACTCTTGTGAAGATGTCTTGTTTTGCAACCATTTTTGAATGTGCAGAGTCAATTAATTTGCAAAGATGTTTGGTAATGATAAATTGGTCTTGTTTCCATTAAGAGAGATCCTAATTCCCTCAATATTTCTGAGGTTTTTTATGATTTTATTTTGGGAGATGGGAAAGGCCTCCAAAAGTTACCATATTTAACCAAGACATTTTACAAACAAATGGAATTATTTTGAAAAACTGGTAAAGTACTGTTTTTACTTTCCCCATCACAGGGGAAGAAGATATTATTTCATCATATTTAGTGCCTAAGACCTGGAGCTGTAACTGTAGTTACCAAACCTCAGTAATGAGGATTGTCAGGCTGGCCATTGTGCCAGGCAAAGACTCTTTAGTTTCAAGCTGTCTCTACCTAAATGAAGCAGTTTTGGTTTGAGCAAGCTGCAGATTGTGGGCTCTTGCTCGTGCATTCTGTGGCCATCAGCACTGGGGGGACGTGGCCAGGCTGCAGTGCTGTGATCACATCCTACCAATTGTGATAAATGGATTTGTTTGCAATATTTATACTGCTCTGTGAGGAACAGAGAGCTCTCCATTAAAATGGTCCTGTTTGGCTGCAGGTTAAAATGAATATGTGAGAGGTTGTTAATTCTGGGCTTTGCAGGTTACTAGTTCAGAAATCAATTCTGAAAGTATCACTCAGCTTGACACAGGCTACAGGGGGGTTTTATTTTCTGTGAAACAGCTCTGGAGTTACCCACAATGTTACAGCAGTGTTCAAAATGGATTTTTGAGTAGGGATTTCCATAGCATAAAATGATTCTATCAAAGCATGTACAGGTATGCACTGCATGTGCTTTATGAAAGGAGATGCTTTTCTGTTATTATAATTCCCTCTGCTCTTCCTAGCAAATATTCATTTCACTTGTAGGCTGATCCATTTCCATAAAGCTCCTCTGTCCTTAGCAATCACGTCATGTGGCTGTCAGAGCTCCCTGGCTGGGATGAGGCATGCTTTTCCTGGGCTTTATCCTGTCACAACCATAGCAAAGCATCAGACATGCAGAAGAAGATGAGTTGTGAAAAGCAGAAAACCTTCGGTGCAGCTTTCTGATTTTAGATTTCACTGATTAGGGAAGTTAGGAAGAATATTTAGAATGGCATATTGGTGCACTGGACAAATGCGTTTTTATGCTCTAAGATCTTGGGAGGAATGGAGTGTTCAACAACATAAACTATTTCATCAAAGGTAATTTGAGAGAGGGATTGATTTGTTTTCACATGCATTTTATAATCAAACTGAATCCTAATTATTCTTTCCATTGAGTGCTCCATGGATGCCTTGAGCTGCGTGCAGCACAGCACACTCAGTTCACGCCACTCCTTTATGATCATTTGTACAGAGTAATTGTCTTTGCCACCAAGCTGAGAGTGGTGAGACATTTGCTATGAGTTTTATCTCAGCATGCTCACAAACTGTGTTGGAAGCCACAGGATTCCTCAATGCATTCAATAAATTCCACGCCATCCATCCATCAGCTGAATTACAGTGCCCTGCACAAGCTGGAGCAGTCAGCTGACCTGTTTATCTTCTCCCCCCACCCACCAGCTCTATTCAGTGCAAGCAGAGTTATAGAGGGGGGGGGGGGAAATCCATTAATAGAAGAGAGGCAGAAGATGATGAATTAAGGGAGCCTCCATTAATTTTTCATTTTGACAGATTATCGTCTGTCAAAAGGCAGAGGAGATATTCCTGGTGCACAGAGCTGGGGAGCTCGCTCTTTGTAACACAGACTTATGTTTCTCGCATGAATTAGGTAGTGGGCACCAAAAGGATGAAAAATTCATGGCAATCTATAATTTACATGCTAGAAGATAAATAATGAACTAAATCCTGTCATTAAATTGGTCTTTCGTTTTTTCTTAATCCCCAGGGTGATGAATCTGATTCTGCAACAACATTTAGTATAAATTGATTTTTTTTTTTTTTTTAGTGGGGGGCAAAGCTGTTTAAAATACTTTGTTATAAATAGCTTGAGCAGCACAGTACATTGCCTTAGGCTGAATGATATGCCAGCCTATTAATGTAATAGTACATTAAGATTGACGTTAATTAATGTCAATATTAACATCACCTTTCTAAACCACATTGAGCTACAAAAAAAAAGTCATAAATATTGTAGTTTAGTTTAATTAACTTTGAGTTTTCTTAAAAAAAAAAGAAAAGCCTGACATATTGGGAAACTTTCTTTATTCAAATGGTATTAAAATGGATAAATGGGCATTAGGATAAATGGGGGCTTTCTACATCACTTAATGTATGTCAAGGGACATGACCTCATTTCAAACAAGTACGGGGTTTTTAGATAAGACATTAGGGTAAGTGAAGTTTCACAGCGTATAATAAATAATAAAATTACAAGCCTCAAAAGAAAATCTGAACAATTTGAATTGTGTTGTAAGCTGGCTACTGAGGGTTGGCAGATCTGTTCAACTCCCTTTGTGTGCTCCTTATAGAAGGCAGAGGAAGAACCCACATATGCTATATGGATCTTATAAATTACTTCTTTTACCTATTTTTGGTTCTTTCTTCCTTTTTTTCCTAGAATGTCATGCAAATGCCTCCTTAGAACAATAATATAGTTTATGTGTGCACAGATGGGCGCACACATAGCTATGGAACATAAGCTGTGAAGCTCAGTTGCTTTCCATGATCTTGTCTGACCTGATGTTCACAAAGCCATGCAGACCTCTCCCCAGGAACTGGACTGTTTCTCTAGAGGAGTTTT
Source organism: Brachypodius melanocephalos (assembly GCA_013398615.1). Classification (NCBI taxonomy): domain Eukaryota; kingdom Metazoa; phylum Chordata; class Aves; order Passeriformes; family Pycnonotidae; genus Brachypodius; species Brachypodius melanocephalos. The sequence goes on from VZSR01003816.1 coordinate 2,671,171, forward strand.
CCTTGCAAATAACAAGGGCCTTCATCTCCAGCCCCCAAGTGCTCTGAGTGGCTTTACCACAGAGCAGGCTGGATCCCTGCTGAACTCACTGGGGCTGCCAGCAGACGTGGGGCTTTACTGGGTCTGTGTCCCCCTTTCTTCAATGCTGAGAAATAGTGGGGTTCTCATCCCACTGACCTGCATTTTGAGGCAGAACACTCCTACTGGATGGTGCCTGTTTCAGGTGGTTCCCTCGTCCCTGTGATAACTCAGACACAGAGCTGCAGGAACAGTGAACACAAGGCCATGTTATCCCATTCCAAAGTCCTAAGGGAATGAATCAAAGTGGGGCAAACCCTGGTTATTTCTGGTCTGCAGCCATGGTGTCCCCAGTCTGTCACCCTGTGGCCATCCCTGGGTGCTGTCACAGGCTGTGGGGTGCAGCTGAGCTCTGCAGGGAGCTGATGGACCATGCTGATTTCTCACTTGTGTCTGCAGACGTTCTCCTGGCTTCTGGCTGGCAGGAAGTGCCTCGTAATGAGTTGCCATAAAGAAAGCCAAGCTAATGACAGACTGATTTAATGCAAGTTCATACCATTAATTTCTAGGGATTGGTAAATTGAATGAGGTTCCTGAAGAGTATTAGAAAAATGTTTCAGTTAATTCTGGCCATTATCTGGAGTAATGAGCAGTAGCTGCTGTGCATGGCCCCTTTCCCATCATGCAGGGTTTGGGATGCTGTACCTGGGCCCAGGAGGATTTTCTGTGCAGCTCCTATGGCCTGCCTGGTGTCCCTGAGGTGGGGATGTTGTGCCACATTGTCCCTGTGTCGAGGTGGCAGCAGCTCTGGATGTCCCAGGTTGAGCAGAGGCTCTGTGGGGAATGTCTGGCTGCCAGGGAGCTGGGAGCTGCCAAAACAGCTGTTCCCTTTTTCTCTCAAGGACAGTGGAGGCAACCTAGTCCAAATCATCCTACAGGCTACGTTTCACTTCTGGGTGTTCATACACTCGAAACTTCCAGTTCTTTTACGTGTTTAGTCTTACAGAAAGGTGGAACAATAGAATTTTCAAATGCACCTAATTTCCAGAAGGGTCTAAACCTGGCAGCAGATCTTAGGCTTGCAAGTTATTCTTGTGGCACTGTCACTAAGTGCTTAGAAAACCACTCAGAACATTGGATTTGGGGTTTGATCATAATGGTTTTTTCCACTGTCACATAATGATCAGTCAAGGTACTTTGTGTCTCAGCTTGGTGTTTACCAATCAAGTATCTGCTGTTTTGGGGGGCATTTATTGAGGGGAAAGGGTTTCCTTTGTGTGTTCCTGTAGTTACCAAACAGACTGGGTACTAAACAGTGTGTTGTCCTGCATGCAGCTCCAAACCTTTTCCCAAGCACCACATTGCTCTCCAAGCATTTGGGAATTTGGGAGACCGTGTGCTGGGGCTGCCCTTCTGTCCACTGCCAGCAGTGGAGTTGTTGCCAGAGGCTTCTGGGGCTGTGGAGAGAAGGTTCCAGCCAGTGTCCCCTCCAGCCCAGCCCAGCCCAGCCCAGCTGATGTCAGTGCAGGACCTTTCAGCTGGAAGCCAGCCTTGTTTTTGTTATGTTGAGCCCATCTCAACACCATGGCTTCCCATGTTCCAAAATCCTCTGGGAAGCTGGGCCAGAGGGGGTGTTTTGCTGGTTTGCTCCAGCTGAAGCTCTAACCAAGTTCTGCACATGCTGCAGCAGGTTCCCTGCTCTGATTAGCAATGCCAGTCATGGCACCACGATGGAACAGGACAGGTAGAACCTCTCCTCACTGAACAAGGTGTTCTCAAGCTTGTGCTGTCTGTGCCCTTGGGACAAAGAGAGCCTGAATTTCATCCTGAGTAAATCAGCAAGAATTTTTTTTTTTTTCAGCCATTGACATGCTCCTGGCCAGGAGGAGGCCATGTGATATATTTTTAACACTTCTGGGCTTTATGGCTTATTTTCTGTAAGAAATGTGTGGGAAACATTGGTGGGCTTTCAGTGCGGATTATGCTTTTGTAGCTGTCCAAATTATCTTGGCCTATTTAAACACATTTAATGCTATTTTAGGCTAGTTGGTATTCACATTGCTCACTGCTTTAAATGTAGCCTTGGGGGCCCTGCAGGCTGGAGTAGAAATGAGGTTCTCCCTGTGGAAGCCCTGTGGAGTCATATGGTAGATAATGGGATTGATCCAATTTCCACTGAAGTCTGTGGTGGCAGGATTGAGTCCAGAAGTTGATTAAAATTTTGTGCTTGCTCATGAGACTTGGTATGCAATCAATAAGTAGAATGACATGAAATATCAGAAGAAAATTTGTGCTACACTTTTTTTCTGGGAAAAAAAAAAAAAAGAAAAAAGAAAAAAGAAAATGCATTTTTCCAGGACAGCCCCACTGTCCTGTGTATATTCCTTGCTTTGGAACCTGTATAAGCACCACATTTAAAACTTATTGATTGATAGGTATTTTCTCCTGACTCTCTTTAGAGTCAAATCTATTTGTCACATGGGGCCTATATTTAGATTTCACAGGGTAATGGGCAGCTGATGTGGAAGACAACGTCCAGAGCTTTCTCCTTGAATCTGAAAGCAGGGCTACAGTTCAGATCTTTAAAGCTTTTGAAATGTGTCAGGCTAATCTCTCTTTTCTTCTGGCCCCTCTTGCTGGCTACTCTTTTCCCAATGTTGAACACAGCAAGTCTGAGACATTGTCCTGCTATAAATGTACTTTGGGTTTATCTTATTTTCTATAAATACACACTGAATATTAATGTCTGTGGAAATTAATAATTTTTTCCATTTGATCTTGCTTTTATTGCACTGACTTTTCTCCATTAATTTTTTTTTCTAAGAGCCTTGAAAAATCAAGTGTTTTAGATACTGGCTTCTTTAATTTCTATTTATGGTTTGTTTCCTTTGTTTAATCCTGCATATGAAATCCTTACAATTGTAGCAAAAGAATTTGTATTGGATTCCTCAGGGTTTTGGTGATCTTCATTACTTTTCAAAGTTAAGGAAAATCAAAGTCAGCTTGGGTTAAGGCAGCATTAGTTCTAACCATGTCTTGGCTAACTATAGTAAAAGGGAAAAAATAAATTGTTCCAATGCTCATTGTGCTTAATTTCTTTAGTGGAGGTTAAGTTTGAAGTACTTCATGAGGTTTGTGAACTTGCTAAGCAGATTTAATTGTTTGTTTGAAAAGTTTTCCTGAATCCAGAATCCAGAAAAGGGTAAAAAGAATGCTCCATATGGACATTTCCTTTTCTTTTTAAACTGGAAAGGCACATTTTCTAAATTATATTGTATGATCAAATACACTTGGCAGTGTTTTGACATGCATTTTCACATAGTTCTCTATGACATATAATTTCCCTTTTATGGTTCCTTAGCTCAAGCCATGTAACGTGTTATATGCATACTTAGAAAAAAAAATTGTAAGATTTAGTAAAAGCTGAAAAGTAGGGATTCCATTTCTAGTTTTACTCAATTAGGTGGGACTGTTGGCTGTAAGAAACAGGATTGAGATATGTAGTAGTAAGGCTTGAGGGTTTTTTCTGTCCAACATGGAAAAGTCATAATTTTCTCATCCTGAGAAGAATGAAATTGGATATAATTTTGAATGTTGATGAAATTCACCCCTTTATATCATCAGTGAATAACGTTTTCAGTTTATTCTGGGTTTATGTCTAATATAGCCACTGTTGGATTTGATGGGGATCTTTGATGGGGATGCAGTTAAGCCAAACTGATTGCTTCTGGAAATTTCAACCTCGTACATTCTTGGGAAATGTTTAAGTAAATCAGACAAAGTCTTGTCCTGTGCCTCTCCAAGAAAACCACTATGTGTAGGGACAGATTTCAGCTCTCCATACACAGTCATTGTTTGTAACATGAGAGTATCTTGGAACCAAGCCACAGATGAGTTTTCATCTGTGCTACTGCAGTACAAAAACAGGAGAAAAAAGAAGAGAAAAATAAAGAAAACTCTGTTTGCAGAAAGTGGCTGCTATTTGTAAGGAGACTTGATATAAAGGAAAATAACACACAGAGAAAATTTCAAGATGAAAGCAAGCCCTGGTGTTAATTAAATGAGTGACAATGAACATAATCAACTTATTGTTACTGCACTGACAGGGCAGACATTTTGTGCTGTGGAAGCAGCAGGAACAGATAATGCTGAGCACAATGGAGTGATGCACGTCCACACCGACTCCTACAAAGGAAAGAACAAAGTTGGCAAAGATCAAACCGATCGTGTTTCCATTTTAATGTTGTAATACCTGTCACTGCCAGTCGTAAATGACTGCCTCTTCAAAGATATCCAGCCTTGCTCTGAGTACCAAGATGAATATTCATATTGACTAGAACAGGAGGAAAAAAAAAACTACCGAAGAACTTTGGAAAGACAATGTGAAGCTGATGGAAAATGCACCTGTAATCAGCACAATTTTTAGAACTCTGAGGCAGAATGGTGTGAGGCAAGGGAGTTGTTTATCATTTTGGAAGTAAGACTGCACAAAACCTTTGGGGTTTGCTTGATGGATACTCTACAGGACACTTGGAGGCTTTTGGGACACTCCATTAACTTTGCATCCTAAAATTTCCTTGGGAGCATATTTTCTCCTGATCATAAACTAATTTTAATCTATTGAAGGACAACAAATACGACCAGCATGGCCATTTGGAAAAAAAAAAACCTCATAGAAAAATGCATTAAAATGAAATGTGGTCATGACAGATGACTAAGCATTTCACTTGCTGAAAACTGGAAAAATTTAAGCTACTGCAAAAGCGAACAATGAAATCTGTCTCACAGGAAATGAGAGCTATGTGAAGCTTTATGGGAATGGGACATCTTTCTCTGGTTTTGTTGCAATGCAGTGAAGATAACTTGAGATTTAATGTCTGTATAGTGCACATCTGTTAACACTGATGACATCTGAAACCAAGACCATGACCATGTAATAACAAGTTCTGTACCACTGTTAACCAGGGGCATCTGCCTAGGGCCAGAAGTCAGAATTATTTTTTGTTTTATAAATTCTAATTCTTTACAGCCCCAAATGTTGCTTTGTTCAACATCCTTACTATAATGATGAACATCTGGGGGAACAAAAGATTTCTTAATTAGCCACTTACAGTACTTTTTTTTTCTTCCCTGATTTAAACCCACAAATTTAGGATCCTGTTCCTATGCCATAAACCCCTGCATTCTGCAATCACAAAATTCTGGCTATCACAGAAATGTAGCAATAAGGCCCACTGTATGTTGTTTATAGCACCTCTAACTCTTGGGACTCATCTTTTCTTGACAGATCCTCCTCCTCCTGTTAGAGCATCGACAGATTTCTCTGCTAAAGGGTTGTGACTTCCATGGGATTATTTGTGCTATAGGGAATGGAAACTGCAAAGAAATATCTTGTAAAGGAAACCACTATTGTCGAGCTGATTTGTTCTTTGAGGATTCCTTTTAACTGGGGAAATCCATCTGGGAGATGGTTCATGATTTTGAAGAACTGCATTTGCTTCGTGGAAAGACCAGGGTGACGCAAAAGATAAAAACTGCTCCACAGAAGTATTTTTGAATTCTGTTTATCTGGCATGTAATGTGTTAAATTCTGTTTATCTTGTGCTAAAACCTCCACATCTTTATCCACAGCAGGAACTGCCAAAATATACTATTTTAAAAGACAACTTTGAGGGTGGATAGGAATTCCACATGAAGTTCTGTTCTAAAATATTTTTAAACACACTGAAATAATTATCTTGCAGAGGAGAAAGAGTCTCAAAATTATTCTACAATTAGCATATTCAGCCTTGCATATAAATGATTTACTTAAGTGTCAACCTGCAGACTAATATAGATATATTTCAGTCAAGAAGAAGGGCAAGGAATCTTTATCACAGTGCTATGAATCTGGACCCTAAAAGAGTTTGGAAAAACAGACAGCAATTAATTTTGGCCTTCAAGGATTATCAGAAGGCTTCACATAAATTAAGAAGAATGCTGTGGAAGTTAAGAAGGTAGGCAACCACAGTGCTGGAATACCAATGACTGTCCTTGTTTGTTATAAAATAAAAGTCTCAGTTATAAGAGGAGAACAATGAATTTCTATAAGCATATGAAGCTGAGCATTTGCCATTACTCTTAATTTGCTCATAATAGAAGCAGTCAACAACTTCCTTTGTCTTTTGAAAAGAAATAATTTAATATGGAGAATAACTGTTTTGCTGGTCAGTAGCAAAAAAAAACCCACTCTGCTGTGATATAAAAACCACTAGCACAGCTCAGACTTTTTCAGACATTTGATAATTCAAGGGGTAAAAATGAAAAAAAAAATACAGCTTTAAATAACACCGAGTGCATTTTTTCAGGTGCATTCCAGAAAAAACACCACTGAAATATTTTTCATTATAATTGAACAGAGAGATCCAGACATGAGCATACTGAGATCAGACTCTGATTTTGAGTGCTTGCACTCCACTATTGATTCTGTTGGTGTCCATGGCTTCACACAAGAGAGGCTTGACTCCAAGATGGACCTCGGGATAATGCTGATAAAATTATTGGCCCAATTCATGGGCTGAGAAATCTTCAACCACAAACCATAGCTGAGACATTATGAATCCAGTCTTCCAGGCTCTGTATTTCTGTTTTTTCTTGATCAGGCTTCCTTCAGATAGGGAAAACAGGCATCACTGCACAGCCAAAAACAATGAAAGAACTGGAAAAAGACCAGTGAGGTACCCTGTGGATGTCAATTATCTGGTTTTATGTGAACTCTTAGAAGCCACTGAATTATCATCCAGATTTGGTCTAAAAATTTGTGTTAAAAATAACACCTTTACATTGTGGATTTGAGCTATGAGTGTAAAAAACTATTTTTGGTTTCAATTATTTATTTAAGTCTGAAGCTTACATTCTCACAACTCTACGTTCCCCTTGGGGTATTGTTATTTTTGCTAAATGAAGAAGAAACAACATTTCCAACAAGAACATTCCATGACAATAAAGTTCTTTCTTTATGGTGAATTAAACTGCTAAGTGTTCCTTTTGTGTTCTGATCTCGACATTGCAGAACAGCACAATTCCAAAAGTTAAGGAGCCGAGCTGTGTAGGTTTTGTACTTCTTGCTGCTACAAAAACTAATAAATTATCCAAATCATTTTTCAGAGGAGCAATGGTCGCCCAATTCAGCTTCAAATTCACCCAATTCTGTTCCAAACACAGCCCCACTGATTTCAGTGGTGTAAGCAAGGAGGGACCTTGATGCTCCATTCCAGCCCTGGCATTAAAACCAGCACCCTGAGCATAGGGAGAGGGGTAAGGGTGAAAGAGGAGTCAGATCTTGCTGTCATCACTCTTGCAGTCAGATTCATTCCTCCTACAACTGCAAATGCTGTCAGAAAACTTCATGTTCCTCTCTAGTGTCTAAGTTCTCAGTAAAAGATACCCCACTGAAGCTTTACAGGATGGGCTGTAGGAGGGCAGGCTGGAATTCCAGCAACAGTCCAGCTCAGTGCCAGAGGAAAAGTCAGAAACAAGGCAAACACATCCTGGAATATTCCTCTGCTTACTTCTGGCTTAATGTTTTCATTTGTTTTTAGAAATGGTTGTGACTTCTTTTCCCAGTAATTTCGTTACCTGATATTTGAACTCATATATTTAATCTCTGTCCCAGAAGATTTACGTATTCTGGGGAGTAATACCTCCTTTTGCTTCTCTAAAACTTGCCTTTTTGTTATTGCTGTCCCTCCCTCCTGCAGCAGAACAGAGATGGAGCAGCCGTTGGCTTCCTTTGTTAGCTCTTTCTCTGTGCTAGTCATGATTTTATAGACTTCTGTCATATCCCTTCATTCACCTCTTCTGCAGGATGCTGGCAGTCAGGCTGTGTGACAGTTCTTTGTGTGGAAGCTGTACTTTTGAAAGCATTTGGTACATTCTCTGTTTTCACTGCAGTATTTTTGGGATGTGACTGAGAACTGGGCTGCCACTTTCCCCAAACCAGTTTCTCACACTTTGAGGTCTCTTTCTCAGCGATGAACAGTTCAGAACCTGTTTCTGTGCAAACCTGGGCAGTTTTTTCCTATATGCATTGTGTGATGTGTATCAGTATGGGAACTGATTTGCCTTTCAGTACCACAAGAGCCTCCTGCACCTCTCCACAGGTGCCTTTCAAGTTCCCTGGAAAAAAAAGAGTTTTACCTTGGAAAACTTGGCATCCTGAGAAGACTTTGTCAGGTCAAGGATCTTTGAGCAGCAGTAGCTCTGAGGGTCATGGCAAAAGCTGTATTGACTTCTCCACCACATAGTCACATCATTCATTTATCCAGTAATTCTGTTCTTCATTTTAATTTATGCTCATTTGTCCAAGAAGATGTTTTCTTTTGGGGTTTCTTTTTTTTCTGTTTTGGGTTTTATTTTTTTTTTTCTTTTTGCTCCAGTTTTACTTACCAAATTTGGATTAGGCACCTGTCTCAGACCGCCCTGGGTAACTTTCAAATGAAACAACGCAGGCAGTGAAAATAAATCCTCACTAACGTGCCCCAAATTAGAGAGATGAGAAGGAGCCATACCTGGAGAGACAGGGTGGTGTTTGTGGTGTGCCAAAAGGATTGCAGCACTTTCCAGAGCTGTGCCACGCAGGGACCCTCCTGCTGTGTCTGCCCCAGGGATCCATGGCTGTGCACCTGCACAGGTGGGTCAAAAGCTCTTTTAAAGAGCTCCATATTTTCCTGCTTTGTTGTACATGCATCCAGTATAAATCCTTGTGGGTCTAACTCACATTCATGCTTACAGGTATTAGGATTGCACAGGATTAGGTAAAACTGCAAGATAAGGCAGGTAAAGAATCAGTGCCAGCAACTACACTGTGAACAGGGAGGTGGTGGAAATCAGAGTGGGGTTTTTTGGGAGGAAGAACTTGGATGGAGTAATTCTGCACCTGCACAGTTGGGAAATAAAGACATTCAGGTTTGCTAAAGACAGTTTTAATTTTATAGAAACAATAGCATATTTCTGTCTTCATAGAGGACTATTTCAAACCGTATTTCAACCAGTTAAAATTTGATTGTGGACATTAGCTTACAAGCATTTAAAGAGTAGAGAGAACCACTGAGCAGTGAGTGATACAGTGTCTGTCCCTGAGCCTTCCTTACCTGCCTTTTAAACCACTGGAATGGTGAAATTACACCTGAAGCTCCTGAAAGACTCTTTGAAACTTATGATTCCAGTAATCCATAAGTATGACCTGAATTCACCATTTCCTGTGGCAGCTCTGTGCTCCCCACTGGAATCCCCACTCCAGTTCCATCAGCCAGCAGGGAGGTTTGCTGTTTCAAACCAGCCCCAGATTATTTATTTCCACCAAATACAAAGTGTTTCCCTAAATTAATTTCCTCCTCCTCAAGCCTCCCAACATTAATTTCTGCAGGTGGTTCTCTGGACCCTTCAGTCCAAACCACTGCAGTCCAGAGCCGCCGTTTGCCTGTGAGCAGATTTAGCTCCTGTTTTGTTTTTCAGCTTAGAAATATCTTTTCTTTTTTTTTCTTTTTTTTTTTTCTTTTTTTTTTTTTTTTTTTTTTGAGCTGGCAAATGTCCTTGTGCTGCACAAATCAAAGAATAAAGAATACTTTTTTTCAGTTCCAGAAGTACAAATTACAATCATATTTTCCATGTTTAACATGAAATTCCCACTGTTTGCATCACAGCTCCAATTTCACGTGAGCAAGCATGTTGCTGTTTTTCCCATGTTTTTTACAAGACTGTGGAAGTTTGTTTTCTTTTTAGCCTTGAAAACTATTTCCTAGCAAGGGATGTAGCTTGAATTGGTACTTTGTGCTGTGCCTTTTGTGATGGTGTTTTGGATCAATGTTTGTAAGTTCACGCTCGCTCTCGGTCTGACTGGGAGAGAAACAAATTCCTGCACTGCCATCAAAGCTGAGTGCCTGTAAATCAGTACAGAGGTGCCTGACAGCAGCAATGAGTGCCAGGTACTGGAATGCAAAGGTTACTGCTCTTGACTACCAATGCATCAGGTCATCCCTGCACAGCTCCTCGCTGTGTGCAGCTGTGACAGGCATTGGAATCTGCTCTTTGCATCCTGACAAGGCAGAACCCTTCCCAAAGTCCATCCACAGCCTCCAGACCCTCCCAGAGCAGGTGGGAAACACAGGCAGAGGTTAAAACACGTATTGGTAATACAAGGAAACGATTTTGTGGGAAATCTTGCATCCACAGATGCAAGGATTGCCATTAGGACATTGAAAACAGGAAATACATGAGGATTGCTAGAAAGGATTGTTTCTCCTGAAACCCTTGAGCATAGGCATCACCCTTCAGGCATAGACATCACCCCTGGCTCCAGGCAGTGTTGCTCGGTGTCTGGAGATTCCAGCAGGAATGTGTTCACTGGGATCAGCTCTGTGTGTAAATCTGTTGCTAAAGCAGGATCTAACAGAACCTGTGACTCCCTTCAGGTCCATGACTTGGTGTTAAAATGGACCAGATATGAGACTGCAAACTTTGGATGTGTCTAGGTGGAAGTTTATCACGGATGATGCAGTTTTCACATCACTAGTTCCTAGGTTGTAATTGTTGTGCTGTGGTTCTGTTGGTTTTTCTTTTCCCCACAAAGGGTGTAATAGGATGTTCATGTATAATTAGAACAAATTATCTGAGCAGATCTAGAAATTCAGAAGGTGCTATCAGTCTTTTTCTCTTTTCTTTCCTTATACTCTCATGACTAAGTCCTAATAATTGGTTTTTGCACAGTGTTTGCTCCTAATTTTGAAGGTTTTGGTGAGCTGTAAAGAAATTAGATGTTTGATCACTCCATGAGACAAGCAAGCACATGCAACTTCCCCTCTGTACACTGCCTAGGAGGTAGATATTGAGAGCTGTCAGAAGTGCTTGTATCAATGGCACTCAGGCTGTACTGTCCTGAGCCTCAGCACTGGTGTCACCCCTCAGCCCACTGTGGGAGTGGATCTGTGGAGAATCTCTGGTGAAAGCCTCGTTCCAGGGGTTTGGGAGCTGGGATTTCATTTTAGTGCTGGTCACCTTTGCATGTTCACTCCTCTGGTTTCATCTAACAACACGCACATCCTTAGTCTGACCAGGCTGGAATTAGGTTTGGTTTGTTTTCTTTTTCCTTTCCATTAATTTTTATGACAGTGGCATTCATGCATTCTGCCCTAGGGAGAAAAGGAAAATAAAAATTTGATGAAACTATGGAGAGCCCATGTGTGCTTTAAACAAGAAAATACTGTATTTATATCTGAAAAAGAAAATACCTTCAGTTAAAGGAATATCATTGCCTAAGAGTAGTTAACTTATATGGTCCTGTCTAATGGGCCTGTGTGTGTAGATGAACAGGTATATGCAGATTTTCTCTATGTAAAAATTAGGAAGCCAAACTCCAGTATTGGTGTGTGTGCATCCATTGCACAGATTTTATGCACAGCGTAAATAATACAAAGCATACACCTGCACACACAGAGATTTGTGCTGTAATCCTTCTTGCTCTACAGAACCAGGAAACACAGAGGAAAATTAGTAGATTTCTGAAAATAAAACGCAACAAGATTGCAGGAAATTCCTCCAGGAAGTTCCCTGTGGCAGGGAAGGCTGAGCTGGAGCATTTCTGCAGCTCTTGGGCACGCACTGCAGCTCACACTGAGCTCATTGGGGCACAGTCACATTGCTGGGCCACTAAACATTTACACTCACAGTCACTTTGCTGCCTCACTAAACATTTACACTCACAGTCACATTGCTGCCTCACTAAACATTTACACTCACAATCACATTGCTGGCCCAATAAACACACTCACAATCACATTGCTGGCTCACTAAATTCACTCACAATCACATTGCTGCCTCACTAAGCATTTACACTCACAATCACATTGCTGCCTCACTAATTTAAACACAGGGGGAGAGTTCAGATGTAGCACCGATCAGAGCATTTCTGAATGTGAATTCTTCCAAAGGAATTTGTACTCCTGGTCTTTCCAGGAGCTGAAGCTTTTGCAGAGGCTGTTCTCACCTGTGGCATTTGTGTTTGGTGCTGGTTGCATATCTCCAAAGCACAAGTGGTGCTGTAGGACAGATACATTTGTGTGATGAGCTGAAGAATCCAATGAAGCTGAAATGATCCTCCACTCAAGCAGGGGAAATTGAGGGAGCTTCCCAGTTTTCTGAGTTGTGTTTGGTTCTTTCCAGTAAAAATTAAAGTTAGAAGCTTACTTCTAAAGTTAACATTTCTGCCTCTGCTTAATCTGCTCTCTCATCTTCCCTTCCTTAACATGATTGATTGCAGCATTCTGAAAACAGCAACAGAGCTCTTTGGCAGCTTGAGATTTTGAATTGTGCTGTAGTGGCAGGAACAGTTGGCAAGGGTTTCTGAAAGGTTAATACACTGAGGATTTATGGGTTTGTGTTACAGAGAGTGCAAACATTATTTGTGTTGTCATGCTATAAAACTATAATCTGACATTGATGGTTATTTTGATTTTGCTTATATTTCAATGAATGGGAATTACATCATAACAATTTTCTTGTGCAGATCTTGGAGTGGCTTAGAAAAGACAGTGAAAGTCTTTCTGCCAGGGGAAGGAGGCAGGGACACTCTCAAGGTCAAGCAGTGAGCAGAGGGTGGAAACTGTGTGCAAGGTTTTGCCATCCATTGTGCTGTTTTGTTGTGATGCACACTTCCAGATTTCTCTCCCCTCCATCCCAAGCCATTTAATATTATTTCACCTGGCCAGAAAGGGAAAGACAATTCCAAAATGTTTTATTCCTTTGGACTCTGTATGTTTATTAGCATGGCTTCATTCAGTCACCCCATTCCTAAAAGGCCTGGCATGTTTTTACATGGTACATGTTAGTTCCTGCATTTTAATCCCACATCTTCTCCTGCAGACCTCAAGCTTCAGGGAAGTGAGAGTGTCAGGAGCTTTTTCAGCATTTGATGTGATACTAAAAACAAACAGCTTAATAGAAGGGAGTTGTTTTACCCATTATTATCACTTAAATCCTTTGTGTTAGGGCCAGGAGCATGAGTCAGCACAAGATTGGACATTTGGATAAATATCAAGAATATATGGGGTAAACTTAATTTCAGAGGAATTTAAATGTTCAGGATGCTCTTGACAGTGACTGCTAACCAGTGACACAGGAAACATTTAACCTTACATCACAATTATTACCTTTTTGAGACATTACTGAACAAAGTAGTTGAGTGTTCTGTCCTCAGAGCGTCAGACAGAGAAAGCGTTCCAAAAGTCAGTGCGAGGTCAGACAGGACAAACAAAAATGAGACTCTGGGCAGCAAATTATTTTCTTTGATAATAAAGAAACTCCCTTCAAACTTTGTTCTGAAGTCTGGGCTGGTTCCTATTTAGTCTGGATCAGTTTGCTTGTCTCTAATTAAGAGCATTACTTGTCTGTAAGTCCAGAGGGAACATTTTTGCAATCTGTGCTGAAAGTTTAAGTTGAACAGTTTACCTCTGGGAAGAAAGAGGGCAAATACAAAACTCAACAAACCTGAAACACAGATAATAAGGAAAACATGCAAGAAAACAGATTAAAATTTGGTGGTTTAATATAAGTAAGAAGATTCTGGTCATTTTGTAGAGAAGGAAATGTTGTGAGTTCATCTTCTGACCATAGTGCTGCCAATGAGGGGCCAGTTCACATCTGTGCAGAGTAATGGTGAGGAACTCATCTGAGCTCATTTAGATTTCACTGCTGTTCCAAGCTCTTGAAAAGCAAATACCTGTGAGCAGACACACACCTCTGAGAGACTGACTCCCTTCAGCCTTCCCTGTGAGACCACGAGGCCATGCTGCCTTCAACAACATCATTTTGTTGCTCTTAGGTTTCTTTTTGAGTCAAACTCTCTCAGAGCAGTGATCCTCAAATGAGCTTTGATAGTGGAATATTAATATTAGTGTGTCAGAGCTTAGCGTGTGGGATCTGGAGCTGTGAATTGGATACCTGTTCCAGATGTTCCATCTCTATAAGGCTAAACACTATAATCTTCTGTATTCAGCAGGGAAATGTTGGATACTTGCTTTGCTTTTGACACAATGTGCTCTTTCCTGGCAAAGCCAAGCGTTTTAGGTCTCATCTGTTCATCACACGTCACTCCCCTGAGTATCACAGAAAACACACATTGATTTCTCCCCCCATACTCCAGAAGCAAAGTGATTATTGTCTTGTTAAAAGTGGACGTGAAAAGGAACTGTGGGAACAGGAAAAGATAGAATTGTTTCATTAACCCTGTTAAAGAACATAGAAGAGAATTTTAATGGAAATAGGGGGCAGGGTGTGAAAAGGAGTTGGGTGAGAAGTCCATTTCCTTCTTGGCTCTGAGAAAGGAGCTAAAATAACAATATTTGGAAAACAGTCACTATTAGCACTTGGATATTTGATGGTTACCACAGAAATTCCATATTCTAAGCATATGGAACAATTGCAGCCTACTGGGCTGATATGTTGGCAAACATTGACTTCCTAATGGCAACTGCTGTGCAAGTGACAAAAATGCCTCTGTGCCTTCTGGTGTGAGGAAACTGTTTAAGCAACAGACTCTTGGCATGGTTCAGTGTGCTGTAGGAGCCACTCCTGCACTCCCAGCTGTCAGAAATATCTGGAATATTTGCCACCAGGGGGGAAACTCGTGGTGCCCTCAGTGGAGAGCAGCATGACCCCAGCCATGGCAGAGGTGTGAGCTCCATCCACAACAACCTCAGTCAGCAGAACCCCACACCCAGCACGCATCAGTGATCTGTGGGGTCAGTTTGCTGCAGTGTTGAAACCATCAGCCGCTCCCTCATTTCTGAGATGTGTCTGTTCTTCAGGATCTCTTGAACCTGGTCGTATCTTTCTGTCCAGCTTGTCTCAGGAGCATGGCCGTGGCGTTTTCTGTAAGGTTCATCTTCACCCTGGCCTCTAAGGGAGAGAAGTAAGAAGTGATATTCTCATTTTTCAGATGGAGAACAGAAGCATAAAAAACCTGATAGTCTTGTCAGAGCTCCTGCAGTAAAACCATGGCAAAGTAGGTCCAAGTTCCATAAGCTGTTACCTGTTCCAGGATTCCAGTTTGCCTTCAGTGTTTCCTTTCACTTTCCTCTTCTCAACTTCTTCTACACTCAGCTGATGTTCCAAATGATATTTGTTCTGTTTCATCCCCCTATGTCAAACTCAAAGTTATTATAGATTGCAAAATGTTACTCTGCTTTTTCCAACTACCTAGAACCTAGATATGGCTTTGAATATTCCATACCTGAAAATCACGTGACCTGTATAACACTCAAATAAGAAAGCTGCTTGACTCTTAATTTTTAATTAATTTGTATTTAAGAAAAAAGAAAAGGATCCAAATGTATTAATAGAAAAGATAGATATCATTTGTAAAGTGGTGGTACTCTCAAGCTGAGATAATTAGTCCAAAGGAGTCATTTCGTATCTGTAAACACAAAGAGCCATGATAGTTATCTGGAAATGGGTTTGAATGTCCATAAAGATGTTCAAAAAGAGTAGCTTGAACTTTCTAGTTTGGTTATAAGGTACACAATGCCCTCTAGTTCTTATTTATGGTAGTATTGTCTCTTAAGAAGTGAAATTCTAACAACTACAGCCATGGTAAATCTGTGGAGTCCAATCGTATTATTGGATAGCAGTTATTTAAAGGTCATTTATTTTTATTTAGTTGAAATTATTTTGAGAGGCTGGATGCATCAATTATAAATTGGAAGCTACAATAATCCTCCTCTAGATTTAAAACTCAGGTAGGCTGAACTCTTGACCTCATTGTTTCCTGCCTCTGTACAGCTCAGAGACGCTTGCAACTTAAATTGAAATTGCCCTTCTACATAATTAACTTCTGCCTGCAAAAATTTTGCACCTTTGTAGGGAAGTTCAGTAGCAGAGCTTTAATGTCATGTTGTGGTTTAATCTGAGAGAAGCAATTACTGTTGCTTGGTTACTAGTGCCATTGCTAGCTCATTTTTAAACCAAAACCCAAGCTAATAGCATATAGTTTCAGGTTTAAGCCTTAATAGAAGGTGCAAGTGAGGGTTAAGTCTGATTTATGTTATTGAACTTTTTTTATCAGAGTCTGGTGTTTTTCTCTTTCTGTACAGGTAGAGGAAGTATTTTTTTTAGTGGTCTGCAATTTTGGTATTTTTTTTCCTGATATGTTCTTGTAAGTCCCAGGAGATTTTTGTCAGTGGGATGAAGTGCTGATAACTACAAGGGTTCCAGAGCTGACCAAAAGCCTGAAAGGTCTGAGTTCAAACAAAAATGAAACTTAAAGGTTATGAAAGCCCATGAAACAAAGTCCATGGAAACACAGCTAATAACCTCATGGGCAGAAACCAATGGTTTCAGTGTCCTGTCCTAGCAATGGGGACTGGCTCTGTTTTGGCAGATCAATTTAACAGAGTTCAGACTCTTTCTAAGGGGGGTTCAGTAACAGGGACAGAGGATCTGCTGGTCTTGGATTGAAACAAAGGGAACATCCCATTGTTTTCACTGGAAATATTGGCTAAGGACTATGCTAAACACTGTAACAGTATTTAGGAGCTAACATGAATTTCTTGGCGTGAAGGGTCACCTTAAAAACTTCCTCTTCGTTCTTGCTGATGTCAGATGGACATTGAGGCAGGCAGTGTGCATTTGACTCCAATGTTACTTTTTGTAGACACCCTTCCTTTTGAACAGAAGCATTCAGAAATCTTGACCTGGGACCTGATCAGCAGATAGACATGGTGGAAAACTGATACTGCTGGGTTTGAGAAGAGCAAGAATTGAGGCAAACAACCCCAGGTATTCCAAGCCCCCATCCTCAACTCATATTTCATGTCCAGCAATGCTCTCCTTGTTGTGTTCCTGTCAGTCTTCCCTCATGGAAGTGAAAAGCTTAACTGGGACTTTCCTCTTTTGCTGGTTGTAAGTCTCCCTGTCTTCAAGTAGAAAACTCATGGATGCTGCAGATTTATACCCAAAGTTATTCCAGTATTCTGAAGCTGTAAATTATACCTCACTTCAGAACCTCTCCCCTTTCACAGGAGACAATTTTAATATCAGGGCAATAAAGTGTTTCTCTCATGAATAAGGATATAATAAGACCATCAGTAAACTAAAGAAAAACACAAGCTCTGAGCATGGTGCATGTGATGAACAAAGCTTGAAAACAGAGCAAATTCAGGCTTATTGCTGAAACTGAAGATGAATGACATCCATACCCTGCCATCCTAGAAAGAATTGTAAACTTCACTTAAAGCTCAAATGCTACCCATCATCTTTTTCCTCTCCTATAGATTTTTTTTTCTTCCCAAGTTGCAGTTATCAAGATATTTAAACTCTTGCATGGATTCGCAGATCCTCGTAAACCACGCACTTTCATTTTGCTCAATGTTTTAATGTCATACTTTTTCTGTGTTTCATTGTTCCTCCAAACACTGGCTTTGAGAGTGCAAAGCTGGGACTCCAGTAGGGTCACACAGAAATTCATGCATTGCTGACATCCATGTGATGGTCAGAGCCTCTTGCATAAAGGTTTACATGTAACCAGGTGCTCTAAATTTATATTATAGGTGAAAAAGGTGAGCTGATTAGACACTTTCTTTGCAGAAAGTCTGTACATACGGTTGGCTGTCTTAATTGTCTGGAAATATGCCGTCCTTAAAGAGCACTGAAAGTCAGAATAATTTGGGAAATGGAAGGACATAGGGTTGAGTGGGTTGGCCTGGAGCTCTCCTTTAGGAGGTCTACCTGTCTCAGGATGTGAGTTTGTATTTGGAGAAGTGATCATTGTTTCCCTGTAATCCATACAAATGGGCTTTACTTTGGGTCTTGCAATTCATATAGAAAATAAGATTTGCTGTCATGGTGGAGAAACCGTCAAAAGTTACAGCCTTAAAATGAAACTTGAATCTGCAAAAACCAGCTGGAGAGGCTTTTGGAGCAAGTGAAGTGCTGGGGTGCTGCTCTGGCCCCATCCCCCCAGGATGAGCAGACTTTAAAAGTGCTACAGCACCCCCTTTCCCAGCTCTGGCAATGAACATTTGCTCCTGTTCTGCACTCTTCAACCCCCCCCCAGTCAGCTGACTGATGATTTAAACTTGGCATGTGAAGCACCCAGATGTCCAGCTCCAGGAGGAGTCTCTTCAGTAGAATCATCTCCTTGACAACTCATTTTTCTTTGTCTCTTTCTTGGCTTCATAGCAGCGACCTGCCTGCGTGTCTGGTGTGGGGTTTGACTGCTACAACTCTGCTTGATCCTCCTTGATGTATTTTATTTTCCCTTAAGCTTATTAGAGGTGCTACTGCCTACAGTGTAGGTCTTGGGGACAGAAGAGTGGGTTGTGAATCATATATCTGAAATGAGGAGAAAGATCATTCTGGGGTGAATTTCTGGGGTTTTTCATGTGAGTGTCAGTAGAAACAGCTATACTGCCATGCATGGAGCAGGTGAAATGTGGAAAGTACCCCTGTATAAAACACAGGAGTTTTATAACACTGTAACAGCAGGTAATTGACAGGAACAAATACATCCAGGTGAGCAAAGGGTCCAGTTACAGTGTCCTGCAAAGGAGGACCCTGGTGATGTGAAGTCAGGCAAGTTGAAGTAGAGGTACCTAGAAAGGGCTTTACTCTTTGAGGTGAGTGCTTGGTGCCTTCCAAAGCAGTACAGAAGTTGCATTTTGCTTCCACCTGTTCACCCAAAGCTACCAATAGCATTTAGACATTGTCATCCCACGTGGCATTGTGTAATGATGGCTGACAAATTAACTCTCATTCTGTTCTCCTCAGTAACTGTGCATTTGATCCTCACTCTTTGTTATGGATGACCAGAACATGACCTGCACATTTGTCCCTCCCAGGCACTCCTTGTGTGACAGTCCCCCCTTATTCTCTCTGTGGCACTTTGGGTCCCATGGCATTGATTGCATTCATTACTGTGCAGCAGTGATAATCTGTATTTTGGTGCTAGCTGGGGTTTATCTAGATATGCTTGAAATTGTAGATTCCGATGAGAGTGGCAATCTTTTTAATGAAAGCACAGCTATTCCTTCTAAGGTACCGTGTATTAAGAAAATAGAACAGCACACAGAAAGCCTTGGTGCATACTTCTGCCCTAACCTTAGCCCTTTTATCTGTACCCAGGAAAGGTAAGCCTCTTTTATCTGTGCCCAAGAAAGGCAATTCTTCTGGGTGGGAAGGTCAGCCTGCCCTCCAGGTCACGGCATGCCTCTGGTACACTGCCTTGCTCAATCTCATCCTCCTCTGATGCTCCCCAGGAACCTCCTAAAGGTGCACTGGGTACACTTAAGTGTCAGGATAGTGTGTTTAGACAGAAGGTAACCTACCACGGGAGCTCTCATATATATAATTCCTTGTCAACACAGACACCAAGAAAGAGATTATTTACAAATCTGTGGTGTACAATTATGGTACATCCAACCTGTGATGGATTGTGCCAGTCAGACTACTATGCTATGTCCTTGAGACTGAACCAGCTCCTTGCCTTGCTAATAATTTTGACTGCTTGTCTCTAAGCTGAACTGATTCAGATTCTTGTATTTTTTGAATCAGACAGCCGAATCCCTAGAAACCGTGGAGAGAATAAAAGTCTTTTTAATAGCCCTGCAATATCAAAGCAATGTAGTTTCCACACTTATAAATTGGTTGGAAGTACACGTCCCATTGGTAAAGCTGCACTCTCGTGCTTCTCTCCAGGCAGTTTTTCCAGCTTTCACCCGCTCTCCTCACCATGGGTGCCTCATGCTTTCAGCAGGACTTTGGGGAGTGTGAGGTTCCTGTGTAATCGTGTTTATAATGTCCTTGCATTGCCTACAGCAGCCAGCTTTGCTGTGCCACCATGCGTCACCAGCTGGTGAGCCCCACACAGCCCTGGAGCTCTCCTGAGCTCCTAGGCAGGGACAGCCACATGGGGGGCACATGGCACCTCTTCTTTTTGGAAGTGCAGCTCTGCTGGGCCCTGAGGAATTACAGAGTCCTGTGGAAACAAACAAAACTCTCCTGGCACCAGCAGAAAGCAGATGTTAACCTGATCAATTATCGATGAGGCAGAAGGACGATATGCAAATTCTAATAGACTACAAGCAGCATCTTGTATGTGGTGAAAAATAGAAAAGGAGAGGGAGCTTTAGCAGATGAAACAGAAATAAAAAATATACAGGCACATGAAGCTCTCGGTGTTCCAGGATATATTTCTGCAAAACAGCAAATGAGCCACAATTCACTATTAAAACTGAAATGCGTTTTGCTGGCTTTACTCAGCCCACTAATTGCCCATGAAAATTCAGGTCTGGTATTTGACACATTAATTACTCAAAAAACATTTACACTAGGGTTTGCAGAAAGGAACAAAGAGAAAATGTAACTGAGAGAATAAAACGCTGGGAAGCGAGGGGAGGAGGATTTTAAGACAAGCCTTTTGATGCATTAATCACACAAAATTCTCTGGGGCCAAGTGCTAAGCACTGGAACACGTGGAATTGAGCAAATGCCCATCAGCTGGACCAAAACAGAGCGAGGAATGGTCATGCTGCACCGACCACACCCTGCTCAAGGGTTTGTGAGATGTGCAGGGCACTGTGCAGACCTTCAGGAGGTTTCCACTCAACCTCTGCATTTCTCTAGAGATGCAAGGAGCAGCTGATGGCACAGCACTGTTCCCACCAGGTGTCCCTGGCTGTCCTCTGCAGGGTTGTCTCCTGGAAATACTGCCTTTTTAAATGTAATCACTGGTATCAGGGCATTGCCTGCAGCAGATTTATCACCACTTCCTGACTCTGAGATCCCAGGCACCAGTGGAGAAACTGGGTGGTAAATCTAGAAGAGAGGAAGGGAACATGAATGATGTGCTGGTGATTACACCTCATTGCAAAACCAATGCCATTTACATAGGAGTAAATAAGAGCTTGGGGGGAACTTGGTCTTTATAAAGCCTCTGAGGAATAAAAATGAATATTTTTTCTCTCCCAGGTTCTATTGATTGCGGTGTAAAGAGTATTTATATTGTGTGCCAGAAAGGAGGGAGGGAGGTTTGTTGCTGTGAGGAGAATTAAGGCGTGAGTTACTATTGAAATCAGTACTCTTTATCGACTCAATCCAGTCATCTCCAACCATTACAGTTTCACAGAAATGTTAAACTGCTTTAAAACTTTCATTTCCCCTTTAAAACTAAATTACTTTTGTGTTTTCTCTAGCAGTAGTGCCACCATAAGGCAGGCAAGTTACAGTAGAGCAAACATATAAACAACAATCAAGGCATAATTACTAAATGGGAATCACACTTTCTAATGTTGCCTCTCCCAGCCCAGCTCTGTGTGTACTGTAATGGAAACTCTCTCCTGCTATTTGCAATCGAGTTCTTCAAGCAGATGTCGGATATGCTTGAGCAGTTTGCGATTGTCTGGTTCACTGGTTATGCACTCCAATCCAAAGCTCTTTCACTTTTTCTCTTAAATTAAGAAAAATCCTTTTCAGGGATAGATGGGAAACTGAATAAAGTAATAAAGCACGTGAATATTCCTTCTATTATCTGTAGCTTTTACTGAAAATTGAAATCTTATTTTAGATTGCAAGATTCACTTTCCTTATTTTCCTACTATTACCTGATGTTTTTGTCTCAGCCATGAGCATTAATCTAAATTATGATATGCTTTCTACGGAATGACACAACCAAATTCACCTTGGGCAAGAAAGACTGTGATCCCCTAAACCCTGCTTTACAAAATACAGATTTTCCTTCAGTTTCAGATAGCTTTTCAAAATCTGTGGTGCATATCCCATTAGAGTACAGCTTCTCAACTTTTCGAGATTTATTCATCACAAATCACCCTGCTCCTGTTCGTCTTTTGATATTTGTCCTTAGAAAGAATTCACACTGTGCAAGTTTGAAAACTCAGGAAACTGAACTAAAGGGTCACAAATCATGTGGGCTTCCAGGTATCTCTAGGCACCACAGCCTCACAGAGCTTCTCTCCAGACAGAGATTGGGTCAAACTTTGATTGCGCAATTCAAAAATTACCATGGCTGTAAAATATTGAACTGCATACTTTTAGTCCCATTTATTTCTATTGTTGTAGAGCTTAAAGCCCTAATCAAACACCAGCACACCATTTGGCAAGTCATTGCACATTAAAAGGGGGAAAAAAATATTCCTGTCTCAAAGAATTTCAAATTAGCATCTCAAGGGAGAAATAGAGGAGAGCAGGGGAAAAAATCTAAGTAGTAGGAGAGATGCAGGGGTATCAGGACAGCAGCAGGATAGAGGGGGATTTGTGTGGTTTGTGTGCTTGCTTCTCATTCCAAGGGATATTTGAAAATTCACTTGGTGGATGGTTGGAAGGCAACAGAACTGGTGCTAAACTTTCTTGGGCAGGAGCTGACACGTTGAGAAATAAGAGATTTGATATTGGTGGCAGCAACAAGCATCACCCACGACACCTTTCCAGCCTTTGTTAGATGGAATTGTGTTCATGCAGGGCTGGCCTGGTTTGGCCAAGTTTCCAACACCTGTACCCAGCTGTAGAGGATTACAGGGTTTAATACAGGGTCAGATTGCAGTTTCCTAAGCAGTGAGCAGGACTGGCTCCTGGTCTTATCCCAGGACTGGGGATGGAACTGATATGAAGAGCAGGGTTTGCTGCTCCTGCTGCCACTGCAGGATGAGGGACAGGGTTGGTGACTGCTCTGCTTCAAACCAAGGCTCTAAATCCCTGTCACAGCCTGTACCAGACCCTGGACTTCTCTGCTGAGGGCTCAGGATTTTCAGGGCTCTCACCTAGGCAAAAAAAGCAAATTAACCATGGCTACTTTGCCACCTTATTCTGCTCTGCCTACAGCAAGCACTGACTGCCAGCTAGAAGATTCTGAGGTCAGGAGTCCCAGTCTGGCATCTTCAGTGCTTGCGTGGTGTGAGCTGGATGGGTGGAGGAAGGTGTTCAAAACACTGGGAAAAACAGTATTTTTGTGGGCTGCCTTTCCAGGTGGGTCAAAATCTTCAGTTCTCAGCTGCTTGTTATTCTGGATCTGGTATGCACATATGGGATTAGGGAAGGGGGCCATTTCTGTCCTGATCAATATGTTTCAGCAGCTGAAAAGATAATTTCAGGTTTTTGGGATCACAATTGCAAACTAACAAACCAGAATTCAGCTGAACACTGTGATCAGTTGAGCTCAGAGTTTTCAGACGCTGTGTTTCACCTCATAAAGATGGATGAAAGGAGCTGAACATCTCGGTTCCTCAATCTGCTCTTAAATCTCCATCCCAAGTGCAGTCAGATATAATCACGATGCCAATACTGGTAATTTATCATTAAAGTCACAAATAAGCACTTGACATTGATAGAGAAAAAGAATGTCAGAGCCCATCAGTGTGGCAGGCAGGAGCCCTTACGCAGAGACATTCCTCAATTAGGCATTGCGGTGGAGTAACTCGGACTTGACTTTCTCACACTCCCAGTCACAAGCGTTTTCTGTGAGTGAGAGTGGAGCCCTGCACCCAGAGCGTGCTGTGCCTGTGACAGGAATGCTTTGAGCACTCACACAGACAGCTTCACAATAAATTAACGCTCATGGAAATCAGGAACAGCGAGAAGTCGTCGAATCTGCCCAGAAGTAGGAGGATGTGCTTTGTTCAGAGACTGCCACCCAGCCTCTGTTTGTCCTCTGCAGAAAGTTATTTAAAAGCCTCAACAAGACCTTGGGAAATAGTTGGGCACAACCCATGAGAAAATAATTTTCTCCTTTTTTTTTTTTTTTTTTTTTTTTTTTTTTTACTTTTTCAACTCTGAGAGAATATTCTTGTTAAAACTGAGCTTTGTTTCACCACTGGGAGTGAAGTGGTTGTTTCATAAGCCCTCATCTAAGAGGATCTTATGCAATAAGTGAAACTAAAACACATTCAAGGGCAGTAAAGGAACCCAAGGAAATGTGCAGCTGGACACAGTGAGATGTAAAGGGAGACTGCCTATAATTTATTTTGCAGTGTAATTGCTGTCTGATAGTCTCTAAGGATCCCTGTGTACTTTGATCTCTGCAGAGCTGAGAGCCAAACCTAATGCTGCACATATATATGCAAATAGATATAAACTTTAATGTTCAGGGGCATTGTGTCATTCACAAAATATAATGAGCCAAATTATCCTTTTCTTATAGCGTGAGGCCAAAATTCAGCAAAGCATAGCAGCACACACTTAACTTTCATTCTGAAGGCAATGACACTTAGATACATGCTTAAAGCTTTGCTGAATCAGACTGGACTTAAGCATCTGCTCATACTGAGCTGCACTGGGGGGAGTTGTTTGTTTGGAACTTATATTCAGAGTAATGGAAATTACGGTGTTTCTTTTCTGTTTGGAAAAGAAGCATGGGAGGGAATCTGGTTTGCTCCTCAGACAAGCAACTGTCTATTTTACACAGACATCAAAATGGGCTGTGCAACTCCATAAAGTGTGTGCTGCTCTTGGGAGGTCTCAGAGGCAGGGAACAGCAAACCAGCCTGGGATGAGGGGAGCAGTGAGCCAGTGGTTTGAGCTGGAACCATCATCAACGTGCTTTCCTTTTTGACAACAGCAGTTCGTTTTAATTAAGCTGCAATATTGTCAGAGGGCCTGAGGGACAGGCAGGACGCACAGTGTCCTGGGCTCACACATCTTCCTGGGCTGTGTGAGCCAGCAGGTGAGGGAAGCCATCCCTCCCCTGTCCTCTGGCACTGGTGACAGTGCAGCTGCAGCTCTGTGTGCAGGGCTGGCTGCAAACAGACAGTGACAGAATGGAGCAGAGTCACCCAGGGGACAGGGGATGCCAGGCACAGGACACACTGAGGGGATTGTTCAGCCCGGAGGAGAGGAGAGCCCAGAGGGCTTCTGCAGCTGCCCAAGGTGGGACCAGGATCTGCTCAGGGTGCACAGGGGAGGGTCAGGAGGCAACAAGCACAAGGTGGACTTGCAAAGACTATCCAGACATAAGTTAGAGCTTTCTCCCACGCAGGTTATCAACACGAGTCCTGGGATATATTCCAAATTGCTCTGTGTTCAGCCCACCCCACCTACCCTTGCTTTGGGCTGCAGACCAACAGCAGTCCCTTCTGACCAAAATGATTATGTGGAGAAACATTTTTTTTAAACCCCTACAATCTCACATTTCTTTTAACTTCTTTAGCAGTGTGAAATCTGCTTGTGTTGCACACATTTACCACAAGTCAGCACTTTTGTCACTGTCTTTGTGTTTAAATGAAGTGTTCCGACCTGGAGCCATTTGGTGAGAGAGGAAAAGTAATTATGCACCAAGCTCTTGTCGACTGCAGATTTCCCGCTCATTTTTATGTACCTAGTGATAATCTAACTCTCATAAAATTTAAGCACTGCTGCATTGCTAGCATTTCCATTTTGCTTGGTGAATTTTTTTTTTTGTTAATACTCTGCTACCAATTTACTTGAAAGAGAAGCCAGAGTCTCTTTTTACAGATAACGTGTCTAGATTTTTCTTTTTTATGATGGCATGTCTAAATTTTGTTTTGATACTCCCAGAAACAGTAAATTGGGTGAAAAAGTCACTGGATTTTCTTTTATAATCTTCCTCCCAAAGCAATCAGCTGGATTATTATTCATCTCCTGACTTTAAAGTAATGTCATTCCCTGAAACTCCTTGTTCAGGCAAACTGAATTATTCCTGACAAGGATTCATCTGTGCCAGTACTGAACATTGAGCAGTCATTGAAAGAATATGTAGATTTAGCTGCTTCTTTTAACATAGGCAGGGTAATGAAAGCCCGTCTCACCTGTGCACTGCAGAAATCCATGAGTAATTAAGGTAACCAGCCTTGATTTGTATTTGGAAAAGCTGAGTGCTGGTGTGTGGTGCTCGGAGAAATGATCTGTAAATGCATGAATACAACTACATCGGTATTCAGCATTATTTGCTGCCATGGAGCGAAACGAAGGAGAAAACAAAAATATGGAAATGAGGAGAGCAGGTAATGTGAGAGACATGAGAAGGACAAAATCTGTCTGAGCAGCATAAGAACAAGGACAGTTTCTTTCTATCTCTTTCCCTCTGCAACAGAAGTTCATGTTCTGTGTTAAAATAAATTCAGATTCACTTTTTAATTAAAACTTATGTATATGGAAAAATCTGGAAATTTTTTCAAACACTGGGAGATTTCCTTTCAGGAGATTTCCAAATCAAACCTGTAAGATAAAGAAATAGGGGTGATGGCACAAACTCATCCACCCTCTTGAACACAGACTCTTCCTTCTCTTCTGAGGCATATTTCAGAATAAACCGTCCCTCTGCATCAGATTGCCTCTTTATTAATTCAGGTTTAGGATGTATCTGTCTCTGTGTTTGTACAATACTTATCACATTTTGATGCCATGAAAAAGCAATCTGTAGCTGCGGTACAAGCAGCATCCTTAGACCCACAGTGGAAAGAGCCAGCTGAGTAAAGCCTGGCAGGAGAGCTCAGCACTGTTACTGCTCTGGGGAGCAAAAGAGGAAACTAAGTCAGACAGAGAAATTACTTGGCTGAGCAAGACAAGACAGGAACAAAAACTGAGGCTTCATCTAGGTAGACAAGTCCAAGATTTTTCAAGTTCACTTCTAATTCTGACCACATTTGTACCTCTAGAGCTGTGCTGTGTTTCTGTCCTTAAGCTTTGCAGCACGAACCTCACCTCTGTCAGTGCACCCACTGCTAAACTCCGTCCAGCCGGTGACTAATGGGGCAATAAAAAGTCTCCACCACTATTAAACTCTGCATTCCTAGAAGGTCAAAGCCTAGAGGACGTCATAACTAGGTTCCCATAAAACACTGAGCTTCCTGCTATTCCAAGGCAGTGTAGGATATCAGGTTATTTTTGTGCTGTATCAGGAGCTGCTGGTACTCCCCAGCATTGCTGGGCACCTGAGGGAGCAGTGAGGCTGGGGGCTCACAGTCAGCAGCTGGAGCTGTGCCTGGGCTGAGGTTAATGAGCTGCCTTTGTACAGCCCATCCCTGAGAGCAGCTACCCAGGGAGGGTCTGAAAACCCAATGGCTTTTGTATTTTGTTCTAAGGATGAGAGAAATGTGGTGCTTGTGAAGATGAAGAGGGGAACAGCAGAAAGAATCTGCAGGGTTTAGGAAAGTCTCTGAAAGTCAAACTGGAGGATCAAATGAATTTGTAAGGTTGGATGCAGTCTGAGAGGATGAGTTGAGATCATTTTTGTCACCATGGGTTTGTGTCACGAGAGGAGGAGAGGAGTTCTGTGTGAGTAAGTTGTTCAGGCTGTATTCTATAAATGGAAAGCACCAGGGTCTGATCTCGTTTTGTCATGGTATTTTGAGCTTTTTAGACACACCAGTAAAGTTAACATGTTGTTGATGGGTGTAACAAGTCAGTCTGGAGAACCTATGAGTACACAAAGTTCTCCAAGTGCTCATAGCCTCAGGTTTGGTCCTCAGCTCTGTCTGTGACAAACCTCTGACCCACTAAAGACATTCAGAAATTTTCTTTCAAAGCTATTAGCTCCAAAACCACTCAGGACATAGGAAATTCATGTGCCATTTTCTTAAAAGTAAGAAAAATTCTCACTAAGGACAGAGTAAATCTATGTATTTGCCATCCTTTAGTCCTCCTGGGGCAGTTGCAAATTGCCCCCTTGGGACACAATTTAATAACCTAACAATCCGGGTAGAACACTCACTTGTTCCTCCAGGAGAGCCTGTAACTTTTGGTTATTACATTTCTCGTATAAGGTGCCTGATGTGTGATTATTTTTCACCCATCAAATATTTGCAACAGGTCAAGTGTTGTCTGGGTATTTTAAAAAACTCTTTCCCTTCCCTTCATGGATTCAGTGACAGCTTCCTCTGCACAAGTAAAGTGCTGTGGTAGAAGAGAGGTTATTTGGGCATAAAGGGCTGCTTGGCAGTCAAGTTGTGCCAAAGTAAATCTAAACTAATCACCACCACAGCATACTTTGATAAACTCTTTCCTTTTTCAAAGCGACTGGCATTTGGCAATTTCAGGCAATGTGACCCCCTACTGGAGCTATCTGAGCTTGTTCTCTCCAGTTTTTAGTTATTAATACAGACACTTTAGTTATCAAAGATTTGACAGGAATGAAGGATTGACCTCCTGTGATTGAAGATGCAGACAATCTCAGCTTGTTAAAATAATAAATGGGCACCTGTCAAAGAGACACTCTGAGCAAATGTGGCCCCTGTAGATATCTCTATTGTAGATTTTTAAAAACTCCTTCTGCTTCCTTGTACGGATATTAATTAATAATAATATTTTCTTTCATTGAGATAGATGGAACTGCTAATTACTGTTTCCCCATGAATCCCTCACTAGTACCATTTATCCTGTAATAATTAAACATCCCAAGGCAAAAAAAAAAAAAAAAAAAAAAAAAAAAAAAAAAAAAAAAAAAAAAAAAAAAAAAAAAAAAAAAAAGGTTGGTTAGAAGTAGTTAGTAGTGATTTAAGTGCTGGTAAAGAATTGGCACATAAATTACTGCAAAGGAGGATGCAGGATCTATCTCTGAAGTGATCAGAAACAACAATGCAGGACTCAGGATTTTGTTGGGCAGCACTCTGAACAAAGCAAAACAAGTGTCTGATGCTGGAAACACAGCAGGCTGTAGGGACACTTAGGGGCCAGTGCACAGCCTCAGGAGCAGGAGCAGGGCTCCTGGGTGAAGCAAGAGAATTAAAAAACATCATTTATTTTCCTGTTCTGAAATAGCCTGAAAATGAGAGGATATCCATCCAGTCTGGGATATGGGACCCCCTTTGTGGCAAGAGCTTCATTCTATAAAGAACATATGGCCTTTAAATAAAGGCTTGAGTCACACCACCTAAGTTGTCATTTGCTTTAAGCTACTTCTCTTTCCATGAATTTCAGTGACTGATGATGGACCAGCAGCTGCTCCTTTTTGAGGTAAAGCAGGTTCATGTAGATCCCCTTCAGTGCTCGTGTTGTGCTTGAGGAGGCTGAGGACAGCAATTTTCCTCCTGTGGCTGTTATTGCTTCTTGTAAGTCCCAGCCCCAACCTGAGTTCCACAAGACAGAATCACAAAAGAGCAAAATGACGCACACTCAGCTTTAGCAAAAACAGCCTGAATGGTGCTGCAATAGGGAAAATTGAGCAGTTCATTCACTTGTGTTGTGTGAAAAGAAAAACCTGTAACTAAGGAATCAGGAAGAAAACACTAGTGGAGTCCTCTCAGGAATCAATGCGATGGCAGAAATCAGACCATTAGCTTCGAAATACTGAGAATAGGACCTGAATAACTTTTTTAACCAACTGAGGACAAAGGAACTGACTCCAGTGTTCATTAGTCTAGCCAATAAAACAGTATCACTGCATCAGAGTCTTACTAAGATTGATGGAGATTGAGGCACAAATTTGATTTTTGTCTATGGCTAATAAAAAATCATTTACCACTTTCCAGCCAGAGCAATATCTTTGGAACTAAAACCAAACTTGGAACTCACTCTGTGAGTATATCATGATCTTCAAGAAATATCTAAAGTTCTTCATTTATCAAAGCATTTCTGATAGTTTCCAAGACAGAAAGGTTTAACACAGCAATGTGAGTATCACATGTGTCCTGAGGAAAGAAAGAAAAAAGTTCCAGTATTCTCAGTATGTTTTTTCACACTTGAGATTCTGTATTGAGATCCATATAGGCCAGCATTGTGCTAATGTACTTGTTTGTAGGAATTTTGGGGAAAAATGAGTGATTCACCCTGGTTTCAAAGCAAGGTCATGTTTTATCTATCTAATCAGAGATTGTAATTATTTTAATATTCAACCTAACCATACAGAGAAAAAGAATAATGATTTGGGAATTGTAGTGTCAATTAAATTTAGCATCAACAGCCTTAGATTGATTGAAGTCTATGTGTTAAACACAGGGGCCAAGGTTTTGGACTAACCAAGGGGGTGACTTTGTTCCTTGGGCCTGGCTGCATCTCTGTTAAAGTACCCAAAATGCACAGGAGCCCAAGCTCGCCCTCAGAAAGGATGGAGCAGCTCTTCTCCAACAGGAAGAAGTTACTTAGGCTCCTAAATTTGTTTCCTGCCTTTTGTTAGGTTTACCACAAGGTTTTATCCTCTTTCATTAGAGACTCCAGGCAGGAAATTTTGCTTTTTCAGCACCGGTTCTTAGCAGACTGTACAAGGTAAAGATGGAAAGATGGAAATCATATCAACAACATCAAAGAGCAGACAGTGAATGAATGGCACATTGTATTACACAAAGGAAGCTGTCCTTGCACTGGAGCTGCACAGGTGGCTGGCAGCAACAAGGCAGCCCCTGCTCAGCTCTGACAGAGCTGCAAGGGGAACAGGGGGCAGGTTCAGTGCAGCCCTGTCTTTTTCTTCTTGCTGCCTTAGGTTATTATTTTCATGGACCTTGGTGCTATTTTGAAAGCTAGAACACAATGAAAATAAATATATATGCAGCAGCTGTATGTTTCCTGTTTCATCTTCAGAGAATGGATATTGTCACAGATAAGGAGGAGAATATAAATCATAAAATCATTCAAGTGTGTTACCTCACCAGCACCATCTCTTTGCTACTACACTGTCTTCCATGACACTGATTCCCTTGGTTTGGAGGAAAGCAGCAATTTCTGCTTCTCACTTCATCAGCTGTCTAACCAGGCAAGCTTTCAAACCCCCAAACACTGTACTTGAAATCCTAGATCTGCTGAATACAATGCAGAATTGCCATAGCCTTCTCTGAACACAAGATTTCATATTTTAAAGCATTAGTCTGGATAGGGTGGGTGTTTTTTATTTTCTTACAGCTTTCTTGTAGCATCCATTTTTAGCATAAAAATGCTCCAATGAGATCCCATTCCATACTGGCAGAAGCTGCATTTTTTCTCAGTATCAATTTTGAAGACCCACCCAAAAGATCTTTTAGATGAGCGAGACAGACCGCCAAGGAGTATTAAAAAAGTATTGCTGTGTTACTGATTTCCAGCTCCTGCTGTGTGTTCCTAACAGCACGGAGATCTTGAGTGAAATCTTTAAGTCAAGACTGCCTTAAATATGAATGAAAAAGTTCCATTTGAAATGATGAATCAGTTCTTCAGCAGACAAGGCATAGTTCCTTTGATATCAGGGAGCTAACAAAGAATTACTTTAGCTGAATGCATGTGCCCTGCACATCCTTTCATTTCACGATGGAACTGCTCAGGTGCTGCCAGGGCTCCCTTCCTTCCAGGTGGGTGGGGCACTGCAGGGGATGTGCTCCCTCCTGGCCCTGGGGAGGATGGAGCACATCCAAAGGGAGGCTGCCCACGAAGCAGAACTCACTCAAATGTGCGCCCAGAATTCTCATAGCAAGCACTGGAGATAATCATAAGGACTTCTGTCCCCACAGTAAAGCTTACAACATCTCATAAAGCATCAAAGGAGGATGAATGTACACATAAAGAAAAATCTGTTTGATAGCCAGAGGATCCTGTGAAGGCTTCTGCTGCTGAGAGCATCAAGTGGGAGTAGTCCATGTTTGCAGATCTACTGATCTTTCTCTGTGGTGGGAGAAGAAACACTCAGAGATGGTTCCTAAAGTAGGACTCAGCACCCAGGAGATTCCCCAATTTGTTAAAAGTGCTATTTCAAGTCTCACACTGCAATGTTATGTTGTCTGAGTATCTTTTCCTTTCCTTTTTTCTCTAACAAGCACTGATAGACCAAGTCCTTTCTTTGGCACTGGGACCAGATGGAGTTTCTTTGCTCTTGCCATGTCTGCTTAGCTGGGCTAGGCTCATCCAAAGGCCTGAAAAAACAATAAAAATGTATTTTTAGTCAACCCTTGGTTCCTCTTGCAGGCTGGAGACATTGATGTCTTTCTGCTCTGAGGCCATGGCCCCTCAGGGACAATGACTCTGGTCACTAAACCTTTTCTATAAGTGCCAACAGGAAAGAAACACAACTCACTTATGTGATGATCTTGTAAATTGAGCTGTTTCATATTATTCTGAGGGCAGAAATAGCAAAGCTGCTGTTTCATTGCTGGTTACTTTTGGCTAGTGAAAGGCAGGCCACGTGGCCATTTGTCTTGTTTTATGGCTGGAAACCTTGCATTGAGCTGCAGAGGGCTCTGATTGCTTTCATCTTTATGGGGGTTGTTAATCTAAGGGCAGAGGTTGCATATCCTTACTTTAAGCATTGATGAAAAGAATTGACTAAAACCCAGTTGTTCTAAAGTGGTTTAAAGTGTCACCCATTTTTCACTGCCCCTCTTTTTTTTTTCTTTTTTTTTTTTCTGTAGGAATCCTGAAATCCATTCAGATTGCATAAAGTCCACACAAAGGGGAGCCAAGTGTTTTAGTGCAGTGCCCAGCATGCCTTGCAGATGGGTTATAATAAGACCAGAGCTGTCTTTGTCAGAGCTGAATCCATACTTTTCATGTACAACCTTTACAAATTGTGCCCATGTGGCAGAGTTTGAATTACTTTTTTTACAGCTCTAGAAAACAAATGCAAAAATCTTTCAAGTGCATTCAAAGTCATTACGGTTCTTTGCTGAACTGAATCAATTGTCGTAACCTCTGTGGGTGTGTAAAATATGAAATTACCATCACTCTCGTAGTCTTTCTGAGTTTGTAAATTAGAAGGAATTGATTATAGGTGCTTTTGGAAAGGACTCTGGTGTATTAAAAGTGCCTTGATGACAAACAGCAATATATTATTTGTAAGATCTTGCTTGATGAAACTGTCTTGTCCACTAATGGCTGTTTGTCTTTGTTATTGTTCTGACTTGCCTTCTAACAAATTGATGTGTGGGCTGAGATTTATCATGTGATGGCTGGAGGAAACAGGAGACTTTGCCCATTAAAGTGGTTGTAATACTTGTTTTATTTGATAATTTCAGATATTTTGAAGTTAGTTAATGTCAATATTTTCTAGTGGAGTCATTCTTTCACCGAGAACCAATTTTTATAAATAGTTGCTGTAAATTTATTTTAAAATTAATAAAATAGTCTGGTTTTTCTCTCTACCTATTTCACTATTCACATATTTCATTCACAGGTTCTATAAGTTATGTTTTAGCATTTTTCTTTATGTATTAAAATTACTCCATGGCCTGCTATATTCTTATCTCTTTTTTTATTTATTTGTTTTCTCTCATATTTTGAAAAATCTTAAATATATATATAGTGGGAAATCATTTTTTTACTTCTACTTCATAATGTTTTAATTCTAAACCTTCAGCTTGTAATTAGCAGGACCTGTTCTGCCTGATCTTATTAGAACTGAATTGTTGTTCATTCATTTTCCAGTGCAGAAATGGCATCTCCTAGTTCCACTTAGGCATGACATACAAGAAAAAGTGGAAGTTGAAATGGTGGAGTTATTAAAATATAATTGCAGTTTGGTTTAAAGTTGGGCTGATCTGGATTTTAAACAGCTGGATACTGATAATACTTAAAGAGTATATCCAGAACCCGCTTTCCTGCCTGTCTCTGAACTCCTTCAGCCTTTATCTAAACACCAACAAATTCACTGTGTCAGCTTTGACAGACCAACCCATTCTGGCAATTTTTTGTGGGCTGTTTGCCCAAATAAGTTCAAAGAAACCCCGTGGGCCGTAAGTACACTAAGTCAACAGAAACGTAGTTTAGAAACAATTAAACCTTTAAATACACATTTTCCATGTTCTCCACTGTGATGCAGTAGGACCCTATGTGTAGCTGTGGGATTATGATTTACATCAGGTAAAAGCAAACTTAGAAACTTCGAAACCATGCATTACACTGCTGTAGTTCAATATCATCACAGCAGAGGAGATAAAATTATCCACAGGGAGATGTTGAGCTGGACACCATGGGATTTCTCAGGGTTAGAATCACATTTTATGCCTCACACCATTGGGAACCAGCCCTGTTGAAAACTCCTGGTGGTAACACCAAGGGGTTATGATATAAAAGGCTGAACAACAATACTTGGAAGGAACAGAGAGAAATCTGTTCTGTGCCATATGGGAAGTTTAAGATGTGTCAGGTTGTTAAAGATGATATTCCCATATTTTTCATTGAAGCTTTTAGAGGGAGATGTAATGGAAATATAGATGAACAGAGGGGCATCTTTTTCATCAGGGAGGTTTCTCTGTGTTACACTGATTGTGTGTGTATATCAAATGCCTGCATATGTGTTGCATGAAAAGCTTACCTGTTATGCTGTAATGCAATGCATTTAGTTTTTTGTAGGCAGAAAAATAGCAGTTACAAACTGAAATGAGACATTTCTAAGAATTAGTCTTAGAAGAGTACAGTGTATATTTGAATTTCACAGGGAAGGGCTTAAAGGCTGTTACAACAGCAACAAATGCAAGATCTTGTCACTGAATCGTGGAATTGGTCAGCTTGGAAAAGACCTCTACAATCACTGAGCTCCCTCAGCACTGCCAAGGCCACAGTAACCAAGTCCCCAAGGGCCACATCTGTGTGGTTTTTAATTCCTTCAAGGAATGAGGACTCCACCACTGCTCTGGGTAACCTGTGCCAGTGCTTGATAACCCACTCTGAACCTCCCTGGTTCAGCCTGAGGCTGTTTCCTCTTGTCCTGTCCCTTGTCACTTGTGAGAAGAGACCAACCCCAGTTTGGCTACAAGCTCTTGTCCGTTGGTTATAAAGAGGTCTGGTCTCCTCTGATCCTCCTTTTCTCCAGGCTAAACTCCCCCACTTCTCTCAGCTGCTCAGAGTTGCACTCCAGATCCTTCCCCAGATCTTTCCCCTTCTCTGGACGTGCTCCAGCCCTTCAATCTCTTGTCCTATCATGAGAAGCCCAAAACTGACACAGGATTTAAGGTGCAGCCTCACCAGTGCTGGGTACAGACACCTTTAGTGCTTCCTTGGCATTGTAAGGTGACAAGGCAGTGAAAATGGTGACAGGTGGGGTTTTTACAGCTCTACTAGAAATTGTGCCAAAATTCAGCCAAGTCTTAGTTCAAATGGCAGCTTGCACCCTCAGATGACAAATTATACCTGGTCAGTACAAGGACTGGAAACAAGCATGACAACCCTTTCTTTTCTACCTCTGGGTTTTTTATGAAACCAAAATGCTGCTTTCTTAGAGTTTGTTTGAAAAAAAGAAAACCCACAACAAAAAAGAGCAGCAGTGATAAATGTCCAGGCCACCGAGTCCAGCTGACCAATTCAGAGGGGTCATCCAGGTGTTCTTGTCAAGGAACTAATAAATGATGCTTCCCTGCATGATCCTTGGTTATTCCATGCAGTGCCTCACTGAAAAATTTCAGCATGTAATAGCTGTCACTCCTTTCAAAACCGTGAGCCTGTGATGTCTTTATATAGTGCAGCAGTGCACTGTGGCAAGCTTTATGGTTTTGACAATATATGCCTTTGCTCTTCTTTAAAACAAAAAGGGTATTGTTGAAATCCCTGTGGCTTTATTACATACAAGTGGCAAGCTCTTTACTTTTTCGGTAATCCACATCTGTCAGCCACTGCTTACGAGATAGCCCAGGGGTTATCTGCCCTTTGTTATTGCTTTGATTCCTCTCATTCGTTTGCTTGCCCAATTTAATAACAAGGAGAGATCCAGCTTCTTGATGATTTTGTTGGCATAACACCAAGCTCATCGGCACTTAACTCCAAGGCAGTGCTGTGGTTGCAGCTCTGCATGTTGGAAGCTGCTGTATTGGGTCAGCATCTTTGCTGAAGCATCTTGCTGTTTGGTTTATTCTTTGTTCTTCCTCTGTTGCTCAGTAGTTGTTGTGCAGCAGCCATGTGGGCTTTATCATCTCAGAGAAATGTTTTGTAAAGCAACAAAATTTCCTCTGAGTGTAATGAACCATTCTGTTATGTGAATTTTGGGGGTTTTGTCTGTCTAAATGTTTTAAATATGAGGGGATACCACTGCTGTAGTTCCTTGTTGTCTACCAGCATGCAGGAAAGCTGTGATACATAAATAACAGATGCAGAAGAGAACAGAGCAGAAAATTGCCAATTAAAGAACATTGTATAACAACTCCTCCATCTGGGTCACCAGCAGGGTTTGAACCCAGAGCTTGCCCTGCTGCAAGCACAGAGGGGGCTCTCAGCCCCTCCTGCAGCACCAGGGAGGGCCATGCACAACAAACCTGCCCTCACCCCTGCTGGGGATGGCCAAGGAGGAGTTTCTCACTGAAGCAGCACCATGCAATAAAAATGTGGCCAGTTTGTTTTCTAGTTGCAGTCAGAGCAAAACATCTCTCCAGCCAATTGTTTCCTGACATTTAACAGGAATGGGTTTCTCCTTCCACAGGTGCAACCATGGTAACTAATTTTTTTCTAAAAAATGTTGATGTCTATTGAGTTGATGATGTGTGAATGTTTCCCACCTTCCTGCAGGTGCTGTTGCTCACCTTCATGAGTGTTTTTAGCTTTGCTGGTGGGTAACTTCTCCTTTCTGGCTGCACTGTTGAACAGCCATCACCAGCTGAGAGCAGGCAGCTGCATGGAAAGTACTGAGAAAGGCAGTGTGAAAGGCATTTCCCTTCCTCCCACATGCACAGTTCTGTCTGTAGTGCTTTACAGAGATTGCCATCTTACAGAGGGGAGTTTCCTGCAGTCGTTGGTGCTGGGGTTTGCTCTGATTGTACAAAAACTGATCTGGACACTGCAGCTAATAGTTAGAGACAAAAACTAAGTCACCCACCCATTTCTTTCCAAGAAGAGGAGTAGTCATCAGTACTGCAAAACAAATACACATCAAACTGGCTGCTTGGTGTCTGGGGAATGCCAGGAAGCAGCTTTGCTCCCCGTGCTTCTCACAGCCCTGCTGCACTGACAGACACATCCCATCAGGTAACCCTCAAACCATCTCCTGCTGACAGAATTGCCCTGAGTGCCTGAGCAGCTCTCAGAGCGTGGGTTGGGTTGCTGTGCTGGGAGTGGGGGCAATGCCTCTCACACTCCACTCAGCAGAGGGTTTCTGACACATCACAGGGGAAGGCTCCCACAAATCCCAGTTTCAGGCTGAATACCAGGATAACTTGGCAGTTGTACACCAGCAGAGGTGTTAGCCTTCATTGTCAGCTCTCAGAGTGATTTACAAAATAATTTTAAAAATTCATGAACCTCCTTCTTTATAAAGCGCTGTTGTGAAGTTGAATATTTTATTACACAAGGCAGCCATCATTCACTGCTAGGGAAGGGTATGTGACTGCTGTTCTGAAAGGCCAGGATGCTGGGATGCTTGCTATTGGAGGGAAGGAGTTCTGGCACTGTATTTAGTGCCTAATCACCTCTACAACACTTTCAGACCTGGGCCTTCTGAGAAAGAACTCCTGACATTCAGATCAATTTTTCAGATTTCCTTTCTATGTGCATACCCTCGTGATTCTTTTTTTTTTTTCTTTAGCTCCTTTTTTTCCTTATGATTACAAATTCATTCTCATAAATTAAAAGATGATCTAGTTGGAAATACAAGTTCTCAAGGTCAGGTACAAGTTTTCCACGTGGTTCCTTGTGACTGCAGCTGCCCACCCAGAGCAGAGCAGGACAGCACAGCTCTACTGAGCTTTGCAGGCAACTCCTTCCCAGTCAAGAATAAGCAAACACAGCAGAACAAAAAAAAAGGCAAATAGTTCCTTTTTTTTTGTAGCAGTCAAGAAATACAGAATTGCCTTTGTGGATAACAGGCCACAAGCTTTGTCCTGAGTTTGTAAGACCTTGGGTCTGTGGCCTGTCAGGCCCACCTTGCATGATCTCTTCTTGGTCTGCCTTTGCTTTACTGGGTTTAGCTGGGATGGCAACTTCTATAATTGATCAGGAGTCTGTCTCTGGTTTACTTTTGTTTGTCTGTGAGGGAGATCTGCACTTTTATAGAGACAGCAGTAACAAGCAGGGTGTTCTGGGTAGAATGGGATATTTATGACTCCAGCAGAATGATGCGGTGTAGAGAAATACAGGCTTGGTATGACAGCAGGGATGAGAAGGAGGTGCAGGATGCAGCAGGGAGGGGTGAAAAACATGGAAAATAGGAGATGGGGTACAGAATTGACACTGAAAACACAGCAGCTGTAAACAACTCACTGGTGGTCAGTTCAAAAATGTGCAAAATGGTGCGTATCCTCTTTACCCATAAATAAGAATTTGACTGTAACATATTCTACATTACTCTGTGCTGCAATAACGAATAAAATGCTTGCCTGCCATGTTAAGAGGTGACTGGCAGCTATGCAAACCTGGTCATGACACTAAAATCCAAAGCCCCCAGGATAATTTAAAAAATGACTGTCACATCTCCATGAGTCATGTAAACCCACTCAGCTGCACTGAATCAAACGTGTTCTGGTCAACTAGAGCTTGAGCACAGCCTGTGGAACAGGATTAATCACAGAAAGGCCCATAGGTTGGGTTTTATTTCTTTGTCTTTTATTGAAAAAGCAACCTTTCCCCCACAATTTATTAGTTTAAAGCCTGGTATTGACCTGAATTTGAGACAGTATTGGTAGAATATAACTCTGTGCCTCTGTGGTTAGTTACAGCACAAACACCTCCACATTCTCATTTTTCAGCCTGTCACTGCTGTGTTTGAGCCCCATCTCAGCCCCCTCAGCAGCCCATCCACTGGAGCCCCCTCCCTGGGCAGCCCCCCCAGCCCGACCCAACAGCAGCCCAGCACTGTCCTGGCAGGATTCCCTCTCCCAGCTCAGGGGATGGAGCTCTGCTGCCTCAGTGCTC
This sequence comes from Brachypodius melanocephalos, assembly GCA_013398615.1. Classification (NCBI taxonomy): domain Eukaryota; kingdom Metazoa; phylum Chordata; class Aves; order Passeriformes; family Pycnonotidae; genus Brachypodius; species Brachypodius melanocephalos. The sequence goes on from VZSR01003816.1 coordinate 2,709,907, forward strand.
TGAGCACGGCGTGTGAAGCACTGGAGAATGGGACCTTGGGCACTCTTCAGGGAGCACCACTGGCTGCACGCTCAGCTTGACCATTCCTGCAGACAAGGGGCTGGTTTGCAGCAGGTCTGGACCCTCCTGTGTTTGTCTGCAGCACAAGGGTTGGTCATCAGCTTTTATTAACTACTCCAAGAGATTGGATAGTGGCACAGTAACATCTGACAATGATCAAAGTCTTCACTTAGGCTATTTTGGTAATTCAAACCACTAAACATCCCCTCTGAGGTTTTCTTTTATGATTTCTGACCTTTGCAATGTTTGGGCTCCAAGAGCCAGGCAGAAGAGGGGTTCCTGTCCCCAGAGCATGGGCAGCCTGACGGCGTTTGGAATATTGAGTGTTAACATTTCACACTTGGGAGACCTGGGTCTCCTCGGTCCCTGCTCGCTGCCAGGAGTGGGGGATGTGGTTTGCATTGGCATCTGATGTGGTGGTGAGCTGTAAAAGCAGGTCCTTGGGGTGCCCTGATGCTGGCATTGCTCATGGCAGCTGCCAGGTCCTGGCAGGTACATGGCCCTCTGTGATACTGAGCTCCTGTGGGTATGGTGAGGCAACAGGAGACAGTCATAAATCAGCATTCCTGGGTTTTAGAATGTTTTATACACCACTGATTTCAGCTGCTGACCACCAGCCCAGGCAATATGCTTGTGAGGATGACAAGAAGCCCATTAAACCTTGAGAGGGGAAGGATACCTGCTTAAATTTTGCTTTAAAAAGGACAGTGACAACTCACAGAGAGTAACATCATAACTGTGGAGGGCAAAATGTCAACAACAGGCTGTGAGAACTCTTGACAGGGCAAATGTCCCACCAGGTGGGTAAAGAAAGCAGAGAGAATAGTACAGTTTTAGAAGCATCTGAAGTACAGTTTTAGGAGCAAGGACACTTTCTTTAAGAAAAGACAGCAAAATAGATCCACTGAACAGAAAGAATGCAGCCTGTTGCACTATGGAGTGAAAACATATCAAGCAAGATGTTATTAACCTGGACATAAGCATGCTAAAATAGTGTGTAAGTATGTCCTGATTAAATGAGCCACTAATTAAATAAGCAATGAACATGCAAATCTAATCAGAGATGTAGAAATAATGTATATCAGCAAATAGACCACTCGGGAATTGCTTGCACAAATGGAAGTATTGGAAAAATATTGTGTATTTGGTAAAACGTGTATATGGTAAAATCTGCAAGAAAAGAGGATATAAGAGGGTGGGAAAGTTGTATGGGAAACAAAAAGAAATATGTGTGTTTTGTGTACTATTTATGTGTGTGTTACACCACACAGGACAAACAAACAAGATGTCTGCTGAAAACACAGCAAGTCCTTGTCCCCCTGAAAATAATAAATGGCCAGAAGCAGATTGGAGATGCTTTTGGAGAGCTGAGGTATGAGCAGAACCACAGGAACAATAAGAAAAGAAAGGGAAGAGCTCATAAGCTTGGCCACCCTGAATCAGCATTAACTACTTGCACCACCCTCACAGTAGCTGTACACTCACAGCTAATTTAGAATAAGATTCTTAAGGGCTAAGTTAATTGCATATGTAATGCTAATTTTTCATGAAGACTAATAATTAACCTATATTGGTAAGTGAATTTTAGTCTGGTGTTCTGAAATTTGAAACTGGCCTGATCTCAGTCTTTCAAACACACCCACCACGTGGATCTCTTAATTGCCTGGTTAGTACATGGAAACACAGAGTATATGTGTGTGTGTTCAGCTGCAAGAAAGGGGAGAGAAAAACATCCAGGACATGAGTTGATCCAGCCTTGAAAGCCAGGTCAGAGGCTCTGGATATGGCCCATGGCAAGGTCAATTGTACAGCTGGGGTAGGCAGACAGAGAATGTGCGCTGCCTTTAGTACTGACCACAGCCAGCAGCAGGGGCAGCCAAAAACCCGTGGACTTTCTGATTCACAATCAAAGATTTCTCTCCACGCCTTTTTTGCCCCTGCTGCTCAGCCCTCTCCACTTTAGCCACGAGCACTGAGATGAATGCTGCTCACTGTGAGGAGCTCTAAGAGGGGCACATCCCCTCCTTCTGCCTCGTTAGAGACCGTCCCAAAGCTCAGCCCCTGGAATACAGCAACCTTCATCATCCCTGCCACCAGCTTGCAGGTGGAGAAAAGGAAGGGACAGTGATGCCACAGGCACAAATTAGAGAATTGCATTTTCAAATTAACAGTTTCAGGAGTTTCATGTTCCATTGTATCACGTGTAATGCATATATACTATTTTAAGAGTGTATGTTATATATCAAAAACATTTAACATCTCTTTTCTATCCATTCCTCTGCCTCCTTTCTGGGTCATTTTTCTACCCCAGCACAGATTCTGAAATGCTAAGCAGCTGCAGAGATCTTTTAGATAACAGCAATATTCAATCTGTCACATAAATATTCTCATAATTAGCGCTTTCTTTGCAAAAATGTTCTTATCTTGGGCAAGTAGGAATTTATATATCCATAATAGTTTTGCAGTTTTGGTTACCTTTGTAAGAACTACTGTTTGAACAGGGAATTTGCCACCAAGACAACAGCTCTCCCCCTGCACTCAGAGCTCACATTTGTGTTTGGGACATGTTTAGATTGCCTCGTGCAGACAGGTTTGCTCAGCACAGGTTTTGTTTTCAAGATGCATGTGTGTACTCAAAAACATTCAGAGTTGTCCCACCATGGGTGGATATTATCTCCATTGAGGTCTCAAGCCAGTTAAACTCGTTGGTAGCTCTGGTCAGGCTGAGGTGGCAGCACCTCTGTGGGGACACACACACACACACACACACCCCACGAGCTCTGGCCCATGTCACACGTACAGATGCTCTGCCTGATGCCATGATTGCATGGATCACACAAACACAGCATTTCCAGTTAGGGATAGACACAGGACCCCTCTGCTGTGTAACTGTGCCTCTCCAGAGGGAGGGAATGAGTCCCTCGTGTGACATCTCCCTGCATTTGCCTTCCTGACAAACTCTTCTGCAAGTGCAGAGGGGAATGCTGCTCTTTATTCAGTCACTTATTACATGAGGCTGTGGTACTGTTTGAATCACAAATTGCATGCTAATGGCCTAATTCATAAACCATTGACATTTTTTATGAGCCCTTAACATTCAAAAGTGAAGAATTTGTGCTCAAAAATAATTTGCATTGCAAAATTCAATAATTTAGTTTCTCATATTCATTAATGCCTAAGCCCACACCACATAACTTATCCCAGTCTAACTACACTTCCCAGAACACTGATAAAAACAGGATACACACTAGTTCACCTAAAGGGCTTCTATTTGCAGCTAACTCTTTACCTGCACTGATTGATTATATTTGTAGAGAGGAAAAATCCAGCTCTGCAGCAAGTGTGATGAATGCACTCAGAAATGGCTGCTTTGAAGCTGCTTTCTGCTCTAATCATGTTTTCCTCCAATGGCATTAACTACCATAAAATATGAGATCATAAAGGGTAACGATATCAGACAACAAAATCATCCTGCAGACTGCTCAGTCCCACTGTATTAGGGAAGGATTCATGTTTCATTAATGAAAACTTGCTTTGCTTTTGACCTGATATCGTTAGTTGTCGAAACCAGACGAGAAAACTAATAATAAATGTGTAGCTCCTAAATCATCCACAAACTCCTAGTGCTGTAAATTACCCCCTTTTACAGGGAGAGAAACTGAGGCAAATTGCCCAATAACTCCTGCAGGGTCAGCTGGACCTCCCTGATTCTGTCCAGTGCTCAACACAGCCCCTGTGGGATGTGCACATTCTAAAGTGACTGGTGTTATCTAAACAAGATTTATAAGTAGTTTTTTTGTGCACTGAAAGCAGAGTAAGTCTGTCCTCCTGGGCCTCTGTCCTTCCAGGACAAGCCAATGTTTTTGGCTGGATCATGTTGCACAGGCACTCCCAGACAGGATTTTTAACAGGGAGGTGATTGGGGGGGTAATGCTCACCCGGGGAACCCAGTCTCCCAAAAAGGATGGGTGGTTGTTTCCTGGGTGGAGGTGGCAGTCTCTGTTGTAGGTGTCCTGGCAGAAGTGTCTTCAGCTGCTTTAGGTGAGACCCCAAACTGCTGTCATTCAGCTGGCCTGTGGTCCTAGGGGCTGCTCCAGCATCTTTAATTCATTGCCACTGGTATATCTTGGCTAAAAACAAAACATCTCTTAAATAGCTTAACTATTTAGTCATACAAATGACTTCCCACATAGCAACAATTTCTATTAACTATTTACAAATAGTGATGCACAGCTTGATCCCTTCCACATTAGAAACCACCACGGGCAGTCTCTGGAGGGCAAGGCTGCATTCTCCACCCAGTTTGTTAACTAACACGTTTAGGCATTCAGACCAGGCTAAACACAGCAGGAGCTGCCTGGGGCAACTTCTGCAAATGCCCAAAATGCCATCCCAGACAGCTCCTACAACAACAATGCCAACATTTGATTGTGATGGTTCATCCAGTCCCCTCCTGTCCAGCTGGCCTGCTCAGGCACTCACCCCATCTGTGCAGAGCCTGCCTGGGTCACCCAGAGGATCCCTGGTGATGGCACCTGGGTGTGCCCTAGGCACAGCCCCAAAACCCAGCCACAACAGCAACTGGATGTATTTCTTACTGACCTATCCTTTCTGGCCCCCTTCTTGCTGCAGATTTTGGTGTGAGGTGTTCAGGTACCCTCACAGCACAGCAGAAGCTGTGGGCATACAGCTGCAAACAGCTGCGTTACTGGAGTAAGGATGGTGCTCCATCTGCACTGGCATTTCAAATAACAAGCTTTACATGCATCTTGAGGTTTTTTCTGTTATATATTTATTCAGTTCTAGTAAAGAGAAAATGATAATTGACAGCATCCATTCCATCCTAATGTATGGTCTGAACTCACTTGCATTTGAAGCCTTCTCCACAGTACAGCAGAGAAAGAGGTGTTTATTATAGATCAGTGAGTGCCTTCCAGTGTCATTACCACATAGGAGGTGACATTTGTGCAGTCTCTTTTTCGGGTTGGTCTCTTTTTTGAGGTTGCAGACACAGTATGGGAAATTCACCATCATGAATCACATTCCCTTGTGGAATGGTCTACAGGATTCTGGCCTTTTGCTGCATTGTTTCTTTCTTATTTTCAGTCAGCACTTCATGTTTCTTTGGAATACTGGTGTCTTTTGAAATTCAGTAGCTGAAGTTGCTGGTAATTAATAAAGAAGCAGCTACAATTTATTTGCAGAACTTCCTGCCTGAGGTTGGCTGTTAAACAGACCTGAATCACAGTTCCATAATTATGTGATGGCAAAGGCTTTGGGAGCTGCTGAACCATGGACACTTCAATTTTAAAGGTCAGATGAAATGCTGATTTGCTATAAAACAAATCAATACACACACACACACACAAAAAAAAAAAAAAAAAAAAAAAAAAAAAAAAAAAAAAAAAAAAGTGAACTTCCACGTTGCTGGAAGAAAGCACATGGATTTGAGACTGGCAGATTATGTATGGGTGTAATGAGTGGACAGCAGTTCTTCCTTTCTTTGCCAAAGCAGAGCTCCATGAGGTCTCAAGGACAGTTCTCTCCAAAGGGCACTCAGTGTTTGCAGGGAGGTCTGAGCTGGCACATGGCAGTCAAAGGTCCCTTTGACCATTAGGGTCAGAGAATTGCAGCAGCTGCCTTTGGAACTCTCCACACAAAGCACATTCCAGTGCAGCAGCTGTGAGCATTCTCAAATCTCCAGGCCAGCTCTCTTGTTTGCTGCCTTCCTTCCGTGTGAGGAAGATGCTAATGACACATCTAAACATTTTTAGTGATCCTTAGGCAAGTTTCCAAACCCTTAAACTGTGCTGGACGTGTCCTTTTTGAACCCTCCTGGGAAACCAGAGAAAGTAGCACAGAGTGTTGGGGTTCAGGTGAGCTCTGGTCACCCCAAGGCTCTGCTCCTGTCTGGTTACACCACAAGCATGGATGATTTTACTCCTTGGACAGACACAGGGAGCCAGCAATCCCCCTGTCACACATTCTGGGCTCTCTCAATGGTGATGTTTTCCCCACCCCTAGAACCTGCTGTCTCACTGGGACCCTTCAGGTTTGGGCAGAAGTTAGAGCCTGATTAAATCCAAGATTCTCTGATTTGTCTCATGGAGCTAAAGATAACTTTTAAACTCTTAATATTTTATGTACAGCTATGCCCATCTCAGATTTCAGAACTGACACAAAAAAAATTGATGCAAGTCTGGCTCCAGTGAAAGCTGAAAAGTTGTAACTCTTTTAATTGCAGAATTTTGGCAACAAGAAGGATGGAAGATGCTCGAGGCATTTGAGTGGTCTTGGGTCAGTCATATTTTTTTGCTTTTTTCCCTAGCTGTAAGCTCTTGAAAACATTAACTGAGAAATGAGAGCTGATCTCTGAGTGTTCATATGATGTGCTATTTAAAATAGTTGATTTATTTGGAATTTTAATTTTTTAAAATGAGTAAATTAATAAATCTCTTTGAGTTCTAGAAAATAAGATCTTCAGAAGTGGAAATGGCCAGATCTCAAGTGCCACCTGCTTAACAAAATACAGTCCTAAAAGATGGTCATTCTGATTCTGAGCCATACTTTATAATTCATCTCTGAGGGCCAAATAATTGGGTGACATAAATGAAGGTAGCTCGGTGGTGTTTTTCTGACCAGTATGAACTTTAATTTTTCATAGGCACATTTCAACATGTCCTCCTCCAAGCTGGAAGCTGTAATTATGAGTCTGCCTGTTAGAAGACAGACTACATTTCCCTTAAAAATGCATAAGCCTCCCCATTATTGCTACACAGCAGATGGAGTGGCAGAACAGAGCTGCCTTGTGGATTGTTAAACCAGACCGTGGCTGGGAAAAAAAAAAAAACACCACTGAAGACCAAGATCAGTAATCATTTCAGAAAAACAGGTTCCTGTGCCACTCCAATATATTTCTGTGTTACCTCCATAGCTGACTGATGAACACATGTGTTTGTATGAAATGCAGAAGCAGCATGAGCTTAATGTTACAACTGCTTCTAAGTGCAGCTTGCATTTGTAATTTAAAGTTGTTTCAAAGTAGTGAAGGGAACTAGGGAGTTGTTTGGGGCGATAGAATATACAGGATCATTATAAGCACTTGCAGATCGTATTTTGCTTGAACTAATTCCTCCTGATACTTTAATATCAAACATAACCCATGCCAGTTTTACATCTCAAATATATTTGGTATTTCAAAAAAATAATTAATAGTGTCAGTTTTATTAATGTGTTAAAATATGAATTAAAAACATGACAAATCAACGGGAAACAGCAGTCTGTTTTAATGAATATTTCATAGCGTGCATCAATAAATCATAGATCAAAGGGAATGGAGCATTTTCTGCAATACTACTTTTCTGTCAATGTGGGGTTACTAAAACTTTTACAAGTTGTTTTGGCACTTAGTTAGTTGCGCATTTGAATTAACATTTTAGGAGGGAAATAAAAAAGTTACGACACCGAATCCCAGGGGAGTCTGGTGTTCAAAACAGATTGTCCTGCTTCCTTATTATCATCTCATTGCTTTAAAAAGCCTGTGGCTGACCACAGCGTTGCAGGTCTCTGTGGTGTGTGCAGGTTTCTTCCTGCTCTGCCTCCCCAAACCTTTTCCCAAGCTTCCCATGTGGGCACTGGCAGAAGGTGAAACTTCTCCTTAACAGAGCATCTTGACCTCCTTGTTCATCTCTGTGACTGATTTGCTGCATGGGACTTTGGGTTGTTCTGATCTTTCTGATGTTTCTGTTTTGCCGGAGCCTTACAGGGCTCAGTCTTATCGAGTGTGTGTGCACAGATTTAGCCCCTCAGATCCTTTAATGATGCATGTGGCATAAACAAAAAACTTGATCTTTTTTACATCTGAAACAGGAACCAGAACTGCCTAGAAAGTAAAAGATTCAGATGCTCAGGTGCTCTCTTTAGCTTTCAGTGTGGTAATTCATCAGCACTAGGGAAGATCCCTGGAGATGGGGATATGGCCAAGGCAACTCCTCTGGGGGAAGCTTCTCATTCAGGACCTCAGGTTCTCTCTAACCATAGAATTAAACTCTTTTAGGCTACAGGAACAAAAACCAAGAGCAGAAAGGACACCTGCAGCAATGTATACCTGAGTTCATGTAAACAATCACTGCAGTGGACAAACTTGGCTTGTTTGTTCTCTAAGACCTTAAGATTCATCCAGTCCTCAAAATGTCAGTGCAGTTGTTAGACTCAGCTCTCTGAATTTTAAGAAATTCCTGGTCTGCCGAGCATGTCCTCAGTGTATTAGAAGTAACATCTAAATCTAGATTAATTATCTAGAAATAATTAATCAAGCTAGTAGGCTCATACCTTTCTCCTGTAGAGCCAAATATTGGAAGAGAACCTGATTCTTGGTCATAGATTCAGCAATGAAATGACATATAAACATGGTTCAGGGGTGAAAGACTTTACTCTTGGCTAAAGTTTGTCTCTTCCATCTCCTTCAGCCCTCAATTAAAAGAAATGGCTCTCCTCTCAAAAAAAAAAAAAAAAAAAAAAAAAAAAAAAAAAAAAAAAAAAAAAAAAGTGTGCTGCTTTCTGTCAAGTCTCCCAGTTTTCACTTTTGATTTCTACAAGAGGACAAGTGCTGTTTGTGTAGTGCTGTGAGATAAAAGGAGGGTAGGATGAACTTGCCCATACTACTGCAATTGATGGTAATTGGTCTTGCTCCATATCACTGATTTAAGTAAAAAAACCTGGTTTGACTCAGAGTGGCTCAGAGACTTGGTGCTGTACCTACACAAATCCCCAAACTGAGAATCATATATATAATTCTAAGCCCCCTTTATCAAGATCATATTTCTGGAGCGAGAACAAATGCATTTTCATACATTGAATTAATTACATTCATGGCAATAACAGTGTCTCCTAGCAAATCTGACACAGGAAAATTCTGTCCAGCTTGGATGTTTTTTTGTTTGTTTGTTTTATAGCGGCATTGATGCAAATCCCCTGTTGTACTAGGAATTGTCTTTATCGTAAAGTACAATTCAGGAAGCCTGACAAATGCCTGGCAGACTTGTGAGCAGAGGGGTTTTGTGAGGAGAGGGGTAGCAGAGGTTGATATCATCAGAACTGAACCTGGGGACTGCCCCAACACCCTCAACTGAGGAGCCCAGGTAATCTGCAGAGGGGACAGGGCATAAATAAAGCGTAAGAAAGCTTTGACAGAGACAAAGCTGGAGTTTTTAGTGTAAACCATGCAGAGTTTGCCAGTGTTCAGTGAAATCTAAGCTGGTTGGAGTGAATGACACGAGCATCTACACACGGAATGACGATGTTTCATTGCCAGTGGCTCATCAGGCATGGAAATGCAGGAGTCCTCCCGTGGCTGCTTGTGGTCCTGGAGGGAGAGGATTTTCCCACCAGGTTCAGAGCTCTCCTGTTGGACTGTCCTGATGCACTGAACCCCTCAGAGAGGTGAATGAGCTCTGCTTGCCCTTGGTGTCACCCAGCAGCCACCAACCCCATCACCTCTCTGCACCCCCTTGAGCTCTCAGCTAAGCACCACCATGGTGCCAGAGCTTCTGACCATCATAATCCCAGAGCTTCTGTCCACCATGGTCCCAGAGCTTCTGCCCCATGTCTCCAGAAGATGGGAGAACAGCAAAGATGGGCACAAATTCCCTGCAATCTGCCCAGTAGGTATTCCCACACAGTGTATTTGTCTGTGTGAGACCACCAGCTCCCTCCCTTTTTCTAATAGAAAACCAGAGAGGATTACACACATTCATTTAGTTAAAGATGCAAGGCTATTCACAGTAATTAGCTAGCACTAATTAAGTAGTGAGATCAGGGATAGAAATGGAGACAGAAGTCATTCAGGCTACAACTGCTGAGTGATGTGATTTTGCTGTACTCCACTGATGTTCCACAAGAACGATAAATCCCCAGATCTCTGCAGTGGGCAATGAGGAGTTTAAGTCTAAAAATTAGTCTACTAATGACAGAAAAGGCTACAGGACATCTTTGAGGGTGTAGATAATGGGATCTGTCCTTTTTAGCCTCATCTCAGAAACCAGGTCACACAGTACTGTGTCCTGCCCCATTGATTCCTCTGGGAGACTCTCAGCAATGCTGGAACATGGAATTCCCTTGTAATCCCAGTTAACACAACAAAAACCCAACCAGAAAGGGGAAAGCCCTCTTGACCATCAATTTGCTTTCATCACAGTGAAAGCAAAAAAGCAAATTCCGTCTTTGAGGACAGAACTGGAATGCCAGAATGTGCAGAGATTAATCTGAAACTAATACCAATTTCTTCCTATCACCTTCAGTATATTTGATATAATTACCTTAAGAACAGCCTCGAAGTGTTATATTGTTGAAGCTGCCAGATGGAAGACATGCTCTGCTGACAGCAAGCATATCAGACAATGATATTGAAGAGACTTCTGAAGAGTTTTAATTAATCTGTCTCTCTTTTTTTGTGCAATTGACATTACATTGGGCTCATTTGTTCTGTGGAACCCAAGCACTTGGCTCTTGGTTACAGGACTTTAATGGATAAAGGTTTCCCTGAGGAGTCTCAGGCTCTCAGCTTTCATGAAAATGACTGCAGGTTACCTTAAAGAGAAGATGGTTTCCTCCACTATGTGAAGCAAAACTTCATAGATCAATGTTGACATAAGATGGTGCTTAAATGGGTAATTTTTTTCCAGGCGTTTATCTTCTCTGGCTGAGACCCATTATTTTATTGCCCCGGTTGGAAACCACCACACTGCATGACACAAGCATGGTTTTAATTAGTCTGAAAAGTTTTAATTGGGAAACAAAGGGAGATATCGTATAGATTATTATTGCAACCTTTAATTGTCTGACTCGAGAGACCATTCATTATCTTGATGGGGAGATGACACACCTCTCTGAACTATGACACTCATATTTACAACACCTTTTACAGAATACAGTACCTGTTGACTTTCTTCCAGCCTTTCATTAAGGAACTGCTGTGATAGGAATTAACTACAGTAATTCCATTACAAAACCTGCTGTCCGGTGGAATTTTTCTGGAAGATTAGATTTCTGAAAGGGAAAAAGGCCATTTAAGCTAAGCATTTCCTCAAGGCTCAAAGTAAATAACCGATGAAGAAGGTCAGAATGAATTTAGAACTCTTAAAGGTCTGCTGTACACTTGCGTGCAGTGTGCGAAAAATAAACAGTGCAGCTTTCCAGTACAGTGATTTTTATTGTTTTAAATGTTTCACATTTCAGTTTAGGGGAGAGATGAGAAGCGCAGAGGACAGAATCTGATCAAAATGATTCTACTTGGAGGAAGAGCAGCATTTTAAGCAGATATATCAAGGTTGAAGGGATACTGGTAGCAGTTGCTTGGCATTAACAACAAAGCAAAGACTTGTTAAACCCATTGGGGCAGAACAGCAGAGAGAAACCTGGTGACTTGGGGTTCAGCTCATGCCACAGCGAATTCACTACGTGCAGAGAAGGTGCAGAGCACAGGGCTGGGCATCTCTTGTGTCTGTTTATTATTAACTCTCTGCTGGTACCCACTGTCAGCCTGCAGTGGGTGGCGTGCACTGCCTGCTTCCAGCTCCTCTTTTACAGCAGAGATGCTTTCAGGACCTGGTCATTTTTAGTAGTTCTATAATTGAGTCTATGTTGAGTAAACTAGTTGAGAGACTTTTAACCTTACTTTATATTGCCTTACTGGAAATTCAGAAGATTACTTTAAAGTGTGTTAATATAGTTGTATTGGGTTTGGGGTTTTTGGTTTTTTTTCCTGAAGGTCAGCAGTATCTACTCTGTTTCTGTGAAAGGAAATTAAAATATTCCCTGGGCTACCACAGGCTAACTAGATACTGAGTTTATTTTAAAAGTACAGCCAGGTGACCTCTTTTTATGACCGGGAGCAGGTGGACAAGTGGAGGCTGGAGCTTTGATCCCATACAGAGCTCCTTCCCTACCAAGCTTCAGCTAATACAGATCAGTGGGAGACAATATTGCACTCCCGCTACTGGGGCTGGAGTAATGAGGAAAAAGGGTTATGTGTGAGTCATGGAACCTCACAGGTGTTTCACAGGGAGCTGCTGTGAGATGGAGTTAATGACACCACTGAAGGTATTGTGCCTTTCCTGCACACACCAAGAGAGGGAAAGATAATCAAAGCAATCTGAACATATGCTCTATACTAACCAAGAGGACATACCCTGACAAAAATCACAGAAATGGATTCCCCTTTGTGTGTGCTCTGTCTGACCGACCTACGAGTGGGGAAACAAAGTTTTAACAAGTACTTTCACTTGGGGAAATCTTTCCGCAACTACAGAAGTCATTAGGCTTCATCTGCAGTAGCTACAGCCATTGGAAGCAAAGTGGCCATCAGCGATGTTGGAATGTCTCTACAGCAGAGCTTTTGCAAATTAAGAGTCTGATGCTGCATACTGATTGAATGCTGCAAACTACTTCCCCCTTCTCTGTCCTTTATTTCTTCTTCTCTCAAGTTGCTGTCAGGCGTAATCCCTCTTCTAATATACTGAGATGAGGAAAATCTCTCTTCAGGGTTTTTCTGGTTGGTTGTTTGTTTTTCAATTAATCTCAGGGAGGGCTGTGCTGGGTTGGTGACATTGGTTTGCTCTGGCATGTGCAGCTTTGCAGCCTGGCTGTGAGTGCAGAACGTGCTGAGGGCAGGGTGTGCAACACGGGGAGAACTGTCCTGCACTGGTGGGCACTTAGGCTTGACACCAGCTCCAAAAACACACATCTAACTGTGCTGTGGGATGCTCATTTTAATAGTCTGTTCACCTGATGGCGAAACAAATACTGTTCTGTGAACAGCTTAAGCAGTTTTAAAATATAATTATTGCCTGGGTTCCTCTAACAGTGATGGCACAACTCAGAACCACAGTGACAACTGATAAGAATGTGTCTTGGGGCGCTGACGTGGACAGGACTACATATATATTGGTGGTGAGGAAAAATTAGTGTAAAAGCATATTTTAATAAGCTGGATATACAGCATAAATTTGTTTGTTTGTTTGTTTTATCTGTTCAGACATAGTCTACTTTCCTACCTGGCAAGAGGAGCTGAATGAGCAAGGCCAGCCTGAATCCCTTAAACTCCTGGGGAATTTTCTCTCTTGGAAGCCAGTGGCAGCTTCCCATCTTTGTGTGAATATGTGACCAGGAATATGCCAGTTTAATTCGTTGCACTGGAAATACAGCTATTCCTTCAGATTTAGCTAAATACTAGAGTACTGTAAAAATTCATTGTGACCAAAATAAATGGAAGAAAATGTAACTTGGTTTATAATTATCCTAATACTAAATTTTAATACATTCTTCAGAAATTCTATTTAATGTGTCTCGTCTAACTGTTAGTTTTATTAACTGCCTCTTAAATGTTTAATTTGGGGGGGTGCAAATAAGAGCAGAGCACACAGTGAAGACATCAGCATGAATTGACTCACTGGTTTTGTATTCAAGTCAGTGCTGTAGGCAGAAAAGTGCAGCAGGCTGGACGGCAGGAACGCTGTAATTACTTACTAAACTACAAACTTTAATCACACGCTGAAGCACTGTTAATGTGAGCAAACTTAACTGTATGAATTGATGCAGCCTCAGCTCCTGATGTCTCCAAGATGACAGGAAAGGTGCAGGAGAAGCTGCAGGTGTCACTGGCTGGGTTTGAGCTGCATGGGGCTGAGCCCAGACTCTGCTGACCCTGAGCTGCTGCTGGAGCCCTGAACCTTCATTTCCACTCTTCTGGACAAAGAGGAACCCAGAATCATGCTGGGACTTCTGAGGACTCAGGGAGACTGGGCCAAAAATACAAAAATTTGAATGTTCTCCGTTTTGCCCCCTCTTTCTCTTCTGACTTCTATTGTGGTTTGTGTGTTTGGAGGTGGTTTTTTAATATATTAAGACCTTATGCATGAATTGAGATTTTTTTTATTATTAATATTATTTCTAGTACTTTAGTATGTCAGGAATTCAAAATGTCCCCAGAAACTCTTTCCAATATTTGTGGGTTTTTCCTTTTGTAAGCGATTTTGGTTGTTGCTACAGATGTATCATAGAAGTAGAAATCACCATTTTTAGTCACTGGTGAGCGAGAAGAAAAATTAAACAGATCCTTGCTTAGATGTAGTAGGAGGTAGTTTAGGGTTAGAACCACATTGTTTTAAAAAAATCTTTACTTCTTATTCCTACTTGCACTTCCCTATGGTTGGCTCTTATGCAAAGACCAAAAAAGCCAATACAAATAGTCTCCCAGGGGTATTTAGTACCAAATAAATTTGTTAACACAGACTTTCAGAGGACCAAAACTAGATGATTAAAAATTTTTTGGTTTTTCCTTTTCTTCATATTTCAGAATGTAGATGCCTTTTTTGAAGTGTTTGGAGCCCAGAAGGCACAGCTGGGCTCTAAGAGCACGAGGATCTTGCTGTCTTTGATAGGGTTCCTTGCTCACCTGAAACAGAGCTTTGCTAATCTGGGGAAAATGTGAGTGACTCATGAAAATCTGCTCTGAGATGGTGAAAAGCTTCAAAGTAAAATCTCAGTTCTGTTTAAGATCTTCCTGACATGAGCACGTGCATTTTGGTTTTCTGTACCTTTCCTCTCTGCCCCTTCATTTTTCACATGTGCAATAGCTGCTGATTATTTGGATGTCCTCTGTGTTGTTCAGGAAAGACAAAACTCACCATTAGGAACTGAAAGTCTCCTGAGTCTAAAATCCCAAGGAGCCATTGAGTGTGGCAAAATAAAATTATGTGAAAGATTATCTTAGGCACTGGAAATTACTGTGCAGAGCTTCATAAAGAATTATGAAAGGGGAAAAAAATCTAATAGCCAAGCCTGGTTTAATATAAAATGAAGCCTTCACAATTTGGAGCCATTTGATTCCTACCTCTGAAACCTCCTAGCTACACCACTGCTTTCTCCTGCTGGCTGAAAGTCCACTCCAGGTTCCAAACATCTTTACTGCCAGGAAGGGGCATAGTCCTAAGACAGCCAGAATGATGGGGTTTATTATATTTATACCAAATTAGGTTTTAAACTGGATTTCCAGTGAGCATTCTCCAAGAAAGGACTCTGTCAACAGAGAGATTGCAGGGAAACACAATCTCTTTGATTGATAAATGAAGTCCAAAGGCAAGGTAAAAGTTTGGGGCACCCAGCTAGCTTGAGGCATTCTGTTAAATTTCTGTGCACCTATTCACAGAATGAAGTAATTTTGGCTGAGATTATCAGGTGACTCCTTTGTGCTCTGAATTGGGTTGAAACTCCCTCGTTCCTTGAGCTGCCTCTGGCACGTGCCTCCATGGGTTTGTCACCAGGGTTTCTGGTCCCTAAAAGATGGGTAACGCGGTTCTCCCAACACATTGGGATGCTGACAAGCAGCCTCAAATCTCATGATAGCATATAATGACTCTCATTTTCAAACAAGAAAGAGAAATGGTGGTTATTGGAAAATGTTGTTGGATTTTTGTATTAAATCTTGCATAGTAACAGTATAATTATAATGTGTCATCTCTGGCTCAGTAACTTGACAATTCAGTTCTTTTTTGGGGGGCAGATGGCCTACAACATACCATATTTTTATAATTAGTTTATTCTCTGCAAACTCAGTATGTAATTACTCCCTCATTCATTACTAGTTTCTTTGAAATCTTCCTTTTCAAGAACTAATAAATCCTCCAACACAAGTGAAGCTTAAATTTCTCTTTGTACTCTTCTCTATCCTCTCTAAGGAGCTTTAATACTTACCACCCTGGTTATTTCACACTCCATATTATTTTAAATACATCTTCATCCTCGCCCTCTGTATAACACTTGGCCACCTTTCTTTTTTATCCTCTTTTTAAAAGAATAGTGAATTTTAAGATGAAGCTTTCTCGCTAGCAGAGTTAGGTATATAAACATGCAGAGTCTAAAATGCAAAGAGCTGTAGGTAGATGTATATATCTGTGTGCTACATTCCAGTGAGTGATGTGAGAGCACTCTGCCTCACAGTGCCAGTGCAGCAGGCATCTGTAGAAATAAAACCACTTGGTTTCTTTTTTAGCATTTGAATCCCTGCTGCAGTACGCAGCTCATTCTAAATTGTTACAGGCAGTGACATAATCATCTGACAGTAAAGTTTCTTTCCAAACCCAGAGCCTCCTGTGTAGCTGCAGGTGCTTCAAACTCTCCCAACCACTCCTTTGAGCCCAGCTTAAAGCTCTGCTCTGAGCTCTGCTCCCCAGGAACAGCCCCTTTGTTGTGGTGCTGATCTGGGCACTGCCTGTGGCCTGATGCTGCTGCTCCAAAGTGCTTCCCATACTGAAATAACAGATTTTCAGGTTACCCTTTAACAATAAAATAGCACAAACGAGCAAACTTCAGAGGAAATTTGGCTTTTTTTCTATCCCTCTTCCTTTTAGGTAAGGTTATGTTCTGTCTAATTTCAGACTAGCACTGTTATCTTAGATTTAAACCATATCATGGAGGCTGAGATTTTTCAAAGCAGCTTAAAGGATTTAGAGACATTTTCCATTCAAATTAAGGATCTTTCTTTCAAAATCCTTTTCATCACTATGCCTTGGTGTTTTTGTAGCTGTTCTTTAAGCAGTGCTTCACTTCAGTCACACAGAAATTCTTTGTGCTGCCACTTAATGTTCCCCAAAAGGGCAGAGAGGAAAAGCAGTGGGAGAATGGGAATGCTGTGCATTGCATTTGCTGTCTGCAGCATCTCAGTGGCTGAGTAGTGCTGCTCCAAAGGGCTTTAAAATCCCCCATGCCCCATGTGACACTGACTTCAGGGGGTCCCCAACAACGAAATACGTGGGAGAGTAAAAAACTCCCCAGGATTTAAGGTGGCAGCTTCCTCTCCTGCTGCTGATTTAGACACTGTCATTATCAGCTGTTCTTCTGCTGTTTCTTCACCCCTTTCCTGCCTGAAATGGTCCCAGGCAATAAATGAGGCCCTGCTCTCCCCCATGATCTTTGCTTTCTTCTCTGCCTGCACAACACAAGCTCCTGAGAACAAATATGTGATGGGGAGCTGTCCTCTGCACCAGAACTGATGGCTGTCGGGGGAATTGCTTGCAAAGGTTTGACTTGTAAGAGATGACTCGTGGTGAGCTCTGTGCCATTGGAAATTCAGATTTCCTTAGGTCAGGGTAGCCTTGTTACCTGGTGTCAGTGGCCTGTTTGGTTCAGAGATTGTCATTGTGACACTGGCACATATTAAGAGCTGAAAGAGATGCTGTAAAAACCAATTTCAAAAAACCTGTGCACAAAAGAAAATATTTTACGTTTGCTAAAAGATTTTGCTGTAGAACTTGAGACTTGACACAGCCTAAATCAGTTTAGATTTTTTTTCTTTCTTTCTGATTTTTGCTGTTAGTGTAACCATTAGCGTTTCAATTCTATATAAATTTTAATGTTACTTATGTAAGGGTCCAACTTGTTTTAAGACGCGTTATATATATTAAAACCAATCACTTTAAAAATTAATACATTCTGCTGCAGTGGATATCTGAGACTAGCTGAAAACTTAGTCTGGAGGATTTTGTCTTCCTTTAGATTCAGAGGATTTGTTTCCACCTACTGAAGGTACAGTGCCAGCACAGCCCACCCTTGGCAAAGAGACAGGAAAACACCTCCAGGAAAATAGGAATGTGAGTAAAATTATTGTGTGTGGGGCTCCAGTCCACAAGTGCTCATACCAGCTTGAAAAGTTCTGTCCAAAACTGCTAAATGGAAAAAATGGCCAACAGATTAAACAGCTACCAGGGAATTAAAAATTAAAAAAAAAATAACTAAGAAGGAGTAGTGATGGCCCACACGGCACAAAAGCAGCAGGAATTAATGGCTCTACCAGTGCATCACACCCAAAAACCTCCCCCAGTGTGTTTCACTTTTTGATCTATGAAGAATCCCCACTGTCATCTGGAACCTGGTGGTTTGTCTGGGCAGGTACTGTTCTGCTGAAGGGACAGCACAAGATTTTTATAGAGACAACATTTTACATCCTGTTGAGCCACAAATAACTCTTCAGGAGCTGCTGTTTTACTCTCTGCTTTTTGTAAAGCACCTGGGAAAGGCACAGGCTGAAATGCTGAGGCAGCTTCTCTGAGTCAGGCAAAACTATCTCAAATTTGCCTAAATGAAATAAGAGCCCTGGTGATGGAGCTATTCCCACTCGACTTCCCTGCCTCAACAGGAGCACAGCCCTGCCTGTGACTCTCCAGACACTGCTCTGAGTTTCTCAGGACCATCTGTGCTGCACCTTCCCAGGCAGTGCCCTCCTGACAGGTTTTTCCTACAGGCAAAGCTTGGCCACTCTGCTGCAATTTAAACCCAAGAACCCTTCAGTGTGGTAGCTCTGTTCATCCTGATCAGTGAATCCCTGCTGCACTAAGGCCATGATGGCTGTAAGTGTACCCAGGACCTTTAAGAAGCTGTAATTTTTTTATGAACCCATTAAAAACCCTGCATTAAAGCCCTTTTTTTTTTCTTTTTTTTTTTCTGTGATGTCTCAGTTTCAGACCATTTCCTCCCAGACTGTAAACATGCAGCTCCACGAGCAGTGCACCTCATGAAGCCTGTTTTAAATGGGTTTCTATCCCATTGGTTGGATTCCCTGGTGTCCAGGACCATGCAGCCTCCTTCCCAAGCTCGTATTGGGAATTTCTGCCCACCTTCTCAGCCTTCCTCTCGTGCAGGAGCTCTTTGTGCCTAACAAATGGAGTGTCAGTAGTCTGCCCTTAAAAAGATCTCTTTCCTCAGTGAGGTTTCCTGTTCTGGAGATTGAGAGGATTTGATTTGATAGCCCAGCCCCTTGTGAGTCTCAGGAGGTGTCAGGAACAGATCAACATGCATGGACATAACTTCAAAAAGTCAGAATAAAAACTTTTTTTTTTCTCTCTCTCTCTGCTCCTTGTTTTATTTTTTTTTTCTTAATTCCAAATTTGTTCCCTACCCAAGTCTTTGCCTCCCTGATGGAGGTTTGGTGCTGCAGTGGCAGTTACAGAACAAGGCACTGATGCAGCTGTAGGGGAAAATGTACCAGCCTTGGCCCTCCTTGAAAGCTGAATTCAAGCATTTATTGATAAAATCCCCTTGACAGGTAATTTGCTTCAGCATTCTGCTTCTGCAGTGCAGTGTAACGTGGTGCTGGATATTGGAAGGAGAAAGAGATGTAATGGAATACACTTTCTTTCTCTTTCTAAACTGCACAGGCTTCTTTTAATTTATTTTTTTCTTTCACTATATTGCAGCTTTCTAAAACTCTGCCAAGCGCATTGTCAGTGTCTGTTTTAAAAGCCTTACAAAACACAGACAGATCCTTAAGTTCCTTTCAAATTAATTGTAATGTTGGAAAGTTAGGGTTTTTCCAGTCTTTTCTAGTATTTTCAGGAAGAAAAAGATTAAAATCACACAGGAATTTGTATTCTCACATGTTCTCTGTGCTTGTAATGGTTACTAGGAACTGTGATCACCAGGGAGACAGCAGATTCAGTGAAATTTATTCCAGTAAATATCTAACAAATATATTATTAAATAGAATATGGGGGGTTTCTGCACAAAAAAAAAAAATTCCAAAAATCAGGTCCTTTGCTATAAAGGACAAAGTGGTTTGGGGTGTAACAACCTTAACTAGCAGAAAATTCTGGATAACTTATCTGTGGAGAAAGCTTCATCTTAATTGATATCCATTAGCATCCAGCCCAAGCTTACAGAAGTCAATAGAAAACCCTGCACTGATTTTTGTGAGATTTGTGACCACAATCCACTCATGGGCGTTTTATAAGCAGTCTTATTTGTTATTGTAGATGTTCCATTCCACCAAAATATTCAATCCCTTCCTGAAATCTGCTAAAATAAATTATACCTCCCTGTTCCTTGCACACTGCTTACAGAAGAGAGCTACAGAATGTTTCTGTGTCGTCTTTGATCTCTGGAATTGAACCGACAGCCTCTCGGCAGTAATCACACTCATGAGATTCCTGACACCTCCAGCCTTTTACCTGGGTGGGAGAAGCTGCACTTTGCTTCCTTGTCCATCTCTGTAAGGATTTAGCTGTATAACTTTCAGACCAAACCTTGGAGTCAATTCTGTTGGAATTTAGCATAGATGTGTGAACAGGGTTTTAACTCGTCTGTGTCAGTCTGTTGAACTCGTTCAGACATTCCCAGCTGTTAGGAAATGCAAACTGCTTTGTGATCTTCTCAATAAACCTTGACACCCTATTTAGCTTTTGAGGATGATGAGACAAGCCAAAACATGAGGGAGTTGGTACAGCTGAAAATGCTGCACGATTTGCAGTCTTTGCTCAAAAGGCAAGATATCCATAACCATATATCCTTTATGGAGGGCTGCATTTGCCTTGCTGTGACCATTCCAAAGGGAAGGTCTGGTGTCACCTCTGCTTCCCACAGAAATGAAGAGCACAAACTTTACAACACCATGTACTCTGCCCATATTGATTAACAAACTCCCTAAGAAGCAGAATAATATTCTTACAATAACAGCTCATTGACAAAGAATTGGACTTCTGGGACTCCTTGCAGCACAGAACCTGAAATCTGTGACGAGTCATTGGATCCAAAGACGGATCCAGCATTTTCTGCAGTGAGGGATATTATAGCAGCAAGTATTGTAACTTAGAGAGGTTTTACTGCCATTCTTTTGACATCAGACTATTGCACTGGCTTACAGGACATGAAGGGCTGTTTAATGCCTATGCTAACAAGGTAGTGTGGAGAACATATAGGAAATGTATTCCTCCATTCCTAAAGAAATATGGATAAGAGGATATTATGTGTTGCATATACTATCCTCCCATATCCATATATCCTGGTTTCAGTAAACCAAAAATCATTCCTGAATCCCATTCCCTAAAATATATTCTGGGAGAGAAATTTGAAAAGTAGTGTTGTGTGAAAAAGGAATAAAGCCAAGGCAGATTGTCGTTTGGAGTAAACTGAAATAAAAGTAGCTATTCTAATGAGCTACTGTGTTTAACAGCCTTCTTCTGAGACTGCTTTTAAAAGGGGGGAAAGTGCTTTGTATCACCTGCATGCTCTTCTGCTTTGCTGACCACGTACTTAGGCAAGAAGTTAACACCTCCATTGCTAACTGTTGTGATCCAGATTTTTCTGTCTCCAAGTCTGGGCTGCTGTTTGTCCCGCTGGCCCCACAGCAGCTCCCTCACTGCCAGAGCCAGGCAGACACTGCATGGAGCAGAGCAGGCACATCCTGAGTGCTGCTCCTCCTTCCTTCTGAGGAGCCAGACCTCATCCATCACCCACAGTTGCCTTTTCCTCCATGCTGGGAGGAAAAGGCAAAAAAAAAAAAAAAAGGCCAAACCAGAAGCACAACCACCCTGCTTCTCCAGCCCAGAACAGCATTTGGCAACTCTGGCCAATTATTTGCACTGCCCCAAAGGAAACTGGGAAAAAAAAAAAATCATCTTTGGAAGCAGACAGATTTTGCTTGCTGTCACCAGAAAGGTTACTTTCTTTAGTCTCTGGAGGCTTTGGTGGATCAATTCCTGTGCATGGGAAAATAGATTAGAAACACGCCGTCAGGTACGCTGTGCTCGAGATAGACAGATGGAGACAGTGGTATCTATCTGCTACAGGGAATTGTCAGAGGGGCACAACTCATCGCACTGGTTCTTAGAGAGCTTAATTTGCTGCTGGTAAATAATCTATTTTTTATTACCTCACATCCCCAGATTGTCAACATTCTCAGCTTTTTGCCACAGCTAATTAGACAGGCAAAAGCCTTATAGCCTAAAGAACAAGTCTGAGCTAAGCACCTGCCAAAATATCTGACTTTTTTTTCTAAGAACTGGAATGTCAAAGAGTGAAGGGGCTGCAGATCACATTTAAACGCTTTGAGCATCAATAAGATGATTAGACCCATGAGGCAAACGTTCAGAATTTCTCTCAGACTCACCACTGAGAGAAGGCAAGATAAAACTCTGATAGATAAAAACTACTGTGCAACGGTACCAAAGCTAATTATTCTGCTGAACTCTTGGAGAAATCTTGCAGGGACGTGTTGACAGCATGCTCTGTGTGGCCACTTGTGTTCAGGAAAGCAATATTTAATTGCATATGTGAATGAAGTCTCTCTGTGTAAAGCACAGCTTTCGGAAAAGAAATTGTCTGAACCAAAACAAAGAATGACCTCACCGCTAGCCAGGCAAGGCTGGTTTGGCAGGGAGAAGGGAGATTTTGTTATTTTTTTCATAGTGGCTTTATTTTGGTTTAAAAATCCTGGTTTCAAACAATTAATTTTCATAAAAAGCTCTGCACCAAGCAGAGAAGGCATCAAAGGATGCCCCCGTATCAGGTGTGCCATAACTGAGGAGTGCAAACAAACAGCAGCAAAGCATCCTTTGTGTGTCCTGAGTGGACAGACCATGGTGTTAATGGCTCAGTGTGTCCATGCCCCACATTCCTGGTGAGCTCCTGCTCCAGGCTGGCTTTCACCCAGCACAGGGAGTGCAGCCCACCCTGCCTGCAGCCCCTCCTTCCCCTGTTCATCATGAGCTGCAGCAGGTATGCTGCACCCACCAGGCTGATGGGGTGTCCAGTGCTTGTACATCTGAGGGAAGAGATGATGTTAGAGGCACTGGAGAGGGAGATGGCTCAGCCTCTCCAGCCTGAGCAGCAGTTCAGCTCAGTGGGACTGGCACTCTTTAAGGAGTGGTACCATCAAGCTATTGGCTACCTTTGGCTTTCCATGGTTGTGAGCCCCAGCACCTATTTGTGCCTTTGGAAGTCATCCCAGAATTTACTGACTTGTGATTACTTGTCAGGGACCCTGTTCTCTCAGCTAAAGTGAATAACCTGCTTTTTCTCTATATTAACTTTTACTGCAATAACTTTTTGTACTTTTCTGTTTCTGATATTGCAGAGAGAGAGATGGAATGGAGTTCAAGCAAGGAAAGTGGAGATATATCATCTGCCTGCACCAAAGTATGAGCAGTCACCAGCTGATGTCATACATTGCTTGATGACGTTGATATTGCTGGAAAAAAAAATCTCTAGGACTGAAAATAGTAAGGATGGAAAAAAAAATGGCAGACTGTGTGCTTCTTTTCCTGATTGAATAGAAGGTGATAAACTTCTTTTGGTTCCATTTATAGGCATGGTCTTGCTTTATATTGATTTGCTGTTCTTAAAATAAAAAAAATAAAAAAATAAAAAAAAAACCTCCAAATAACTTAGGGGTACAACAAAACCCACTGTATTCTGCCAATGCCTTCTGAATAGCAAACCATAAGGCATCCTTCTTCTCATTCTCCATGCTGTAGATGTTCTCTTCTATCTCCATAGATTTTATATTTTCTGAAACCAGCCCCACTTTGAGATGGATTATACCTTCTCCCTTGTATGAACTAACTTTGCTTCAAACTCAGGCTCCAGTGCAAGAGCACTGTACCACCCCCAGAGAAATCCCTGTTATAACAGATATAAAATATGTATTTATGGTAACCCCACTCTTCTGTCACTGCATGAGGGCCTCTCACAGGTTATAACCTGGGCACTACTAAGCACTGCAAGCTGTCTGAGCTGCTTGCTGCAGAGATGGGCTCCCAAAGCTCCTGTTGAGGAGGGGCAGCAGGAGAGCAGCTGGGTGGATGGCTGGCAACTGCCCAAGGTCAGCCAGCACAGATGGGGAACTCTGCATGGTCATGAGTGAGAAGAAAAGTCAAAATGCTGACATTTTTCTTTCACTTCCTTGAGTTGAGGCTTGAATAATATTCAGTGCTTTTAGTTGTTGTTGTTTACCTGAGTTTTTGAAATTCAAGTTCTCTTTGTCCCCCTTTTCTCTTGCAAGGAAATGAGTGAATTCTTGTCACGATTCATTTCAGTCTGAGGTGTTTTGTGGTGTTTTCTCTCCTAGGCAGAAATGTCTGGAGAAATTGGCAGGGCTCTATGGTCTGGCTTTGCTATTCAAAGTGTATCGTTCTGCTGAGAAAGCCTGAAGGATTCCCAAAGCAATGATGTGAAAATCAAGGTAAGCAGTGATTAAATTAAGTGCAGAGACCAAATTAAAATTGGACATTCTATTATGTGTCCATAGCTGGAAAGGGAAGTTAAAATTAAAATCCAAAAGGCACTGTGACCACTCTCTTTTCTTAGCTCTGGATATAAAAGTCTGGCTTTTAAAATCTTTCTTCATTCAGGGCAAGGTCTGCTTGATTCTAGGACAATATTGAGTCAGGTTTAATGTGTCAGCCTTTCCTTTGAGAAGTGCATCACACACATGGGCACCTACTGCAGAAGGTGGGGAAGGAACTGGCAGCGACAACTGAGGTGAGGAGCTGAACTCTCTCTTTTTCACACATAAATATGCACACGTAGATGTCTTTCATATCCTTCCTTGTGTCTATTTCATCGGCTGCTCTGTCAAGTTTGGGTGTTTTAAACTAATTTAACGCTCCACATGTCCAGTGAGAGCTGCTCAGGCCGAGCATGGCATGTTTGCAGTTGGCCCTGAGCTTCCCCAGGGGTGCTGAGGTTTGGGCAGGGGCCCTGCAGTGCTGCTGGGTGTGGGGTACTGAGCCCACCTGGGGGCTGTGCTCACACTGCACACAGGGAGCCAGAGCAGCAATTTATACAGCACTCTGTGGTGCACCTCCACCTTTGCTGGCAGCCAGGTTAAGGCATCTCAGAAATCAGAGCCTTGACAGGGAAATCGCTGCGTTTCCCGGCTCCCCTAGCCTGGAAATGCATTCCCTCTCTGCCAGGACTTGAGAGAAATGCATCCATAATCCACTGCTCCTGTTTATAGGAGCAAAGCTTGCTTTACTGTGCTTGAATTTAAATAAAGGTATTTGCACATCCCTGATGAATTTTTTCCGCCTGTATTTTTGTCCATAATAGACTGCCTGTGTACAAGCAGTGACTGATCAATTGTTGGGGGTTGTTTGTTTTCAAGGCAACGCGTGGGTGATTCTCGATCCTCCCCTGTGACAGAGCCTGCTGTTATCAATATGTTCCTTTCTTTTCACTGGGAATGCAGCCTGCAAAAGGCATGGAAAGTAAATGGGGTCTGCTCTAACTCAAGGGACAGTCAGGGAATGTGTTTGGTAAATCAACTCCCAAAGCCTCTCCCCCTTCGGAAGCGGCCAGGGCAAGACCCCCACTCACAAGGTGCAGTGCAGTCTGAATGTTTTGTATCTTTTGCTAATTAACAGGAGTTAGTCTTTCAAAGTATCTGCAGCGAGTGAGAACGAAGAGGCTGGAGTGAGTGCCCTCTGTGGTCTCTAAAGAAAGAAATTTGCTTTTCCAGGGGAATGGGAAGATTAGAGAGAGTCCTGACTTGGGCTGTCAGGTCTCTAAAGCAAAATCCACGCTTGGTGGGGCCAAAAATGCAGCACCCATAGAAGTGTGTGAGAACAGTGTTTTCCCACCTGTGAGTTCAGCAGGTTCAGTGAGCAGCCAGAGGGAGCCAAGGGCTCAGCCCAACACAGATGTCACCCTGATGGGTGTGGGTGCCACCCTGGAGCAGCCATGAGGACACATACAGGGCTGGGAGAGCAGCTCCAACTCCACATCCCTTCAGTCCTGACCAGAGGGTGCCAGAAAGTTGTGTCCTGCCAGAGATGGACACACTCTCTGTACCTCCTTTTCCTCTTCCACACTTCATTTATTTGCTTTATCAAGGCATAGAGACACAGAATAGTCCTCACGTAGTTTTTGCCCTTCCTCCTGTGGAGGGGTTTCTGTCTCATTTGGTGGCTTGAGGCAGTGCTGCAGTTCAATGAGGAGGTGCAGGGGCTCAGCTGGAAATGCCAGCGTGCCTGCCAAACTGTCACCTGAGGTGTTTTCAGACGAGGATGTCTGCAGAAATTACAGTGAGCCTTGGCATCACCAGGCAGAGCCACTCTCTTTGCTCCACTGCTGACTAATACAGACAGCATAGTCTGTCACCCCATTAGGAAGCAGTAGCTGTACTAGAAATAATTAAAAAAAAAAAAAAAAAAAGAATGGAATTCTGTAGGAGCAACTTTTATTACCAGGAAAGAAACATCTCTCATATAAAGAGTCAGTCCATTGCTGCAAATTTAGCCGATTTTCCTCGTATTTCCCCATCCATTTCACTCTGGCACGGTGTGTGCCCTGCAGCAGGACACTACCACTGCCCTGGAGGTGCCCAGGTGAGCAGCACGGCCTCTCCAGTGGGTTTGCCTGGATCCTGGTGCCTGCAGAGCTGCCCTTTGGGACAGCTGGGTGCACTGGGAATGCCCCTCTGTGCACCAGCAGCTCTGGCAGGGCAGGACTGGGCACCCTCAGGGCTGACCCCTCCAGCTGTGCAGGTGCTGCAGATGTTGAGGGGCATTGCTGAGCTCCTGCTGCTCTTGGGCTGCTCAAACACAGCTCCCCTTGGGAAAGGGGAGTTCCAAAAGTGCCATTCCTCACCACAGCGTTTCGTTTCTCCCAGAAATTTTGAGTGGGGATGTTTTTTGTTGGTTTAAGTGTGTGGGGGGGATTTCCCTGCCTATCCACAAGCTCAGTTTGGTCTCTATCAAGCTGTGCTTTTTCTGGCTCATGCTTCATTACCAATAATAATAAGAGTTTTCTGAACAAGAGAGGTCTTGAGGCTTTAGCATTTTCAGCAGTCCAATGTGAGGAATATTATCTCAGCTCTTGTGGACCTGAATCCTCATTGCCTGTGTGGCACCCTCCCTCAATGGCACCAGCACAGCTGAGAAAAAACAAGCATGAACCTTTCCTATAGTGAGAATTTCAAGGGCATTGTCTCATCCAGGTCCAGCTTTATGTGCCTGTAACACTGAGATTTTTCACCACTTTACAGGACATCCTACAGTTTTCTATCTTCTTTCTGTACATCTTGTTCCTGGTAGTCTATTTGTATTTTACCAGCTTAGTTTGTGAGGCTCTTTTCTTTCTATTTCATCCTTTGGTTCTTGTTTTTTGAATTCCCAGATTTCCTCTGAGGAACCATCTGGAGCAAAAATATATCTGTTGTCCCTCTTAGGTCTTAACAGCTGAGAAAGCTAATAACAGAATTTCTGTGCCTGGTCCTTTACCTGCTCTCTCTTACTATCCATTGCAGTAGATGATGGGTTTATTGTCAAATTTAAAAAAATAGGGAAAGATTGCTGGTCCAGCTGGAGGAGTGCTGCTTTGTGCTTCGTTTGTCTGGGAGATATTTTAAGTTGGCTTGAACACACTGATTGGTAAGACCAGGATTGCTGAAAAGCAAATAAAACCTTGAGGGAGTTGGAGACAGTTTTTTCTTTATTCTAAAGAATATATTAGCCTTCAGTTCAGAAATAAATCACAAGTTCCAGAAATCCTGAGTCTCTTGCTTGAGCCTCTAACAGGGTATGAATAAATGTGCACTCTGTTGCAGCATGTGCTGGGAGTTAGATATTTCTGCTTTGCTAACCCTGATGGCTGTGTTTGATTCTGTATCTACCTCAGCCAAACCCAAGGAGTGTTTCATTAATTTGGGGAATGCCAGAGCTTTTGAAAAATCAAATGTCTCACTCAGATCATCTATTTTAACTTCAGTATTATTGCAGCCAAGGGACGGTAAGCTGTGTCATGGCTTTGTGCCCAGGAGCAGCATTTCAGGTGTTTGTGTGCTGCAAGGCAGTACAGTGCATTTCCTGCAATACCTGCCTGGCTTGCAGAGTCCAGCAGTGCTGATCTTCTGTGCAGGCAGAATAGAAAGAAGTCGACTCCCTCTGTTAATACAGATATTCGTATTTAGAGCTGAGTTTCCTAGTCTTGCTTTGCTGGTGCCCTCCCTCAGCACTGCTGGCAGCAGGGCACAGTGCTCAGCTCTCCTGGTGACATTCCTGTTCTCAGTGAACAGGGATTGTGGGGACAGGACTTAAGAAGCCTAACTGTTACCAAATACTGGGAACAGAGCCTTTGGAAATCTTTTAAGAACCTTTTGGTTCACTCTAAAAAAAAAAGTGTGCCTACTTCTGACAAATACTGGGAGTTTTACAGTCTGGTTTTCTGTAGGAATCCTTACTTACTTTCTATAGCAAGTCTCTGTGTGTGTGTTTTCCTCCACTAGAACTCTCTGAGCCTATTGACAGACTTAAACTCAGTCTATCACAGGTCAGAAGTCCTAAAAGAAAAAGATAATTAAATTCCTGTATGTTTTCCTGAGAATAGTCAGATGCAAGAGACTAGAGCTGGAGTATTCCCAGTAATAGTTTTAATAACTTCTGAACCCTGCTTTGGCATGGACTTAATGATCCCCTCACATCCTCCCCAGCCTAATGAATTTTATGACAGTTAAAAGCTCAGTGTGATTTAGTTGACAGGGTTGTTTTTTTTTTATTTAAAAGGTCGTCCAAGAGACACCAACAAATAACAAGCAGGATTTCTCCATTGCTTTTGCTGATCGAACAGATCATTTCTCTTCTGGAGTGCCCAAGGGGTTTGGATCCACACTGAGCTGATGGAAAGCAGTCTTTGGCACAACTCTCAGATGTTCATCATGGGCTTTCAAACAGACCTCTGATTCCCCCTCTTGAGTCATTTTGGTTAAATTTGTCTTTCAGAATTAATTTTAAACCCAGATAATAATTGTTCTTGTTGCTGAAATAGACTATCTTTCTTTTCTCTTCAGAAAATGTACATCACTAGCACTTAGACAGAAAGAGAGAAATGTTTAAATAAGTCCAAGATGCCATTTTGGGACTAAACTATTCTTAGCATTTACAAGGAGGAAAATATTTAATAGATCTATCATGTGTGTTAGTAAAAGAAATTCACTGTAAGACATTTACAGGATTGTGGCTTTAAACTGTACATTCCTCTAGGCTTTTTTTTTTTTTTTTTTTTAATCTTTAAATCCTCACAATTATATTTTGGCACTTGAAATGGCTCTGGGAACACCAGGAATCAGGAGAGCCCACTTGGTTCTCTGGGTGCTCAGATTGTAGATGGAGTGTCAGAAAACACGAGCCCCACTCCAAACAACTGGCACTCACCTGTATAGATAAAAATATGTTAGGATAAAAATATATTAGTCTTTAAGCACAGCTTTTCATTAACCAAAGTTTAAGAATTGTCTGTAGTTATTAATCAAACATTACACAAGATAGCTGGAAATGCTCCTGGTTTTGTCATTCCTAATGATTCCCTCTGTGCTGTCTCTCCTTTTTTTCATGATTTCTTAAATCAGCCTTAAATCAATTGTTGTCATATATGCTGAGAATCTTGATTCTAAGCATATGAAGAAAACTCTCAAGACTCTCCAAATCTTGAACCCAAAATCATATTTAGCATGAATGCTGGTTGCAGCCCAACCAGGAAAGGTGGGCAATGCTTGCTCTGCTCCCAGCCTCAGCAAAGCTCTAACAGCCACAGAAAGAAATGAGATACTTTAGAATTTAGACTGGAAATCACCTGAGAACAAGAGCACAAGAATTTGCTTCTCTTCTTGTGTGTTGCCCATGGCTGGGCATTCTCTGAGGAGCTGAGGAGATGCTCCCAGAGGGCTCAGCCACAGGGACAATGTTGAACAAGGTCCCCAAAGGAAGATCCCAAAGGAAGGCAAGGAGTGTGTCCCAAGGGAGACAGCCCAGGATCCAACCTGGGATCTCTGTGGATCTTTCCACACAAAGAGGTTGCAGAAGGTGTGGAGGAGAAGGGACCTGGGGCACTGCAGAGCTTTGCTTTCTCAGCTCTGACAGGAGTTCTGAGCTTCAGCTGCTGCCAGCAGGTTTATTAATTGTTAACTGCTGGTTGAAACTTCAAATTGAAGACTTGGGCTGCTTGAGCTTCATGGGATTTAGTGATTTCTCAATGCTGAACAAGACCTAGAAAAGCTGATGCTTCTGTGGGCCAGGAAATAGCAAACCTGAAAGCTTCTAGAAAGGTCCTCCCTGCCAAAAATAATGCTCACAAATTTGGTTTTCGGGTGTTTTCTTATTTTCCTGTTTGGAGATTTTTATTTTTTTTTTCGTAAAGGAACAACCTAGACAATGTGGCATTGCTCCCAAATCTGAAATCAATTTGGCATATCTTTGTTCCTCACCTATTTTTTTTTCCCCTCTTCTGGGCATCTTTAGAAGGACATTGAACATAGAGAATTGGAAGGGATGGGGAATTTGTTATCGGTGACTGAAATATGTGAGGAAAATTAGATGTACTTAGTGGACAAAGGTCAGAATTAACATTTATGTATCTGAACACATACATTTAGAGGAAATGGTGTGTTAAACCTGAACCTCTATTAGCAATGATCACAAAATTCAAATAAAACATTTTCATATTAGGAAACAAAAGTTTCTCACCAATTTGTTGCATGCTGGATGTTCTGGTATCCCCAACTATTTGAGGAAATGTTCAGAGAGAACTCTGGTTTCTGAAAACACCAGTCCCAGATAAACAGCCAAACTCAAATGCTTTGCTGAGCTGATTTTCAGACATTATGTCTGAAGCTTTGTATTTTTTCTCTGTGTAGATCCTGAATCCCTGAAACATGTGTGATTCACTTAGAATTAATCTTGTCTCCCTCCACACTGCTGTTTTCCCAATAGCTTTATTTCCCTCTCCTCTCACCCCTCCCAAAATGAACAAAAGCTCTCCTGTATGAAAGGTGGTCCCTGCCGGGCACAAAGCACTCAGAGTTTCATTCTGGTGTGAGGCTTTTGCTGACCTGGGCAGCCTTTCAGTGAGCTGACCCAAATCCCACAACCCCCTCAAAAATACGTCTAAACCTGCCTGTCTGATTTCCATCAAGGATTGGGATTCTCGGGTCTGGTTGCTTGGCTTTATTTGTGTTGTTCCAGTTCAGCTTTTCGGCACATCACAAACACATTTACAAACACCTTGAATTATGCATTTCCCACGGGGTGAAGAATCTTTACTCTAAACCCTTTGTATTTTCTTATATCTTATTCCGGTGCCGTAGCTCCCCGAATGGAAGGTAGCTGTAAAAGCTAATTTAACACAACACCATAACACAGCCCACGGTTCCTGGGGACAGCAAGGCAGGGGTTGCAATGTTTGGGGGTTTGCTGGTTGAGGGGTTGCAATACAATAAGGCTCCTATTTTCCTCTGCAATAAACCCTAAAGCCCTCGGTGTGTAACCCACCAGAATGAGTTACCTAATGATGATTTCCAAGGGATCCGTGATTTGCAGGCGCCATCGTCTGGGCACAGCCTCTGTTTGCAACTGGAATTAATGGAGTTGGCTCAGAGACACAAACTTTGGAGCCTCTGCAAATCTGCAAACGGCTCCTGCTAATAAAACAGCATTATTTTCCTCTAAATAAATAAATGTGTCTGCGCCCCCCAACACTCACACACTGTCTGTGAGTGTTTAGAGATGATAAATTCTATGTAGTAAAGATGGATTAATCCTTTCTTAAAGATTTAATTATGTCCTGGACTGTTGGGACTAAACCCATTAAATCAAGATGGGATTTCTAATCTATCAGCACGTCTGTTCCAAGCAGGCTGGTGTGCACCACAGGCAACTCGTCTGTGAGACACAAACCCCTGGTTCCAGGCCATGAGACCCTGCCAGGCTGCTGCTTCAGCTCCGTGCCTCGTGGGTGTTGTGCTCGCTGCTCTTTGCACCACTGTCTGTTGGAGAATCTTTTAGGGTTAAAGCAGGGTTAAATGGGAACCCGAACCATCTTTGCACGCTCAGGAGCTTCAGTCATTTATCTGATGATGAGGAAGAGAAGATCACCCTTCTGTGATCAAAAAAAAATATATCCTTTGTTCACCCAGTGCACAAAAACATTAGTCTTTGCTGCCAGTGCCTCCCAGGAGAGGAGCAGACACTGAACCTGTGTGAGTCCAGGCACAGCAGCCAGGGCAGGGTTCAGGAACCTCCTTCTGTGAGCACAGCTTCTTCCACAACGATCCGAAGAGCCCGGCTCTCATTTGCTTCTCTTTTCAAAACCTTTCCCGTGCTTTTTGGGGGATTCCCTCTGGCAGAAGTGTTCCAGGGCACCGGTGTTTCACACTGTTTTCCGTGGCTTTGACAAGAACAGGACAATGGGCAGTTGGACCCCAAAGGTAAAATCCTGGCAGCTCTGAAGTTGATAGGATCTCCTAATACCTCTGCTCTGGATATATTGCCTTTGCAGAGTAATTCAGATGGATAAATATCTAATGAAACATAAGAAAAACAGTGTATTTTCAAATGAGAATCACTCTGGAAACAGCAGAATTGGTGAGCTGGGACAGAGCAGATCATAGGCACATGTTTTTGCTGTTCCTTCCCTCCTGCTTTCTTTTCTAAAATTCCTATCGGTCCCATGAGGAGCAGGAGAATAAACCTGTTGTCAGTTTTATTGCAGAGCTGGCTGCCTAAACTGATGTCTCACTGCAACATGGTTATAAAAAGGAAAAAAAAAGAAAAACTGCCAAAAAAGCCTTGCTGATGTAAATGATATTCCTGTTGGAAGACTCTCCAGGAAAGGGCCTCTGAAACAGGAGAAGCCTAATGCATACAGCAGTATTTTCAAAACACCGACTTAAAAATTTAAAGCCCTATGGCGTTTTTTGTTGGTTTTTTTTTTTTTTTTCCCTGCTGTAAAGTGTGAGCAGAGCTGCCTGGGCTCTGCTCTGAAGAGGATGGAGAGTGCAGATCAACACAGTAAACCACGGCAGCCCGGTGGTGATGCGGTGATGTGAATTTTAAATTAACCTGCAAGACAAATAATTTTCCATATTTTGGAATGCAGCCTGACCTAAAATTTTACATTTACGTGTTCATTACAGCTCCAGGAAATTACCATCATCGGCATCCCCGATTTCTAGTGCCCAACATATGGTGTTCTTTCTTCTCTTTCTCCTTCACTGAGGGAGGCATTTTGCTGATATAACTCCTTGTGTCATTTGGATGAGGCACACTGTTGATATAAATTGTCCCAAGGTCTGGCAGGATTGCTCAGTTGTAGGCTGTGTGTACTCTCTCCCCAGGAATCACTGCATCCCTTGCCAAAGCCAGGCTTGTCATGTTGTATTTGAAAATGTCAATACACTTGGAAATTTCATTAAAATCTTAACGTTGTCTTGGGTTTGCATAATTAGGATGGATATCTCATGAGAATATTTTTCCCTGTGATGCCTCTTATATTTCTTCCTTATAGCCAGGCAGAGAGCAATACCAATACAAAGCTCACTGAATTCATGTGCATTAAAATGAAAAATAACCAGGGAAAGGTACTGATTTCTGCATGTCCAGAGTTCAATTTGCTTTATTTTGGGACCCACATGGTGAGCTGTTCATTTGTTACACTCATTCCAAGTGGCCTGTCACTGATGAGACACCAGGCTTCCCAGAAGACAGTTCAAGGGATAAGTCATGCTCTCTCAGAGCCCTTAATGCCACCTGAGAGCCAGAACTGCACCTTCTGTGCACTACCAGCTCTTGCCTGTTCTTCATTGCCACTGCTTCCTTCAAAGGGGATTTAATTACCAACTTTCTCTGCTCTCTGCTTGAAATTTTAGAGAGGAAAAAAAAAAATATATAAGGATCCATTTGACCTCTCTTCTGAAAAGCAGTGATGTGAAATGAATATTTGTTGGACTATTGATCTTTGCTTGTTCTTAAATACACTGCAGCCTTAATAAATGCCTTTGGTCCATCCCTCAGCTGGTGTAAATTACCACGGCTCAATGCAGCTGAGCAGATTTACATCATCTGAAGACACACTCCTTGGCGTGCTGGAGCAGCTGCTTCTCAAAGAGGTGGCAGCCAGTGTGCCACTGATAGCACACCTCACCCTCCAACCCACCCCTGCCCTGCTGTGATCAGGCAATTTTGGGGAAGAAAGGCAAGCATTCTTGCTTTTTGGGGTGGTTTCTATCCTGTTCTCTGTGTTGCTTTGCTTGGCTCACACGACACAGTGGGGCAAGGGTGACTTTTGGGGTGCCTGCACACCCCACAGCCCCCACGCTCTGGGCTCCCTGTGCCTCTGCTCCTCACCCCTGAGCCAACCCCACTGCCAAAGTTATTCAGTGTGCAAGTGCTCTCACTTTTATGGGCGCTTTATGACTCTTCTGTGTGGAACATATAATTTTAATGGGTGGAAATCAAATTAACTCTAAGCCCCACTTGACTAGTGCTTCTTGTGAAGACAGTGGAAATTCTGTTTGCTGCATTCCCACCTCTCCAAACTGTGGTGACCTCTTGGCCTCCAATGCTTGCTGTGTGCAGTGGGAGTCCAGAAATCAGAACCATTTCATCCTGCTTTGCTATTTCACAACAGTTTGGATCTTTATAAAGCAAAGAACTCAACTAAAATACTGCCTCACTCAGCACACGTGCACATCGATGGAGAGAGGACTCATCTCCATTTGCAAGCTGCTAATTGTGAAGTCTTGCAACACAACAGGGATTGTGCTGGGATGTAGAAATTCTAAATAAGACACAAATCAAGACCGACTTTGAATTTTAAGAAACCTTCGTCCATTACTTGGCTGTATTCCTCTGCCATTTGAGATAGTCAAAGGGAGTTGGGAATAATTGATCCAATATAAATCTCTGACTTCAAATGCCTGCCCTCTTCTTGCATGTCTGATCTCCTCTTCCAGGCCTGCTGAATACCTCTGCTTTGTATGCATTTCTGGATGTGCTTTTACCTTTTCCAAACAGTTTCTGTTAACTAGTTGTAATATAAGCAAAAAATTGCAATTAGATGTTCTATTGATTTACTCATGAGGTAGGTATGGCAATTGTTGGGTAAGTGCATGTTGGTAAACACTATTTGGCATCTCAAAAGTGAAAAATAGATTAAGATTATAAAAGACCGTAAAATGTCCTGAAGGCTGCTCCTGTATCTGTTGGAAAGGCTTGCAAGGCACGATAATTTATATAAAATACCTTCAAGAAGAATTTGGTTGGGAAAGGAGGGGGGATCATGTTTTGGGCTTGCAGATTTTATCTGATTTTTATTGCCATCCTAGACATCCCTCTGAGCTTTTCCTCTCTCAGACAGTTTGGCTCTGCTGTCTGTGTTTAAATATTCACTGTTTCTTTGCAGGTGCATTAATTTTACCTGTAATTCAGTTTGCTTAAGCCAAGGCAGCACATTTTCTAGGTGGTCAGGGCTCATGATTTCATAATGGGGATTATGCATTACTGCTAACTGGCTCCTTTTCTTAATGAATCTTCCTGTACAGTGTGAATTCATGTGAAGATGCACCACTATGTGGACTTGCATTATCTGTGACCTGATGATTACTCTCCAGTGGCAAGGTGTGATGTTATGTACGTGTGTCTGTCCCCACAATGTGATCTTGCTGTCCTTTGGGAGGGGACTGAGGTGATCCAAGGCACTGTGGGCTCCTCAGCTCCCATCCTAGGGTGTCATTTTTAGCTCTGATGTAGTCCTCAGCTGGGAAGCAATGGCTCTGACATACAAATACCACTTCCACAAAAGCAAATGAAAATTGTGTGTGTAGCCAAGGACCACACTAGGTGAGACAAATGCATGCTAACATCCTAAATCAAAGAATCTGCAGCAGGAATGACAAGGTACAGTTTATACCTCCAGTGTTGCTGACAATCTGGAGGTTTAGGTTTGTTTGGTTTTTAAAACAAGTCTAATTTTTGTTTTACAGACACTCCCAGCCTCCCCTGAGCAAGCAAGCAGCAAGATTTCAACTCTTCTTTCCAGCCTGATTTAAATGAGCTGAGCCAAGCAGCCAGACCTGGGTGCAAATTTTGTATCCCATTGAGTCAGACAGCTGTAAAGGCCACTCTGGGCTCTAAGGTCTCTCCAAAACTAAGGATTCCTCATCCTGGCTAATCATTCAATCCTTGTCCTTCACCCTTTTAAGAGTGTTTTTTCACTTGAAAGTTTCCATTCCTTTCACACCAATCAAGCTTTGGGTCTCCAGTGCTGCTGTAAACATTTCCCAGGCACCCGGGCAATCTGCATTGGCACCAGCAAGGGGCATTCACAGGAGGAAACTTTTGGGGAGGGGATCAAATGTTTGATCTGGAAATCACACGGCGAGAATGAAGGTGGGATTTCATGCCATTGTTTCACAGAATTGCTCTTTTTGTGCTTTAGTTAGCACAGACAGGAATTTATGCTGACATTGCAGAGCTGGAGTTTGAATCTTTTCCAAACTTCCTTACTGACCAGGAGCCTTAAAGGTTTTTGAGAACTACAAAGGAACATCTGTGCAAGAGAATTCATTGAACAGACATCTGCTAGAGCCTCTCCAGGGCTACCTGCACCCTGCTTGGTTTCCTGTTATAGATTGTTTTAGAGGGGGTTTTGGCATCCATCCGATTCTGTCAGATCTTCCAGCACAGAGCATCTCTTCTGATCTCATTCATTCTATTTGTTATCGTTATTTTTCAGTGCATTTTTATCATTCACAGGTTACAATCCTGACAGAATTATAGTTCAGACTCTGTGGTGTCTTTTAGGCCGAAATATTCTTTTCTATTTCTCACCTTTGACTCTGGTAGTGGTCCCATGAAGAGTTACCCTTATCTAAATCTCCTCTAGTCTATTTTGCAGCAACAGGAGCCAGTGTAGCTTGAACTTCCTCATGTGTAAACTTGCATCTAAACTCTGCTTTTTATCCCTTTGCACTATTTACTCTTCAAGCAATATTTACTCTTCAAGTTTATTAGAAATATCTTTCATCTTTGTAGAAATTACTTACACTGAAAGATATTCTCTGATCAAATTTCTGGTCATGATGCTGGTCTGGGAAAATGGGTATTTCCATGCAGATAGCAGGAAGGAGCCCAGGTCCTTGCAGCATCAACAAGCACCTTGAGCATGGTGCGGTCCCAGACAGCCTCATGTTCATGTCCAGTCCCTGACAACAAGGTGCAAGACCCTTTCCCTGGGGATCCCCAGCTGTGCTGGGGGCAGCAGCCTCAGAAAGAAGCAGGATGGTTCCTCTGGAACCCAAGAGCACCCAAAATGATTAAGATCATGTTAGAGGGAGATTTTTTTCCTGTGCTTGTGCACATGAACTATTCTGTAGTGTTTGGATGTTGTGTGTCCCCATGTCACCCTCTGCGTGCACGTGTGCATGTGCCACTGTCCCACTTGGGTAAACTGGGATCATGCTGGAGGGGTGGAGAAAATAAACCTTGCCAGCTCAAAAGGAAGTTAGTCACTGACCTGTTTCACAGGGAAGGCAAAAAGCAAAACCACAGCCTACCAAAAAGAAAATATGTATGTAAGGGACTGGATTGATATATATGAAGCCTCTAAAAACTTCTTAAATTTTTTTTTTCACAAAACTGAAATTAGCTGGAAGTGTCTCAGGGTAATACATAAAACAAGATGGCACAGATGTCAAGCCTAAATTCTGTGCTGATTTATGAGATTATGCTTCACAGTTACAAGAGTGATATCTGGGGTGGATGTGGGAAGAATGAAGAGAGGACACCCCACCACTCCTCTGCAGCAGGTCTTTCTTTCCCACGTGGTTCTGTGCTGAAAGCTTGCACCATGACCTGCATGATCAGAACTAAACACTGGGATTGTGACAAATTCAAATACAAATGGAATGGAAACACAAAAACCACAGCTATCTGTGGGGTAATGCTAACATCCAAATAATTGGAAGAATTGTGTGTGGACTTGGATTTGAAAAACAGAAGTGCAGATAGTTGCCTAAGCAGAAAAAGTATGCTAGAATGGGTTTTTTAATGGGTATAATGTGAACAAAAGGCAATGACAGGTCATTTTATATCCAAGACACTGTGATCTGTCAGCGGATTTCCTCCAGTTCACATCTGACCTTCAACACTGGGTTAAGTTTTCATCCAGTGAAGGAGGGCATGCTGCTGGATGCTCCTTGAGCAAATATCTGCAAAGAATGGGGAGGAAAGCTCCCCATGTGTCATTTCAGGCCATGCTACGTGTTTAGTTTCTAAAGTTAGGACAGCTCTCCACTGGAAAGGGAAATATTGAACTTCCTCATGAGGGACAAGAGGAGCTACTCAGTGCTGTAGCTCTTGGTCTTCATAATCTGAACCTTTCCTTGTTGAACACAGAACAAGCACGAGCCTGCTAACCCCTTTTTAACCCTGTTTTGAGTGAAAGGTCAGATTACACGACCTCTTGTCCCTTCCAACATAACTTACTCTATAATTCTATCTACCTGCTTTTTTTCTCAAAGCTTGCTGTGGGTGTCAGGACTCCTGACAGATCACACTACTGGACATTTTCAAGGATAGTTTATTGAGTGCCCAGGAAGACACAATTATTCAAATATGTACCAAATTATGCTGGGGATAAAAACATCCTTGTCAGAAGAAATGTGAAAGCAGAGATATTTTAAAAAAAAAACCACAACAACAACAAAATAAATCCCTTAACACATAGAAATACAGAACAGAGGATGGGGAGAAAAAGGAAGTAACAATTTAGTGGCCACAAAGATCAGACACAGACTGTGTCTGGAGATTCATGTAATCATCAGTGAATAATGTTTGGTGGCACTTGAAAGTGGAAGAGGTTTTGAATGGATCCATGGAACCTCCAGAGCCTTTTGAAGCCAGAGATAACGAGTCTCTGCATGTCTTCACTGGTAAGCTGTTCCAGTTGCAAGATAAATTAAATTTAGGGGGAAAAAAATGAAACCTTCAAGCATCCAGAGTTAATGTTGCAGTTCAAATAATTTTTCCATTCACCCAGGTGTTGGGTGCCCGCAGACCTTTTTGTGGTGCTGGAAAACCAGACTAAAATGGTGGGAAAGGACAGCAGCCAGGATATTTTTCTGGCTGTGTGGTTACTGGCAAAGCCAGGCTTGGACACTGGAAGTGGTTTGGTTGTGTTTTTTTAACAGTGCCTTGTAGGAATCAAGGGACTGCCTGCAGGATTCCTCTGTTCCCATGCACCAGGCTCTTTTTAGAAGTCCCCAGAGCAGTTCTAGATCTTGCCCCTGGTCCCTGATCAGGGATTACCAGGGATGTTCATGTCCTCACCTGCTGGGATGAGAAGGGGGCTGAGCCTCATCTGGTGGAGACAGGGCTGAGGAGCTGTGTCCTGGCACAGCCACACCAGGGCACTTGGTGGCTCTTTCCCCTGGGAAGGAAGGTGGGAAGGCAGAGTCCAGCTGCTGCAGCAGCTCAGCATGGTCCCTGTGAGGAGCAGGACACTGCTGGGTCCTGGAGTGTCACACCCAGGGATGGTCCCCGTGAGGAGCAGGACACTGCTGGGTTCCCACAGGACACTGCTGGGTCCTGGAATGTCACACACAGGGATGGTCCCTGTGAGGATCAGGACACTGCTGGGTTCCCACAGGACACTGCTGGGTCCCCATGGCTCCCTGAGGGTCACTCAGGTGCTGCCCTTTGGGCTCTCAGCTTGCTTTGTGTGTGATTTCTTCCTCAGCAGCACCACAAGCCCACACCATCCATCACCCAGCCCTAAAAACTGACAGGGATGCATTTTCCAGAGCCAGGCAGCATTTTGCAAGACATAAATCTTGCAGGTGCTCGAGGAGGGCTGGTTCCATGAGGGCAGGGACTGACCCTTGGTGCTGCCCTGGGTTTGCAGGGATGGGTCTGTGCTGGGGCTGGCTCAGTCTCCAGGGATGTGGAATTCTTTGCACGTGTACAAATGATGGAATGGGAATGTTTCTGTTCCTCTACAAATCCAAATTTCTCGTTAAAATTGGTCATTAGTGAAATTAGTGAAAGTATCTATTAATATATGCATTATCATTTGTGAATCTGCTGCAGGCCCACCAGCTCAGGAATCAATTTAGATGGCCATTTCTGTGGCTTTGGCTGGATAATACACACGGCTGAGTTAATTCACATTAAGCATTAAACCCCTTGCAGTTTTTGCTCTTTTTAACAAGTGTTAGCAATGCATAGATTTTTTTTTTTTAATTTCAACTTTATAGGCTAATTTTGGCTTATTCCAATTTTATATTTAAAACAATTTCCTTCTTTAACATGTTTTCAGGGATAATCTGTTACTGAGAGCACTAATGACCTTGGATATTAAGTTCTAACTTTTATTTCCCTGCAGCTGCTTGTGGTATCAATATGGAGGAGGCACAGGGCAGCTCTGGCAGCTCTGATGCCTTTTCCCTTCAAATGGGCTCATACCTAATGCATTTTCCTTTGGATTGTTTTGTTTTCGGTGGTGTTTCTCCTGAAAATTGCATTCCTGTCTCATCCCATGAATCACAGCTTATGTCTTGTGCGTGGGTTTCAGTATTTGTTTCCATTTCTTGTGACTCCCACATGTAAGCGGATTTTGATGCATATTGTGCTAATGTTGTGGTTGCTGCTGGCTGTGCTGCCTCTGCACCAGGTAACCTTATTGATCTTTTTTTTTCACTTCAACTACCAGCAGTTTTGCTGTGCCTGACCTAATTTCTGCCACTGAAGATGCTCTAAAGTATTGATATGAGCAGAGAGGTTATCTTTCTTTAACCATGACAATAAAAATAAGTCTGGCATTTTCCTAGGAAGATCCAGATTCCAATAGTTGCCTGTACCCATCTGAGCACAGCAGGTGAACTGAGAAATTCCATTCACTCCAGTGCAGGTTCCTGGTCTCAAGGGACCAAGAGTTTTCAGAGGAGACTATAAGCACTTTATGAACACACACATATGGGTGTCTTTAGTACAGTCCCAGATAAAAGTAGATAAATTCCTGAAGGCCAAGGACTCATTTAATTTAAGTAAGAAAATCCTTCAAAATAAATGTTTTTAATGAAGGTGCAAAACCTTGGTAATAAAGTAAAATTTTCTCTTCAGCAGCACTGGAACTACTTTTTTTTAACACATGGAAAGGTGAACTGACCTGGGGTTTTTAAGACTATTCTTTTTTTTTTAAACTGCATCCCCTTCTCTCTCCTATTTGCTGCATTTGCTGGCTGTGAGCAGAGCCTGGACTATGAGGGCTGTCTACTGCTCACACCAGCCTCTTTTTTGCATTATTTAGCTCTTGAGGAGCATCTGCTGAGCATCCATCAGCATGGGGTGTGTGCCACCACCATATGGGCAGCCAGCTGCCAGAGGAGCCAGAGAGGGGCCCTGGTGCTGCCATCCATCCCCCACAACAATGCCACTCACATCTGGCGTGCTGTGGTGGTGCAGGAACAGCAGATCCCTCATCCCTAACTGCGATGGAGCTCCTTTGTGCCAGGGGAAATTGTGTCTGCAGCTGTGGGGGACAAGGTGCATGGAGGTCATCCCTGGGCTTGGCTCATCCTGGGGGCAGAACCAGCCCTTTGGAGGGTTTGAAAGGTGCCTCTAACACTGCCTTCTGCCTCTGGCTGGGGCACAGGGAGGCAGCAGCCAC
Source organism: Brachypodius melanocephalos (assembly GCA_013398615.1). NCBI lineage: Eukaryota > Metazoa > Chordata > Aves > Passeriformes > Pycnonotidae > Brachypodius > Brachypodius melanocephalos. The sequence continues at coordinate 2,751,229 of VZSR01003816.1, forward strand.
AAAAAAAAGGTGTTCTCAAAGTCAATGGAAGGTAGGACTAGCGTCACAGCACTCAGTGCTTCGGGGCATGCTGGTCTGCAAGCCCTTGATGTCACTGTGGATGCATTTTCCACGATGTATCACATGCATGACTCTGAATACATTGGCAAAAAAAAAAAAAACCAAAAAAAAAAAACCAAAAAAACCCCAAGGCTTGCATGGTGTTTTACTGCTTGGAGGCCCAGAGGTCTAACGAGTTGTTGAGTGACCACATTTGTTAGTGGATGTTAGTGGATGTTTTGCCTTCTGTTTGGTGACCATAGTTCCTACTCTCCAACTATGAGCAGAAGGCAGGAAGGATTGTTTCGTTCCTTTGTGTCGTGTGTCCCTTTCCACAGCCCTGAAGCTGCTTTCAGATCACATTCACTCTTCTGTGTTTTGGGGCATTCAGGCTTAAATCTGAATCCTTCACACTCTGGCACGATGAGGTTACAGAAATGTTTCAGATTTTCTTGGAGTGTATTTCTGACTTAGAGAAACTCGCTGACAGTTTTTTTTTCCTTATCCCTAAGTAGCTTTGCAGTGATCAGAGCACCATTTGTCCCTCTGAAGTTCCTGAGGGCCCTTGTTGTGAACCTATCTTTCATTCTTTATCACTAGGTAGCTGCCAAGGCACATGAATTAACTCTCTCACATGTAGTTTTGCCAGAAATCTCATGGTAACATACCAAAATTAATTTTTTTACACTCTGCAGTTGGTAATTTATGAAAGGACTTCTGCCAAGAGAATGCACCACTGCAGACTGTCAGAAAATGCTATTCACATGTAAAAAGTATTTTCTCCTGGGACTCAGCCATGTGGGCAACTTCATTCATTTCCCTGAAGGAATTCCATTTAAACTAAAATTTATTACATGAACTCAATTAGCAGAAAAAAAATTATTGTTAATTTCATGCAAGCTGCCAGATGTCAAAAGGGGAAAACCTGCTTTGGAAATGTTTGTCATAAATGCAGCACCCATTCAGATGTTAAAAAAACTGGATAGAGACCCAAACCAGCCTAATTCCACAAGAGAATTCCCCATTCTCTCAAGATCCAGCTGCTTTACTCAGCTCTACAAGACTTCAGACCCAACTTCTAAAATGTATCTGAGGCTGGACTCCTTTTAATGTCAGCTGGATCCAGATGGTGAGATGCCTGCTGAGGAGCTGGTATCAGCCCTCCTGTGAGTCTGTTCTCAGCTGCAGTACAGAGCATTCCTGACACAGGGTTCACAGATCAGGCTGTACTCAATTGTTCAGTGCAGACCAATTTAGGGTTGATTTTGCTCTGAAAGGGAAAGAAATAACAGTGCAGGAAACTGTGTCTTCGTTAGGATAGGCAGAGTAAGAGAAACACTGTAGGAAAAAAAGTCTCATTCATGTGTAGTTCCTTGCTCCCTGAATTGTAAGTGCAAATTTCAGCAGTGGGATATTTAACTACCACACCCTAAAAGATTGTCCAGAGTGAGCAGAGCCTTCTTGTCTAGTAGGGCTGAAAAGCAGACAGCAGTATGATCTCCAGTTACAGCAGAGAGGACATTCAAACTTGACAAATCCTGACATTCCTGCAGTGCTCTGAATGGCCCTTTTCTGCCAAAAACACATTTAAATGCCCCAAACTGCACTGGCTGCCTCTCCTGGCACAAAGGCCAAGCCAGACAAGGAGAATCCTCTAAGCACAACCAAAGGATGTGTGAATGTGGACATAAGCTGGCATAAACAGACACTTTTTTATAGCTTGTTTCTTTATAGATACTTCTGGTTTATGCTTGCAGGAAAACACTTCCCACCAGATGCTTTTGATGTGGAGGAACATGGATACACTCATCCCTTTGCTTTGCCTCTTGGGATGACCC
>VZSR01003816.1:2753205-2772045 GCA_013398615.1 Brachypodius melanocephalos
TATCTTCTAACCTACAAATAGGTTAATTTTTTAAAGTTGTTGGCTAACTTGCATCACAGAGAGAATAAAATGATCTAGAGGTATTTTGTCGGAGTCATATGTCAAAGAAGGTCTTTTTGAGCAACCTCCTCTTCTCAGGCTGCCTCAGGTGTGGGAAGGTTTCTGATGACACCACTGCTCTCATCTCATCTGAATGTAGTGCTGGCATCCTCACCCCTCCAGTGCAGCCCGGGGACTCCCGCTGAATTACTTATCTGCTGGCATTTTGACCAGGAAGTTTGCGTTTCCTCTGGAGCCTCCAATTCCTGCAGTCATTGCCAAAATCCTGTCAGAGAGGCTGGACAAGGTCATGACTGCAATTCCTCTGTGGCTGGCAAAACCACGCTTCTCAGCTCATTGCTAGACTCCTTAGTTGTCTTTAGGAAGGTTATCATTTCAGGGAATCGCTGCTATCAAAAAGATTATTCTTAAAAGCTGCGGAGTTACTTATTCAGTCTGTCAAGCCTCGTTACATTAGAAGACTCCATGACAGAATATCTAAGAAATTTATCTTTTTGTTCATGGAAGGAAATGATGGTCCCACTAAGGAAACTGCAAATTTAATTATACAGTAGATTTCCTCACAGACAAAATTTCCAAGGACCCTCAGTATGTCAGCACTTACTTTCAAATCTTAATCCTCAGTGCTGACTTTGGTTTTCCCTCGCTAAAACACTCCGAGTGACACTGTTCATCCAAAGCAGTCCTCCAGGTCTGCACCCCTAATTCTCTCCAAGCTGTATTTGCTTCCCGAGGAGGCCAGGGGATTCCTCATTTAATGTGGAAGCGTGGAGTGCGCCCTTAATTGCAGTTTTAAATTCTTTATTAAGCATTATCTGTTGCTGCTGAGCCGAGAGACCCGTGTGCTATTCCTGGCGCTGCTCTGCCTCGCTGTGTGCCTGCAGATAAGTCGCTCAGCTGCTCAGAGCCTCACCTCTCCCCGCCCAAAATAGAGGCACTTTCCCTTGGCAAGCACTTTCCATCTGTGGTGTGCACTGGAAAAGACTTGCCAAGGTCACTGTCACTGCTCCTGTTTTGCCAGGGAGAAACTGAGGCAGGCGAGGGCACAGACCTGCCCTGGCACTGGGCATTCAGCTCCAGGCTCACCTCCCACACTTTCCAGCACCCACGAGGCCAAATACCTCCCCAAAATATTCCTTATGTGCTAAATCATCAAACTCGGGTTTGGAGTCACTGCTGAACTTCCCATCTTCCTCCCTGTGTCCTTTCTTTGGGTATGACTCTGCTTTTGCAATATCTGAGCAGACACTTTCTGAGCAGGTTTGAAAGAGAGCCCCTTTGGACAGCAATTGCAAAGCTTGAGCTAACGACCTCCCAGTTGTATTTGCCAGTTCCTTTCTCCCTAGAGAGGTCTAGATTTTTCTCTTGGCTCACAATCATTATTAAGAGGTCTTTTTCAATTTAGGGGAGAAAGATTTAGCCTCTGTATTTGTAATTCTGGCCTTTCAGAGAAAGCCAGTATAAACAGTACTGTGTCCTGGCCCAAGTCCATTCTGCGTTATTAGGGTGGCATTGATTTGAGATCTCACTCCATTAAAATTTGAAGTCTAAAGCAGTTCCTGCTACAAATGGGGTCTCTCAAGGTTTATACATTAGCTTAGTCCTCAACATTGCCAGATGGTCAAAAACTGGAATGTTTCACAAATGCTACCAGTGCCCTTCACAAAGTGACACTTTCAAATTAGTCCCCACTTCCATCCATTTACTGTAAGGTGCTACTTCCCATATGTAAGTAAAAGGTGATTCATTACTCCAGCAAGAAGAAAACATATTTTGTTGAAAGAGATTGCTGGAATTTTCTTTTTTTTAGGGGGATGAATAAGCATTTTCCTGCCTGCCACTGGGTTTTTTTTTTCAAGTCACTTGCACACTGATGATCCTGTCCCTTCCCAGTGTATCAGAAGAGAAAGGTGGGCAGGAACTCCCCAGTTCCTTCTGCAGAACTGGGTGGTCTCCAGGCAGGGGGGACCTCTCTCCTCTCTCACCCCAGCTCTCCCTGGAGACCTTTTTCTGACCAGGATCAGTGCTCCCAAATAATCTCATTTACTTTTCCTCACTATGAAGTTCATGTTTCAAATCCTCATAAGATTATTTTGGACAGGGTAGACTCTGCTCTATTTCACAGGTTATCATAATGAGTTTTTAAATTTTTTAGTTTACATTACTCATTTCTATATATTTATATTATTTCTATAAAATTTTGTTTATTTATTTTATTGGCTTCAATTTTTTTTTTCTCCACTGATCTCACTGCAACTGTGGATCCTCTCCAGGACCCCTCTCCAGGACGAGTGGGTCCTCTATGCTGACAAAGCAATGCTGGTATCACACTTATTCCTGTCATATTCCCTCGTTTCCACTCAAGCCACAGACCCAAAATGTTGAGGAGTACTAAAAAAATAGGAGTTTGTTTGCTGCCTCTTCCCCACATACAGCTCCTACTTGATAACTTCTGTGTTGATGAGATCTGACTTTAATGCAAGCAGACACATTGTCAAGTTCCCCAAAATTTCAGCCCTCCAAAATGTAGAGAAGCTGTAATTCTGGCTAGGTTTGTGTATACCTCTGTTGGTTTCTTTCTTTTAAAAGCCATTATATACTGTGTGGTACGTGATGAAGCAAGAAATTCCTGAGCTTTCACTGTGTCTAGCTCATTGATTTTTAAGAGTCTGGGAGTTTGGAGCCTCTGGAAGCAGCTTGACACGTAACGTGAAACCTGCAAATCCTGCCAATCGCCATGGAAAGGTGAGAGAGGTGAAAAAAATCATTTTACACTGTAGACTTTGGCTCATTTTTTGACACTGAGAAAAGAACTTTTGCCAGCAAAAGCAAAAGCTGCAGAGCATGGGGTGGGGAACAGAAAGCCAAATAGACAGAATTGCACTTGCTGCAGTCCCAGGACCAGCCCTGTGTGCCTTGTGCACCCTGAGCACTGCAGCCAGGGCAGCCAAATGTTCTCATGCAGACCCCAACTGCTTTTCAGACCTCAGCGAGATTTTATTTGCAGAAGAAGTCTTTGAAACAAGAAAGTGACAGGGGCTGTCACACCTCAAGGACAAGTGCACCACATTCCTGCCACAGGAGCTCGGGGTGGCTTCGTTCAGTTCAGCATTAACCTAATATTGTCTTTAACAGCCACGTGGTGGGCTGCTTCCCTCTCTGAAACTGCTCAGGTTGTGATTCTATAATCTCCCTGCTGACAAGGGCTGTATCATTCCTTAACCCCTGCTTTCAGCATTATCCCGGTGTCCACCTTTGACTCCTGCTGATGACAAAGTGGCATGTTGCTGCAGCCCCTTAAGGACACAGCTGGGACAGTGTGTGGAGGCAGTGATGAGAGCTTTCTCTAGATCCAGTGGAAGAGCTGAAAAACGCTGTGCAAACTTTTTAGTGCACAGGTAAACAAATGCATATGTCGCGCTAATGAACCTGTCTCCTTATGGAACCCAAAGCACTCCACAGAGACGAGTAAAATGACTCAGACACTTCTGTGTGATTTGCTCACCCACCAAAAATGCACAGAAATTTTTGTCTCCTGCTTCACCAGGACCAAATTTCCGCTGCTGTGCAGTAAAGCTTTATTCCCTATCTCACTGCAATGCCAGGGAGAGGGGAACAAGATAGAATCTCTTATGTGCAGGGTGACTCCTCTGACAGTACATTAGGAGGGGAAAGGAACACCAGTTCCAAGGTGCATCTCAAATGAAAAATGGAAGACTCTTTTCTTCTTTGGGTAGAGGAAACTAAAAATCAAGACCCAACACAAAAAAATCTGAGAGCAAAGTATGCTCCTTTCATGGAAATTATGAAGTGGTTCCTGTTGGTACAGGAAATGGTGTCATTCAGGTGCTGAGTTCCTTGTTTATGGTTCCCATCTCTGCCTTTTTTGGCATATCTTTCCATGTATCTGCTTTTAACAATTCAAGATCTTTGGGGGAGGGCGTGTGACATGTCACACTGGTACTTTTAAGTCCATTTCAGTGGCATCTTAGCCTGAAGCCAAATGACTGTGCAGCGTTTAAACACTACTGATATATAAACAGTTGTAGGCAATAGTATTATTTCTAACAGCAAACTAGTGCTGAGTATCCTTAAGGCTGTCACCTTCATCTAGAACTCCTGGATCTGTATGTGCCACGCAGGCTAAAACGTTCTTGTTGAAGAGCTTTGAGAAAACCCCACTAGAAAATACTGCAGTGGCACATATGGCAGACATAACCATTCATGTCCTAACTCAAAATCCAGTGAACGGATCGTTCTTGAGACATCTTTTGTTTTTCCTTCCTCAAGAAGGGCAATAAATCACGTTAAGTTAAAAATTTTATAGCTACAGCTGGTTTTGACTTATGCAAATGCAACATTTCAATCACAACATATGGGAAAAGCATATTTTTTCCGTTCCCTCACATAACTCAAAAGCTGTTATCCTGATTTTTTCCGAAGCTCTTCAGAAATTATCATATTTGGGTGGAAGTTTCAGACAGGAGGTACAACCCAGCTCAAATTTGTTCAACTGAAAGATCACTGAGCAAACGAAGGGAATGAAATTGGAGATTTTAACTGCTATTTGTTTGCTGACAAGAGCTGTAACCAGGAAATATTTGTAAGAGAGCTCAGTTTCAGATTTCAAAATTATGATAATTTATTATCTGGGCTTCCCCCTAACAGAGCACGCTTGAAAGAGTTGCAGAAGATCAGTTTGATTTTCATTATTTCCCCATCTCCTCCGTTGCTCATTGTGCTTAAAGATGCTTTGTGATGAGATTTCTTTGTTGCACACAATATAGAACCACACAAACAGAATTGCTTGCTGATGGAAGTGACCTGTCATTGTCTCCTCTTTTCTTTTTGAAGCATCAGTACATCAGAAGGTCTGGGAGCAGTGGGGACTGAGGGTGTCTTGCCTGCTGCCCCACTTCAGGGAGCACTGGGGCTGCAAAAAGCTGTGGGACCAGCCCATGTCCACAGCTCATTTAACTGTGCAGGGTTTTTTTTTCTCCTCTCTCTTACTACTTCATTATTCCAGAGTTGTTCTGGAGGAGCAAACCCTGCAGCACTGGAGCACATTCAGTTACAGGTGGGCTAATCCTGAATAAACTTGTGCCAAAGTCTCATTCCTGGGAGTCTCTTCCACAAGCTCACCCAGACCTGGTTGACAGTACATTAGGAGGAGAAAGGAACACCAGTTACAAGGTGCATCTCAGATAAAAAATGGAAGACTCTTTTCTTCTTAGGCTAGAGGGAACTAAAACTCAAGACCCAACACAAAAAAAAAGTCTGAGAGCAAAGTATGGTCCTTTAACAGAAATGATGACATGGTTCCTGTTGGTACAGGAAATGGTGTCATTCAGGTGCTGAGTTCCCTAAAGCTTCATTCTTGGGAGTCTCCTCCAGCCTGCACAGGGAGAACAAGGGACAGCTGGAGCTTGTTGAGGTGGGATGGTGGCAGGAGGGGAAAATCCACAGAATAAGCCCATTTCTGTAATTACAATGATACCATTTATCATTCCTTTGCAATCCCACGTAAATCCCCATATGCTGTTCCAGAGAAAGTGCCTTTTCCTGAGAAAACCTCCTGGTGACACCCCAAGGGCTGGTGTTTACCCTTGGAGTTCAGCAAAGTCAGCACTGGGGGAGTGGGCAGAGAGAGGAGGGCAGGAGGTCATTAAACACCAGACACCTTCAGAGATTAGGTAGAATATGCCCAGCAAGGGAAACCCATTCCCCAAACCCTGCTCCTTCAGCTGCCTGTCTCAGGACATTATCCAGTGGCCTGGGTTTCACCAGCCACAGCTTCCAGGCAGTCCTGGATGGGTGAGGCTGACACTGGGAAGAGGGGTTGATGCCTTTGGTTCTCACTGTCCAAGCCTATTTTGACTGGCAATAAGCTGTACTCATTTTCTCCACGTTAAATCTGTTTTGCCCATGAAATTGGTAAGAGATCTCCTTTCTTTATGCCAACCCATAAGTTTTCCATCTTCATTTCTCTCCCGTCTTGTTGAGGAGGTGATGGGAGCAGTTGGGCAGGCAGGGCCAGCCAGCAGTGCTCAGCCCAGAACACTCCCCTGTTCTCCCAGTGTCTCTGGGGAGAGTCCAGCTGGACTCCAGTCCCAGGGGAAGCACTAATCTTTGGGAATCATGCTCACGAGGCCCTTGGTACAAGTTAGAGGAGAAAGTGCATCTCAGGTTTCTTCTACACATCTCATTGTCTTGTAACACACAACCAAAATGTGGGACCCCTTCCCTGGGGCTGCCATTTGTTTTGTGGGTCCAGATGGAATTGAAACAGGCATAAAAGGTACAGGTATGGCTGCATGCAGTGGGCTGGAGGCAACTGCTGCCTCAGGAAATGCTGAAACACTGACAGGGAAGAGGAGCACTGGAATGGGGACAGCACATGAGGGAGACTGCTCAGGATCATCCTGCCCTTGCAGGATGCCTTCAGCATCACATAGCAGCCCAAGCCAGCAGCAGGATGCTGAGCTAGACAGACCTTTGATCCTGCCGTTTTATAGCTGATCTTGCAGTCTGGTATTGAACAGGAAGGGTTTTGTATGGCTTTTTGTACATCCCTCCACTTGGAGCGACAGGGTTCAGCCCCTTTATGATGATTTTGGGGAGTTTTCTCTTTCTCATCCATAATACGGCAGCAGTCTCTTTTGAGACCTAGAATTACAAAATAATATCTCCATAAAATATCAGGATTGATTTCTTATTGTCAGAACTACAAAGCACGTGAGACATGCAGAGTCATGCGGGTGTGTGCACGCCAGCTTTGCCTAGCTCCTGCCAGCCCCCATTCTGGGATGGATCACACACATCTGTGTCTGTGGGCAGCTGGATGCCCGTGTACAAAGTGCTGCCACCATGGCAATGCCTGTTCCTCCACCACACACCTACTCCTGTGCTGCTGTCAGCATGAACCCCCCTCTGGCTGCTTAATCCCAGCTCCAGAACCTGAATGTTAATCCCATTCCTTTCTTTTCTTCTCAGTTTTGGAAATTATCATGGCTGGGACCACATAGCTGTGTCTTCACGGCTCTGTTGAAATATTATTTAGCTAAGCCACTGTTAAATTGTCCCTTACAGATGAATCTCATACCACAGCTGTGTTTTCAGGTTTGCCACAGGCATGAGGAATTAGCAACTTGCAAAGGAGCTGAAAGACCAGCTGATCTTCGTATGGAGAAAATATTCTGTGTTTTTGGGGGTGGCAGCTTGCACATGCTCTTTCCCCACCACACACCCCAAATGCTGATGCTGAAGTGCTGCTGCCAGAGCCCATCCCTGGGCACTCTATCTCTGCCTACAGCTCACTGCTCCAGTAAAAAAAAAAAAACTTCCCACATTTTTACCTCCCTGTTTTTTCTCTCTTTCTTTGCTCACTATTAAAAAATGGCAGAATTTTCCCCACAAAAGTAATATCTAGCTCCTCACATAAGAGAACAGCTGTATTTACTTGACTTACGAGTATCTTTACTGACAGATTTATTCTTTGCATCATAAAATGCCTATTTGGGCTTTAAAAAGTGCACTGGCTGCTTCTTTGAAGCTTGCAGCAACAGACCATTCTCATTCGAAAGACATATTATTACCCCAAAAGTAAACATATTATTTTATACATCCCTGCCACCTTGATTCTTTGTGCCTGAGGGCCTCTGAGCAAAAGGTGTCATCTGGAGCACGCAGCAGAGAAAACTTGGTTATGTAGGTATCACATTTCTCTGCTCCTTCTGTTCCAGAGGAGCCAGATCCACAGCTCTGGCTGGGAAGCTGCTGGGTTTTTCCTGTCTGATGGCTGAGTTGTATCTGTGTTATTTTTTGTCAGGCACACACTTCACGTTCTGAGCATGAGGAAAGGGAGCAGGCAGCCCATCTCGTTCAGCAGCCCCTCATGGCTTGGGTTTGCCATGAGCCAGGGGCTCAGGGGTCAGGGGGATGCATCACGAGGCTGAGGGGGAAACCAGGGCCAAAGGACATGGGGGATGAGGCTGGGCAGGATGGGGCAGGGGCAAGGCTTGGCTGGAGCCAGAGGCTTGGCCACAGTGCAGGTGTATGGTCAATATTGCACCTGCCTGAACCCTGCTGCCCCCACAGCCACAGCCCTGCCTGTCCAGCCCCACCCCGGCATGGGGGATGCCACAGACACCCCAAAACCCAGCAGATTTCCAGCACAAATGATCCCCAGTGGATCCCTACAGCCACAGAAGGGAGGGAGTGGGGCTGGACACCCTTGGGCTCCAGGCCAGGAGCTGCTTCTGCCTAATGAACTGCTCCCCTTCTCTGCAGCAGCAGATAAGAGCAATTAAGCACTAGATAGCAGATTAATGATTACTGCAGCATCATGCTAGCTCATGGTGACAAATCTGTATAAATATTCACCACAGTGGTAGGCGAGGTGTTCAGGCGGGGATGTGCCCTCTGTGTGGCAAATCACTCAGAGATGCAAAGAGGGAGCTTCTGCTGCTTGTCACACTCATTAATTATCACTGCAGAGGAAATTGGAGGAAGGACCAGCTCAAGTGCACTACGTTGCATTTGCCAAAGGTTGTTTTGGGCCCAGCTGCCACCCGGCAAACAAGGCAGGCTCTGGATGTGGAATTTCCACCTTGGGAGGATGGTTGTGTTTGTGGTGTGATGGTTTGCAGCTTTCCCTTAGACCTGGCTTTACTCTTTGTCTTTTTATTGGAAATTATGAGGAGAGTTATGTGATGGCACATTGTACCCATGGCCTCTGGCTCCTAATTTCTCTTCTGCTCACCTCTAGCTTGCTATTCCTGCAGACAACAAGCTGGAGTAAGTAGATTTGGGGTCTGATGCCAACTAAGAATGCCTGTTAATAAAGAATGGAATGAAAGAGATGAACTTTCTGTCACTTCAATCGAAGTGCTGACTAAATTATCTCTCTGGATTTTAGGGGCTCTGATATACAGCCCTAGTAGTGTTTGAGATACCCAGAGGGTGAGACATCACCTGTGCAGTAATTTGGAGAAACAGACTTGATTGTGGGCTGTTTCTTATTGCACAAAAAACACCTCCAGAATACTGGCAAGGCAGAGAAAGTGAAGTGATAGCTGGGCTGAAGAAAATCTGGATTCCTGAGCTGAAATCTCTGTTTGATCAAAAGATTTTACAGAGCAGCTCTATTCTGAGGATTCTGGATTTCGTTCCCTAAAGAGTGCTTTGCTAGAGTCTACAAAAACCACATGTGAAACATGGGTAAGAAAATAATACATTTCTCTAATGTGTTTGAAATATTCAAAAATAACTCAATGATTTTAGCTGAGTTTGTGTTTGAAATGTCTCTATAGTGGTGTCCTGGTGTCCAAGAGATGGGTTTCAGCATACTTTGTCACGCTGGCTGCTGGAACATCTCCCAGGATGGACAGGGCAGCCAAAAGCATGAAGGGTTATTTGTAAATCTTGGGTTTTTTCCTTTTTTTTTTTTAGGCAGAAACTTCATCAGTGGCTCACCAACAACCACAGACAGCAGCTGGGTGTGAACCAACATCACAGTCACCTCACAGAACATTTTATGCACCTGTATTCACATCTATTCCACGTAAAAGGGAATTTAATTAGATTTATTTCTTTACATGTCGGCTATGCCCCACATCAAAGGCATTTAAGTCTTTGCAATATCTCCAATTGTGTTCAGATCTGCCCTGTGATGGGCACAGCCCTGAAAACAGGCAGCCCCTGAACAGTAGCTGGTAATAGTGTTTGAAAAGATGATTGCATCTCAGAATGAATCATTAGATCCTATAAAATGCATCTGTCACTGTAGTGTTTAAACTCCGCTCTCCCCACCCTCTCCCCACCCCCCCTATTTGCACTAATTAGTGTAGGATGAGCTGCTGCCTAAAAATGAAGAATCCTGGAATATTTAATTGCTCCTAGTCCCCTTGAACGCCACGCCTGAGGAATCAGAAGCAAGAGAGCCACATGAGCATGGCTCATACAGGGGCTGCATTTTGGGTGCCCCCCTGAGCCAGGGAGTCCAGGGTGGGGCTGGCAGCCCTGCCAGGCACCTGCTGGTCCATGACCCAGCTCCATCAGCCCCACTGGCCTGGGTGTCCCCTTGCCAGGGAGCCCAGGGTGGGGCTGGCAGCCCTACAGGCACCTGCTGGTCCATGACCCTGCTCCATCAGCCCCGCTGGCCCTCCTCTCCCTGTCCTCACACTGCAGGTGAGCGTGTCCCATCCAAAGCCCCCAAGGGAGGAGTTACCAGAGCAGAAATGCCCTCCTGGAGGGAGGAGGTAACTTGTCAAACCCTGCTCTTTAGGATGCAGAAGTTGCCGAGGATTATGAAGTTTTCCTCTTAAAAGCGGCATGGTGTGGAATCGTGCTTACGGCACCCCAGCGGCTCTCCCCTGAATGTGCTCAGCCGGCACATAAAGATGTGAGCTGTTTTTCACTCATCAGCTCCGAAAATTTACCTTAGATTCTTGCTTTATCATCCATAATTTGTTTTAAAGGCTCCTCTGGGCAGGTCGTTAGCGGGAGCCTCATCCAGGAGCGCGGTGCGCATAAAGCCCCGCGGCCCTCGGGGGCTGCCTGGACCCCTCCCCAGCCCTCCTCCCTGGCAGCCAACATTCCCAAATGCTGTGCACACCTCGCTGCTGCTCCGTCTGGCACAGCCCAGCACTCGTGTGGGATGTGCAGGAGTTATTTGTGGTTAGGGAGCTCTGTCCCCAGCTCGCAGAGTGGGAGCAGGCAGGAGGCACGGAGCACGGGGGAGGAGGAGGATGCTGAGGATGGTTTAATCTGTTCAGTTCCCCATTCCTAGCAGGGCAAAATGCACCCCAAAGCCCTGTTGTTGTGAGAAGCACAGCAGAGGAAAGGGCAGACACATCTTGCCAGTGATTCCATAGAGCTGAACACCTGCAGGCTGCTTCCCAGAGAGCCCAGAGCAGCAGCAGCATCCCGGGATGGCAAACTGGAAATGCCACACAAACCGGGCTTGGTCTTCTGTTTGCATTCGGCATTTGGTTCCAGCTCTCTGCAGACCTAACCCCAGCAAAGGCAACGGAGCAAGCAGTCTGGCAATTTGATTTCATTTAAATTCTTGTCAGGGCTTTTTGCTGGCCTCTTTGGAGTCCCTGCTCCCTTTGCTGGGACAGCTGCTTAGCTGGGCTGACAGGGCATGGGGCTACAAGGGCAGGCACAATTAACTGCACGGTGATCAGTTCTCCTGTCTTAAAATCCCACACGCTTCTGAATTAATTTAGAATAAATTCAATCATAGCCATTTACAAGGTCTGCTGCTGGGCGCTGCGAGGAGCAATTTGCTGGTGGGATTCTCATTCTTTGCAGTGGCAAATTGCCTAAGTTCACCATACCACAGGGATAAGAAGCTGGAATTTACACCTAAAGTGGCTAAATGCTAAATACATCAGTCTGTTTACATTGGAGCATACCTCTGGTACCCAGGTGAGGTCAGGGGCTAATGCCAGACAAGGTCATAGAAGAACAGTTTCATTTTCCTTTATTTCCAGCTAGGAAGGTGCAGACATAAACACATGGAGGAATGTGTCTTTTAGCACAGCAGCCTTCCCAAAAGTCCTCACTCAAACCTCCATTTCCTTGAGCTGTGACTGTCCACAAAACAAAGCCCCACACAGCTCAACCTGTACTCTCTCCTTTTTTCATTACACCACTGCCTTCAGTGAATCTCAGCCTGAATGCCCATGTGTGTGCTTTGATTGCAAATGCCTGTGCTTTGCCCTATAAAAGAGAAGTGCCCTATCCAGCCAAGCTTTCTTCTTTATGGGCTGCTCAAGTATCTCTCCTGCTCTGCCGTGTCCAGGCAGGTTGACCAGCCTGGGCCTCTCCTGTGATATGAAACAATTCCAAAATAGAAACATCTTCCTTGTGAAACTGATCTCCTCACCACAACCCTTATTGTTCGATTCCCCTGCTGCCTTTTGTTCCTTCAGGGTCTTTCAGCATGTGAATTCAAGGATAAATAACCTCTTTTTTTGTTTGGTTGGGTTTTTTTATGTGTTCTATATACCCAACTGATGGCAAAGCTCTAGCTCAGGAGACAGAACTTCTCTGGACATCAACCAGCACGAAACATGTGCATTGGAATTGCCTTCTCAGATCAGTAATCACCATCTAATTTCTACTGTTTCATCTGCCACGTAGCTACTGAAGTAAGGAGAGATTGCTCATCTCATGTTAAGCAGAAAGATTGTTAAGCAGGCTTAGATAAGGCAGGCCACCCCACTCCCACAAGGAAATATTTCTCACCTCTGGTCCTGACCCCTTCCTGCCCACTTTAAGCCCTGGATGGGCTGCAGGGGGTGCCTGGAGGCTGCTGTGGGTGGGGTATCCCTGGAAGTTGGGGTGCACAGGGAATCCCCTCTGCCTTGGATGTGTGGACAGGCTCAGGTTTAGGGGCTTCTCTCTCACCAGCTCTGTTGGCTTCAAAGAATTTGCATCCATTTGGCTGAAAAAATGGCCAAGGGTGAATGAATGAATGCAAATGAGGCAACTCCTCATCCTGTATTTCTTTATCTGAGGAGCAGTTTATAAATTCAAGGTAAGTATATCTTTCCACCAGCTTTGCACATTTCTACTCTCTCAGGGTGAATAAATTTTTTTGATGGGTGAGTTAAAACATCATTATTTTTTTCATTATCATTGTCATCAGTATAAATGGCAGAGGTGTAGGGTTTTTGCCCAAGCTTTTAAATTTTCATGACAATTTTACTAAGCTGTTTTATACGTTATTAAACACACTCGTGATTTGTTTCAACCTATACCTTAATAGGATGTTTTAAAAGAGTGTTCCCAGAAGAGGGCAAAGGTATCCTGCACACTGGGATGTCAGCTCCAGCCTTGGGCTTCTCCCCTGCTGGGACCCACAGACAGGGATGGCCAGGATGCCAAGAGCACTTATTTCTTTCACTGGGCTTTTTCTTTTGAGATTCCTTTGAAAATCCCAGCCTAAGGGATTAACAGTGTTGATCAGTCTTGAGAATCAGGACACTGGTGTTGTTAAGACTCAAAGCAATGGGTTTTTGCAGGTTTCTGCTGGGAAAAGGGAAAAAAGGGGCTGTGGATCGAAGGTCTCATTTACCCAAACACAGAAATAATTCCTTCTGGTGGCCATTTCTAGAAACTGAGGTCAATTCTTGTAGTTATTTTTTGAACAAGACTTTTTAATGAGTTTTTAGAGACAGCTGCTTTTTTGTAAACCACTGAGAGAGAGCAGGGGCACCCAGATTTCAGCACAACTCAGACAGTCACATTTGGCTTGGGAGGAGCTGAAGGGCCCCCACTCCAGAGAGAAAGTCTCTTTTCATGACCTGACACTGTTCTCAATCCTGTATTGGCCATATTTCTTGGTAAAATACTGATTTTGGTAATTTGCAATGAGCTTTAACAGACCAAACCCTGAAGAGTGCAGCTGTTTCTCATCAGTCTGTGAGAGCTCCAGATCTGCCTCTCTGCATTGTTCCAGCCACACTTCCCAAATGTTGCTTAGTGCTCTCTGTGACTGATGTACGTGAGACTTTGCTGGGATCTCATTTTTATTTGTTTGTAAAGAAAACTGTCTGACAATAAATTTGGATTCCTCCTTTCCATAATTTTTCAACCATAGCAAATTTGATTTTTTTTTAAACTGTTGTTGTGTAAAAAATGTCATCTTGCATGTACTAGTTACTGCCCCCTTCCCCTCTCCCCAGCCCTGATTTCAAAGAAATTACCAAATCCTGAGCATTTTTCTCAACTCTGGCTGCAGTTAATAGGAGATTTTTTCTGTTAAAAAACTTCCTGAAATGTTTAGGGACTTCAGGATTAGATTTGAGTTGTGTTCAGAGGGCAGGATAATGCATCATGCTAGAGGCAGACTCTGGCCTCCTACTCTAACAGGACATGTCTCCAGTCTAAATATAGAAGCTTCCCCCAACTCACCCAAGTGATTATTTAATTTTCACCACATTTCTCCCTCCTTCCCTATGTATTTTTATCCCCATGTCTTTACAAATGTCCCAGTTTTCTATCAGATTATTCCACCCCCCTTCACCTCTATAATTTCTTGTTTTTCTGGTAAGAGATTTCAGGCATAAAGGTATTTTCCCTCTCCTTTTATGCTGTGTGCCATGGTGTGTCCACCAGGCCCTCCAGCTCTCAGGCACACCATTAGGAAAACCTAACACTCCGTATCCCAAATGGGTCACTTCCCAAGCCTGCTGCTGAAATCCTTTTAGCTAATGCTGTTCAGGTGACTTAGTACTAAATTATATTTCAGAAAGATATGGCCTGCCCTTTACTTTTTCATGGGGCTACCATTCAGTCCGTTCTAAAGCCGTAATTCTTTTTTGGGGTTGCCATGGAAACAAGTTAGTGTTCCACTGCTGCCTTGTGCAAAGGAGCAGGGTGCTCATACATCACATTGCTGCTGCTGGGTGCTTGTGTAGGATGCCTGCTCTGGGTTTCTCCTCTCCCAGGCTCACCCTGTGCTGCCTTAGCTGCTCTCCCCAAAATTCCCTCAGTGGAACCACGGGAGGATTGAAATTGCGGATGCTCCTCTCGTCCTCACTGCTGCCACCAATCAATGCTGGCCCCAGTTTGGGGGTTCCTGGCCTTTGGTTTGGGGATTCCTGGCCTTTGAGGAGCAGCTTTGTGAGGGCTGGGCTTTGCAGCCTGTAGGGGAGGGATTGCACTGCCCAGCACGGCTCCATCCACACAGCGGTGCCAGGGCTGAGTCCTGTCCCCAGCAGGATGGGATGTGCCTAAAAACGCATAAACAACGTGCCTTTCACAGAGCACAGGCTCTGCAGCAGCAGGGACACCATGACCCCACTGGTAAACAGCCTGTTGACCCGGCTGGACACTGTAACAGCAGCTTAGCAAATGCTCAACGTTAGTAGCCTTGCCTTAACTGCTAAAAAATAATAATAATCGTTTGAGCAAGAAGCTTTACCAAACACTAAACATTAGAAAAAAAAAAAAAATCCCTCAAGTGTCTCTACTATCTCCATGTGTACTAGACATATCTAGTCTATATATGTCTATAAAGTCTATATATGCCTTTTAGAAAGCTATCTCTAAATAAATTTGTTAAATATATCATCCTGATAGTCCATTTATCGTCTGATACCCTGCCTAACACCACAGCATTTAAATTCTTCAAATGGCAGGGTTAACACCCATTATCACATCATATTTTTTTAACTTTATCTCGGAAAAGAAAGTTATGCAGGGGAATATTTTGTAATTTGAATATTTTATTTCCCCTTGACATACTACTGTAAAAAGGCAGGGTCAAAGAAAGGTTGTTGTAGTTTTAGGATTTCATGCCATAGACTTGAAGCCTCCGGGAATCTGGTGTTTCCTCAGAAAGCTTCCAAGAAAATACCTGATTAAAATCTCTTTTTATGTATTGGTGAAACTCTGTTACAATTTAAGATGACAAGAAATTATTCAGGATGCAGTAGTGAGGCTACTCTTTTACTAGTGCTGGTTAGGACTGCAATTAAGGTAAGAACAGGAGTTATTTATGGGGAAGGTGCCACATTTTAAAGACCAGGCTTGAAAGCATTATTAAATGTAGACAACACACACAGCCAAATAAAGTTCTTTCCTGGGCCCCTCAGCAAAACACCATCAGTGAGATACATTAATATTTTATCCTGTCATCTCTACATCAAACCGATGGCTCCCATTGCACTGATTTCTGGTGATCAGACATGAGGCACTCCTAAGAAAGACAAGTGATCTCACTGCTTCTGCAAAAAATGATTAACAAATGAAAGGCATGGTGTGGCAACGTGGCCATGTGCTACAGTACAGCCACAAAACTCCCCCAGAGAGGGCTTAAATGAGGAGAGTGCTCCCTGTTCTTATCTCATTTCATGCTCAGAACGCTCTTCTCTTAGAGGGATGTGCAATACTCATGACTTTGACCCAAACGCTCCACATTTATCTGGCCTGTGTTTAAGAGGAGCAGGCTGATGGCTGCATCACGTGGATGTTGTAGTCTTAGATTTTGTTAAATGTTTTGGAGCTGTCCAGGTGAGTACTGGACCCAAAAGGTAGATCTGCACCAGAGCTGTGCACAGAACATTTGGGAAGCCAAAGCGCTCGGGATGGGGCACTGCCTGTCCACCTGAGCTGAGGAAGGAACTTTGCCTGCACCTAGCAGGGAAACTTGACCCTTATAGAAAGTGACTGCCTTCATTTCATGATTGTAATGTACTAATAGCAACTCTTGGTATAACCTGCAGGGCTGGAAATAATGAGGGAACCGAATCCAATACTCCCAGGGCATGGGCTTAAAGTGATAACTATTCAAGCGTAGCCTTTGACTAATGCAGTTGCTCTTGTGCATCAAATAATGTCAGAAATGCCACGCTTCATAAGGAAGGGCTATAAAGCTTCATTGTGATCCTTCAGCCCAAAAATCCACGCTCAAAAAGCCAAAAAATGTTTTTTAAATGTGCTGCATGTCATGTAGGGAAATGGACACAGGGATGAAAAGCATTCCAGGTCACCTGCATTACGTTAAAAATGTGTTCTCCCCTGTCAGTGTTTTCACACAAGCATGCCCACACACGTTGCTTTTTTACTTTAATCTCTACAGTTTTGTTCCTGCAGTATTAGATTATCCAGATAAGGCTACTGGAGGGCAGCCAGCAGTGGTACCTGGAGACCAGCATGGATGCCTCTTAAAGCATTTGGATTGTTGGCTCCAAGCAAGCATCTTCCAGCAGTGACTCTGATCCATCATGGGTTTAGCCATGTTGGCAGCCAGGACAGAAACAGCTGAAGAAAATGCAAGCACAAGCATTTTCTGCTCAGCAAAGGACTAGGACATCAGAATGAGTCCTCAGCACTGATTTCCTGCAAGGAAAACCACCTGCTTTTGTTGTGTTTTCTGGGACAATTCCTGAGATAATGATGGTGTAACAGAAAAAGCCATTCAAAAGAAAAACACATCTCAAGTAGGGGCTGAAGCAGAACGTGTGTTTGCCTGGGGTTTGAGGAGCACAAAGTCCCACTGTCACTTGCTGTAGCCTTGCCAAACCAGCTGCTAACTATGCCTGTGGATGGAGCAGGTGGTCCTGAGGGCACACTGGCCAGACTGGCATCTTAATAAGACATTGCAGCCTCTAGCCCAGGTAAATGAAGTTAACTAAATGCAAGACAACAATTTTTCTCATTTGTAAAAAGATATTCTGGTCTCTTTCTTTCTTTTTTCTTTTTTTTTTCTTTTTTTTTTTTTTTCATAGCTGGTAATTGGTATTTTAAAACCATTTATAACTGCTAGTTCAGGTAAATTAATTTTCGTGTTGACCCAAACTCAGAGGCGCCTACCAGTGTGAAATAAAGAGTGCCTTTTTGTTTCATTAAGACAGTTCAGGCAAGCTGTTGTTTGCCGGTTTGCTGCCCCTGGGAAGGCAGCACTCCCCTGAAGGATGGTGGAGCACATTCAGAGCTGAGGCGGCAGGCAGGCACCCTGGCTGCTGTACCATGCAGCCCTTGCTCTGCACAAAGCTCCTCTCCTGGGCCCACACAGCCCAGGTGAGCTGGGCAGCCTTTCAAAAATACAGTGGAATTATCCTAAAAGGCCACAATTTACCAACACTTGCACTGCATCTTAAATATCCAGTTTTCTCTAGAGGGGAAGTAGGGAAGCTCTTATTCTACCCTAATGTCTGACTTCTGTTGTCATACAATGCATCCTATTTAACAACACCCCAAACACTCAGGTCCAAAACATGATTTATTTACCCTTCAAGGGTGATTTGCAGTATCTCCAAACACCCAAACAAAACTGCTTGCTCCTCTCTCCAAGTCGTTGTCTACTGCAAACAACCCTTCACCTCGTCTTCCTTCCCCAACATGTAACCACAGGTTGCTGCAGTTCTGGCTCCTGCTACCATCAGTAAACACCACAGCTTCCTAAATCACTGCTCCAGAGCCATTTCCCAGACTTCTTCATGCTCCAGAAGGTTCTCCTGCTGGTTTTTTACTTTTTTTTTTTTCTTTTTCTTCTTGTTTTTGACAAAGCAAAATGCTTCAATGTGCCTTTATTGTTGGTTAATGAGCTATTTGTTGCAAAATAAGTGTTTCACAGGAGTGATCTCAAAATCTGTTTCAAACAATCCATCCAAACCTATCATTCTGTTCCCAACCTGGGTGTTCACCAGTGCTGTCAGATCTGCCACCCTCCTCTCCCCTGCATCCCACTCTGGACGTGATATTTCAGCATTTTGCGAGGTATTTCCAGCCTGAGTATCCTTTGACAAGGCAAGAGGCTCCTCAGCTCTCTCCATCCAGCCCAGGAGGAGGGCAAGGCTCTCCCTGGGAGGTTGGGGACACCTCTGAGGAACTCTGGGGGTGCAGTGCATGTCAGGAGCCCAAATCTTCTTTTCACCTTTCGCTCCTCTACATTTTTTTCCTGGAAAATATTCAATACTGAGGCAACATTTCAAAGCAGTGGCAAGGCTTCTTGATGGTAAAAAAAAAAGTTTAAAAAAACTCTCTTGTTCTTCCATGCAGTGCCCAATCTTTGTGTATAACACAAAGAAAAAATTATTTTACTACTAATGTTATCAGTAGCGCATTAAGTAAAAAAAAGAATGGAGGTGCCTTTGAAGGGCTGTTCTTCTTGGAATTATGAACACATATGGGCTAAAGAGAGACTAAAATTCATGCTTGGCCAACACTTGCTGGTGTTTACCCTAGACCATGGCTAACTGCTACAAAGACAGGGTTCTATGAGATGATAGATAGATAGATAGATAGATAGATAGATAGATA
>VZSR01003816.1:2772145-2815172 GCA_013398615.1 Brachypodius melanocephalos
AAAAAAAAATCATTCCAGACTATTACTGGGCTGAGTGCAGTCATTAAGCATTATACACTGATAGCTTATTGTTCACTTATGTGATAATTTTACTTCCAATTATATCTGGGTAATGAATAAAGACAGTTAAGACTTTAACCTATTTTCAGAAACCAGAGTTCTATCAACATGCAGTTATTTATGCTAATGAAAATAATGATCTTTTTATAGTGCTTGTCACTGAAACGGAATGATGTCCTGCCAACTGTGCATGTTTGCCAGTGGCTACAAATTAATCAGCTAAACTGGAGTGGTAATTGGAGTAGAGACAAGTCAAGGGGCAGCCAGGCCAGCTCTGGCAGAAAAGCTTTTGAAGATGAATGCCCTGTTCAGCACACAAAACAAAAGAACTTGTTTATATAATGCTGTTGTTTAATTAAATCTAAGCAGCTGTTTCATTAAGAGGTCTCTGAAGATGAATGTGGAAGGTGATGGGCAGGGGAATCAAAATGTGATGATGATTGTGTTATACAGGATTAGGCTGTACATTTAGCTCACACCTCACACCTGCCTAATGAAATTATTTCATCCAGCTCCCGATTACAAACTGCAGACAGACAGCAGAGTGTAACCCCTGGCACTGAGCACACACATTTGGAGGGGCTGGCTCCAGAGCCTGCCTCAGCCTGTGCTCAGCTCCACCTCGGTGGTCCGTGAGTGACTGCCCATGGCAGATGTCCCTGTGCACAGAGTGACATCCTCACTGTCCTCCCCTGGTTTATTTTGGCTGCCTGTCATAGGGGTAAAACATGGGAAGTGCTTGTGCCTTGCTTTGCTCAAACAGCTTTTTGGGGTTTTTAATCTTTCTTCTTTTCACCTTTTTAACTTCTTGCCACCTTCTCTGCTGTTTGTTTACCTTGTAGGCACAGCTATCAGTTGCTCTAGGCAGAATGTGTGACTGTGCTGGACATTTCTCTGCACATTTCAGGGGTGGATTCCTCCCAAAAAGCACAGCACTGCGGCTTGGGGAGAAGCTGGCACACAGTTCCATAGTGTGCTGCAGAAGAGGGATGGAGGAAACCTCCAGAAATGCATCTTCACAGGCTGAAAACCACTCTGTTCTCCTTGAAGTTGACCCAGTCTGGAAAATTCCCTACTTTTCATCCCACCCTGTGCTTGTGCAAAGAGCTTTAGCAATTCTATAGGGAGTGTTCCTCAGCTGCAGGCTCAGAAGCTCTGGTTGGCTGGGTAGGAATGAGCAGCCATGGACAGGAGCCTGGAAATGTCACAGGAACAGCAGGAAATTGATAATTATTCAGGCATATGACATTTTAAAATACACTGTTAACCTCCACAGTTACAAAGGAAAAACTGGAAAACACGGCAGTAGTCTCCTGTAAGGGCTCAGAAACCATAAGACAGAGAAAAAAATACACCAGACCTTCACATTTCTAAAGCATCCTGTGATTTTTCTGCATTGACTTTGTGTTAACACAGAATTCAGAATTCTGCCACCAAAGGAGTTTGGGGTCTGGGTGCTGAAGGCTGCCCTGTTTTTTTTTTGGTCCAGGCTGCAGCTCAGATCTCCTCAGTAGCTACAAAGTCCCTGCCTTGAGAGCCACAGGCAGCAAGGATGCTCACTGACACCCTGGTCCTTGCAGCCTCTGACTCGCAGGTCTTGCCACATCTAATGATTATTTTGAAGAGTTTTCATGGGCCCATTAGTACAAAAAAACCCACATTTTGTTGAAGGGCCTGGTCTTGAATCATGAGATCCTTAACTATTTTTGCAGTATAAATAATACAATATTTAAAAACTGGCACTGGTTGAAAAAGTTTTCACAAGGGTTTAAATTTCATCCAGAAAAATGTATTTTATAACATTCAAAGCACATTATGGCAGTATTCCATTTTTACTTTCTTTTATTCAGTGCAGACTCGAAGAATATTTCCTCAGTGATAGATGCGGAAGCATTTTGCCTAAAGATGAAAAATAAAATTACAAATTTTAATTTTCCAATGAAATGTATTACAAGCAATTTATCTGCGAGTCATTCATCCACTTCCTCTGACAAAATGCTTACATGATGAGAAAGTTACCCTAGCCAGATTCAATAGGATCTTTGTCATTCCTTCCTATTTAAGAACTTTCTATGGCCCCATTAAGAGCTTCCACTGCTGTGTGTTGTTAAAGGCAAGGCCCCATTGCATTCCAGAAGACACCTCAAGGCATTCCTTTGGGAATGCCTTTATTCCTTAATAGGTCAACAATTTTGATCTGTGCTGGATGGGAACAAGAGCAGGAAAAGGAGCTCACCATCCCTATTTAAGGAATGTTTAACAGGCTATTGACAAGCCCCCTTTCATCAGGGATCACCAGGAGCCTTCATGCTGTCAGAACACAAATCCTCTTCCTCTTGCCATACAACACCACTGCATTTCAGAGGTGTTTTGTGATCCTTGAGTTGAAGTGCCTTTCCCCAGTGTCCCAGGGTGGATAACAGCAGGTATCCCCTAGCCCTGTGCTCAGAGAGGCCCTGCTGTCCTTTGTGCCCATGAAGGTGAGCTTCTGAGGGATCCTGCCTGGTTTGAGTAAAGCACTCTACCGTATCCTATTAAATTGGCACCCCTGACTGCTCCTGTGAGCTTGGCCCTGTGGAATTTTCAATAAAATGTAATTATTTTGTAAGGTGTATAAAGAGCTTATTCAAGGCCCATGCTCATTAAGCTCTTTCAGTCATCATTAACATCAACCCCTAAAGGACAACAATGGCAATAATGTGAGATGGGGCTGAGGGCTGTGGCATTCCTTAGGAGAGCAGAGGCATTTAACAGCACTGATCCTCTCTCCCAGCCTTCTGCTAGGGCCAGGAGAAGGAGGATGCTCAGAATTAGTTAATGATTCTTATATTATCCTTGGACTAATCAGGAAGCTTGGCATTTAATTCAGAAGAACACAGCCTTTCAGATGGATTTGATGGTGATATATGAGAATGAGTGGCCGTTTCAGATCAATTTTGAGAGGCCAGGTGAGAGATGCTCTGTTCAGACAGCAGAATGAGCCACCATCACTCCATTTGGGGGCCCTTCAGCTGCAGAAGGGCTGGGGGACAGCTCTGCATGTGCAGGAGTATGGAAAGGCATCAGCCAGTGCATGCAGGGAGAGATGGAAGGGTGACTGCACAGGGAGGCTGGGTGCGCTCCCGTTGGTTCTTTAGCACATCCCAAAATGAACAGGCTGTTCTGGGTTTGCACTGCCCTAACTGGGACCAGGTTCAGCCCTTCGGAGTTCTGGACCATGGTGGTCTCCAAATCATCATGGCTCAGAGTCCTCACAGCTCTCTGCTGTGAGCTCTCAGAGACGGGAATGGGGTCTTCATTCTGCACCTTCTCTTCCTTCCAGTTTGGAATTGCAGCCTCTCAGCTTGTTCTGCTCTGCCCTTCCAGAAAGGCATCCTGAGTGTTATATCCTCCTGACCAAACTGACCTGACTCACTTGATCCACTGCACTCAGAAAAAAAACCAAGGTAATTCTTCCCTGACTCAGAATCTGTAAACAGTAAGACTCCCTGGAGACTCCTCAATGAGTTATGTACTTCAGAGGAAAAGCAAAACACACACCAACATTTCATTTCCCTGCAGCCCTGCCAGGAGAGCAGTGTCCATGGCCTGAGCCCTGCTGCTCTCCCTCTGCCAGAGCAGCTGCACCAGGCACCCCTGGCACTCCCAGACCTGACTGCCTCCTTCACTGGGACCTTTCAAATGTATCTTGATTCCTGTACTCACAACTCGGGCTTGCTCCCTTGCCAAATGTCCCTGACAGACCCTCCAGGCAGCCAAGTCCTGACCTCCCCTGGCTGCTCAAAGGAGAGTCCCTGTGAGAGCAGGCTCATCCAGCTACAGAAAACTGAACCCCTGGAAAGGAGAATTGTTCTGTCTGTGTGAGGATTGATCCCCAAGCCCGCTGGGGTGTTATCTACAATGAGAGCTGCCTGGCCAGCATCCAGGCCTGTGCCACAGCTTTGGCCACTCAGTGAAAAGCAGAGGCCAAGGGGCAGAGCTCATTCTGCTCTCTGGCTTTAACAAGTTTAACAAAAGTCTGGATGTTTTTTATTAAAAGATGAAGAAGGAATAAAGAAGGCAGGGGAGGACCATTAGAAGTGGCTGAGCAAGAGGGGAGGAGCAGGAAATCCTGCCAAGCCCTGCCCATGTCCAACATCTCCAGTAGCACCCAGGAGACCTGCAGACACCTTCACCTGCAGCTCACACTCACCTGGCCTCACTCCCTGCCCCTCACCTGCTGCCTCCCCCTCTCCCATCAGGATCTGCACAGCTCCCCATGGACATCACAAGGAGGTGGCAGCCAGGGAGAAGCCATCAATAAGGGAGATGGACTAATAATGAAGGGGAGGGAAGAAACATCTGCTTTGCTCAGCTCCCTCAGTGCTTACAAACCCTCTCCCATGACTGAGGCGTCCTGCCAGAGGGCCACCAGAGCCCAAAGGAGGAACAGCTCTATTTCCCCACCTGCCTCATCTCCAAAACTCTCTGCCCAGCAGAGCCTGAGCACAAAGGCCACCCATCAAGCTAAAAGCCAGGCTGCAGTGCCAGAGGAGGGGCTGGCAAGAGTCATGTAAGATTAAACCCAGCAACGGGAAGGGACAAGTAATGAGGGTTAGGAGTTGAACCGATGAGTCTCTACCCATTTGGCTGCTCCAAGGTTGGCCTCTTTTTTTGTTTCCTCCGGTGTATCTTTAATATCCTCCTACCTCCCTGATACAAATCATTGATTCCTTCTTGGGAACCCGGCTCCTGTAAGATTTTCGAGCAGAGCTGAAGGCTACAAGGTTACTGAACAACAAGCAGAAACTGCTTTATTGCCAAGCATTTAATATCCTGTTTCCAGCAGTGGAGGCTTAGGGGGAAAGTATGGCATGAGACTTCTGCCAGCATATCCACTGTGCCTCCAGCACAAAGGTGAGGAGAGGGGGTAGGTTCAGAGCCATCAAATAAGTCCCTTTCTCAAATAAATCTGCCCCTGAAAAGCCTCTCGCAGTCAAACAAGGCCAAAACTGTTTTCAGTTGTGTCCATCACTCTCGATCCTCCCTCTTGCAAATTTATTGCATATGTGCAGTATTGGAGAGTGAGTGCAATGGGACAAAGAACTATTAGGAATTTTTGCCCACAAAATACCTAAAAATTTGAACCATTTAAAAAACAAGTTATAAATATATTGTGTAGAATAAATGGTTTTTTTCTTTTTTTTTTTGTTCTGTTCTCACTAACTGATTCTAGTTTTCCACTTTTTGCTTATATTGGGAATGTCTTTCACCTTCAAAATAGAGGTCATGTTGTCCAAAAATTATTTTAATTTTATTGCTTCCAGGCCACATGCAGGTTTGTAACACAGTAAGCTGTGTACATTGCATATTCACCACAGCAGCTTTTGCTGGCACACCAGCATTAGTACAAAACCTGTTTTGTTTTAGGACAGGGTTTGTAAGGGTCTGAATGAGAAAACTGTCTATGTTAGTGGGACTGTAGACTGAGGAATGAACAGTTAAATGGCTGGGGGGTAGATGCTGTAATTTGCAGCAGCTTGTGGTCCCTGGGGCTCGTTTCCTGGTGGGACGCCTCCCTGGTGGGATGCTCCTGCTCTGTTGCCTGTTGGTCCCAACCCAGCCCTGCACCCCTGGCACGTGGAGTCCCCTCCTTGTGTCCCAGTGCACCCCAGCCCCAGCCAGGGGATCACCACACGTGTCCCCTCTAAGGATCCCGCAGCCCTGTGCCTGTCATCATCATCATCATCATCATCATCATCCCCCGATTTATCTCCCCAAGTGCAGCCGCCGGGGATGGCTCTGGTTCAACAAGGTATTTAACCATCTGCTGAACTAATCAGCTCCTTCAGCTGCAGTGTGCAGGCTGGGATGCAGGGGAAACTCTGCACCCCACAGCAGCTCACACCAGACCTTCCCCAGCAGGGAACTCGCCAAGTTCAGCAGGGATTTCGTGTCCCCTCTGGAGCACTGCCTGGCCAGCAGGGAAATCTCCTGGGGCACAGCTCTCAGCAGCACTGACACCACTGGTGGTGGTGCTGCAGACCATGGATTTAACTCTGGAAACACTGACACCACCTTGGTTGGTGCTGCAGACCATGGATTTAACTCTGGAAACACTGACACCATGTTGATTGGTGCTACAAACCACGGATTTAACTCTGCAAACACTGACACTACATTTGTTGGTGCTGCAGATCATGGATTTAATTCTGGAAAGCTCCAGTTCATGGTCTTGGCTGAAATGATTGTCACCACATCTAAATCAGAACTCCTTCAGTCACTGCTTCTCTGCAGACCCCTCTGCACCCAACTTCTGCTCAGCTGAAGGGGCTTTTACAGCTGAAAAAAAATTATTTACTTTGAGTAGCATCTCCATTGATATTCAAAACAAAGATATGTGTGTAGTTTGTTGTAGCTAAAGATTTTTAATATTGAAAATATTTTCAGCTTACCGCTTTTCATTCTCAAGGTGTTCATTTATGGACAGGCCATTATGGACTGTATTTAACAGTAAAAGTGAATTCGGAAAAAAATTACATTTTAAAGTAAAATGTGGTGAAATTTATTACCTAGAGAAACATTTATACAGCTATAGATCGACAGGAAAAAGATATTGTAACATCTCAGGGCACACCTGTGTGTGTGAAAAGCTATGCATGAGTCTAAAGAGTGCTGAATAATACAAATATGGCTATATGCAGAAATCCAAGGAGTAAAGACATCCAGGCTGGAAACAATGCAGATATTTTTTGCTTGTGCTTACATGGTGTTTGGAAAGGATCATTTCAAAACAGGAGACAACCCCAGAGACACAGGTGCACGTGTGGACGCAGGTCTGCACACAGCCCTGGTGGCAAATCGACCCAGCCACCAAGGAAAAACTCCTCACATGTTTAATGCCGAGTGGTTTTCATTGCCCTTTGTCGAAGGCATCTTTTTCTGGTTATAAAACCACAAAATGGGGGCAATGTTTGTCCTGTTCACACTTTGAAACCTGTACAGGCAGGTGGCAGTGAGAGAGATGTTCTGCAGGAGCTGGACTCAGACACTGGGTATTTTTGTGGATCCTAAGCCCCTCTAAAATCAGGCCCACCTTTAAATCAAGCAGATTTTTCATAGAATGAGCAATCAGCTAAATAAATAAGCAATGCTTTCTAAATTGCTGCTGGTTTTCCAGCAAATTCCCCATTTCTTTCTGAGGACAGGAGTCCTTAGAGCCTGGGCTTCCTTGCAGTTGTCCCAGCAGACTCACCAGCAATCCATCCCCCTGGAGCTCTGGGGACACTGGGGAAGGTCTGAGGGTGCCACAGATGAGATGCTTGTGCTCCCTTTCCTCACCTGTGAGCGCCCTAAATCCAGTGAGCACCAGCTGGGGATGGGATGCCTGTCTCACACCTTTCTATCCATTAGTCAGATGGGGAAGAGAGCACAAGGAACTCCATGGCATGTGTGATGCCCCAATAAACTGGTCAGTTACAGATAATAAATAATAACATATAAGAATAATTTTAAAAAGAAACTTATAAATCCACACTGACAGCAGAAACATTCACATTTTACCATACTAAAATCCAGCATAGTCCAACTTGCCACAGCAGATGAACAAATTTTAGGGAGCTTTGGGGAATGTTGAGTTCTAGAAGGCCAGGTTTCCTTTAGATCTGGACATCCTAATTCAACACCAGCTAGTGCCTGGGGTATGAATAATTCATTAGTATTTCTCAGTTTGGAACTAAACTTCTCAGAGAATTTAGTAAGTGTGAATGTTGCTGCAGTAAACATATGCCGGTTATTTTTTTAGAAGCTGGAAAATGAGGTTATTCCCAAAAAAGTGGGTAAAATAATTAAAATGTAAATTGAAATAAATTATTCACACCACTAAATTTAAATAAATGACTCAAACACCTAAACTCAATTAAGGCAGTGGCACGTTGTTAGTTAGAATACTCAGTATTGTACAGCAGATGTACAAAGCCAAGAACTGGCACCAAAAAAGTGTTCAATGTGCATGAATGTTTTATAGGTAACTGAGTGTATACCCTAAGGGCCTTGAAAATTACATTAAATTATACATTTCTAATAAAGCAAACATAAATGAATATGGAAAAATAAAAAAAGTCAACTTTCAGCTAAAAACCCCAAATAGTTCTTTCAAGTGAGAGCTTTACCATTGCATAACAGTTGCAATATTATCTTGTTTAATAGCTTAAGCACTGTTGTCAGCTAAATAACTGTGTGTATGCTCGACAAGGCATAACTGCCATTGGCAACTGTTGTGTAGTGTTATGGAAACCATTCTAAAATAAGACCACATTTACTGTCACTTAAAACTCTTTTAAAATTTTAATAGAAGTAACATATTCAGCAAAACAGACTTATTAATTTGCTGTAACTCTTCCTGGGGTTTTTTGTTTGTTTTTGGTTTTGTTTTTTTTTTTTTTCTTTTATGGCTCACTTGCAATCACCAAAGGAAGCTACAGTCAAAGCCTAGCTGTAGGGATGGAATATTCCTGGCTCTGCAACAAACTCCCAGTGTCAGGAGCAGGACTGAGGGGGAGGAACCTGGCAAGCAATCAGAATATTTCCTTTGCCATGGTTTTATAAAATAAAGAATCACATGGTGATAGTTCATGTATATGTACTATTTAAGCCTAGAGCCTAAGCTCCAAAATAGAAAGAATTCTTTTCTTTTGGCTGAAGAAGGGGAAGAGCAGCTCAAGAGAAGATTTGTTAGTATTTTTGACATATTTGGATGCTCAGCCTGACTCCACACTTTGAGTGGGATGGGATGGGATGGGATGGGATGGGATGGGATGGGATGGGATGGGATGGGATGGGATGGGATGGGATGGGATGGGATGTTCCAGCTGTGCAGAGTGAGCAGACAAGAACCCCACACCACAGAGGGGAGGGCAGAGCTGGGCACACCATGACTCGGGGTCAGTTCCAGGGACTCCTGAGCCCCTGCAAAGGGCCAGGAAAGCTGTGTTCCCTCAGCCAGCAGGGCTGGGAGGGGTTGGTGGTGTGACCCAGGGCTGGCAGCACTCACTGTCCCTCATAGAAGGAACTGAGCAGCCCCTCAGAGTGTTTTCCTTACTGTTCACCTGCTGAAGACACACGCATAAATCCAAAAACGTCCAGGGATAGAGGAGATGATGTACTGGGAAAGAGCT
This sequence comes from Brachypodius melanocephalos, assembly GCA_013398615.1. Taxonomy (NCBI): domain Eukaryota; kingdom Metazoa; phylum Chordata; class Aves; order Passeriformes; family Pycnonotidae; genus Brachypodius; species Brachypodius melanocephalos. The sequence goes on from VZSR01003816.1 coordinate 2,781,361, forward strand.
GCTGAAAGAATTTACTTTTTTTTCTCTCTCTCTAATCAGTTAAGATGTAAACCAGTTTTGTCCTTGCAAAGCAACAGAACAGATATTGACCTGGTCCCTAATTGGATCTGTTAACCACCTAACAAAGCCACTGCACATGAACCAGCTTCAATTACAGCAGCTAGGAGGAAAATGTGAGGGAGGAAAACTGTGTGGAGATGTTTTAGTCCAGGGTCCCAGACTGAACAGGAGTTTTGTTTTGAGAGCATAATCTTGGGCCATAAGGAGAGGGGAAATAGGGAACACCAGCCCTTTCTCTCCCTCAAAAGAGTCTGAGAGCTCTCCACGCAGATACAAATCCCTAAAGCAGATCGTGCTCTTGGCCAGCAGCTGAGTGAATAACTGCAAAGAAAGATGCAAAAGGCAGCCTTCTAAAGAGGCTCTGATCCTTTACCTGCACCATTAGCACAGACTGGAATCCAGCCCAGTGCAGAATTCCCTGAGGAGAGCTTTCCCTTGACACCAGGAGCCTTGGGGTAGAACCCATGGGTTGGGAGTGATTCCTTCCTGAGTCCTGCAGCCCCCATCAGAAGAGAGTTAATGTTCTTTGCCTTGGCAGAGGACACCTCCCAGCTGCCTGTCCTCGTTTCAGGGGCTGCCAGGGAACCCTGCCATGGGGGAAGGAGGAGGGAGGGGGAGTTTGTGCCTGGGCCCAACTGGAGTGATTTGCCATATCCCACAGGGAGCTATAAACCTCCTCTGGTGAGGCTGGCATTTCTCCTGGTTCAACTCTGCAGCCAGGCCTTTCCCGTAGGAAAGATGAGGAACATTTCCCAGAAAGGAATAGCTCAGTGCTAGGAGTGAATGGAGCAGATTTATGTGTAATTTTTGCCTGCTTTTGATGTGGTCTTGAATAAAGGGGAAATACCTACACCAAGTACCAATCATGGCTTCATTATTGACATAGGAGTGGTAATAATTCAACTAATATTGCCATATGCAAGGAAAATGAAGTTTGAACCAGTACAGAACACAGTGGTGCCTTAAGAAAGTTGGCTTTTTAAAGCCAAAAAGTATTATGAGCAAGATCAACTGGAAGAAGGAAATAAGGCAGAAAAATATGAGAGCTTTGTAAGAACAACTGAAAGATATCTTATTTTAACAGGAGAAAGAAGGCTGTATCTGTGTAAAACCACAACAGAATAAACTCAGCATAATAAATCAAAAACCTCTGCAGTAGGAGGTGAATGCAGCTATAAAAGTAAGTCTTACCAATAAGGACAAAAAAGAAAAATGTGATAGTAAAAGAGGATAGATAATAATTGACAACCAAAACAAAAATGTGTCATTGAGAACATTAATAAGGGGACAGATTTTGCAAAACATTTCTGGAGTGAAAAAAAAAAAAAAACCAAAAAAAACACTTGAAAGAGACCAATAGGTCTGTTCCCAAACAGAATGGACAGAAACAACAGATACTTCTTTTTTATTTAGCAACAATGCAAAAAAATTTTTTAAAAAACCAATAAAGATGTCTATTCTGTATTTGGAGGAAAAGATGAAGTATTTGTTAGATGATGATGGTAATATACTTTCTATTCCTACTGTAACTAAAGAGGATATTAATCAACAGCTACTGTAGTTAGACATACTTAAATCAGAAGTTCTGGGTAATTTGCATCGAGAAATTTTAACACAGCTGGCTGAGAAGCTTTTTTGGCAGGTAATGTTCATTTTGTCAGTAACCCATGGACAGGAGAGAATTCCAGAAAATTTTAAAAATGCTAGTTCCTTGTTAGTTCATTAAAAAGCACAGGCAAGGTGGCTGAGACAACAGAGCCTGACAGGCTGAGTTCAGGATGGGACAACAAAGGAAAAGCTCATATTTAATTCAATTAACAGAGACTGGAAGGTGCATGCTACTGTTAATGCTGATCAAGGATGGAAAATATATCTGCTCAAGGTAATCTTAGAGAGATTATTAGCCTACTTCACTCAGGAAGAGCATTTAATAAATACACTAAGGAAAACATTGCTGTACAGCTGACAAAATAAAACCATGGGCTTGGAAAGTTTCAAAGAAAATAAATCAATAGGTGTACTAAAGGTCAAACAGAATAGAAAGGCACACAATAACTCAGCTGTAGAGTAAATAACTGGAAAGGTAAAAGCCACCAGAAAGCAGAAACCTCTGCTGAACAAGGAAATCTGTGGTAGAACCAAAATTGCTTCAACTTCAGGCAACCTAAATTTTGTGTGTTCCAGGCATGTATTTCAGGCTGCTAACATGATGCTGCCTAAGCAGAGGAAGAATTCCACGAAGGCTGTGATAGTTTTCATCACAATCTTTATATTAGAGGTGGGTATTTTTCCCATCTCAGGCTATAGTCCCGGGTAATAAAGGTAATAAAGCGGACAAAATGTTCCAAGCCCAGCAGCACCTGCAGTTTGCCCCCGTGGCTCAAGATGCTCTGCAGGGTTACAATATGTACATTCCACTTGGAGATTCTCACCTCTCCTCGCTTTCTTTTCTTCTAATTGCTTTTTTTTTTACAGCATGTGGCATTGCCTCTTGCAACAGCATCCTGAAAAGTTTATTTATAATGTACTAAAAGTTGCAATCTTTGTAGCTGAACCAAATTTACAGTAGCAGCATTTTGGGTGATGAAACTGTAGCGCTCCAAGTTTTGTGAGTGATGCTTTACTTGGGTTTTTTATTTGAACTCAAACAATCTTACTTGTTTTGCATCAAAGAACAGTGGGAGCAGAAGTGACTAATTTGATTCCTCATGACCAGCCCCTAGAAATTAATATTCTTCAGTGCTAGGAGATACAAATTTCAGCCAGCCATACAAAACCCTACCTCTTTCCCAGGTGCATTTCCCTGCCTCAGTCTGTGACTCTTTAGAGGTAAACAGATGCTGAGCATATGAGCTTTGGGGACAAATCAGCTGACCTTTAATGATTCTGTAAGTCCTTCCCTCACTTTCCATCAATAGCATACTTATTGATCACAGAGCTGGCTGGTACTGAATTCCTCTGGAGAAATTCAGTATCAGAAAGGCTAAGAAAAATCTTTAAAGTGCATAGCTTAATTCTCTGGTCTGTTGTCATCAAAACTGAACATCTGAAACTGCACTTTGCTCACCAAAATTGAGTCTCTTCCCTTAACCCTCTTGGTATTGCTGCTTTGGCTTCCAAAGTAAAATCTTCCCTTCTGCTCAAACCTGCTTGTAGGCAGGAGATTCAGCATGACTTCCCAAACTCACATCACTGCTGGGGAGCTGGGATGCATCAGTCCTTCAGGGAGTCTCACTGGAGGGTTATCTATGAATTATGTCATCTGAGAAGGCTCCAGAGAAAATGCCACTGCTGGGATGACTTGCATCTGTATAAGCTTCTCGAGAAGACAGCTGCCAAATAAAAGAAATAAAGAATAATTACGGATGAGAAATATCTCTAATTTTTCCCTCCAATTACTTGTCCATCTGCATACATGTCAGGTGTAATATCATACCACTGTTGCAGAAGAGTTGGTTGGCACTCCCAAAATAGTTTACAAGCCTTCTGGCAGTAATCACTGTCCTAGGAACAGACTGCAAAGCAGTCACAGATTAAATTGAAAGCCTCCTGACCCTGACCTATCATGCCAGGCCCCTACACATCATTTTGCTGTATTAATACTACAAAGAGGCAATCACCGAACACCCTCACATGGCACTGCAGGATGGTGAAAACCTGAAAGCTGATTCCCAAGCAGTTCCTTCACTCCATGTTCTTAGGAGTCCACCCCAAAAGACCCTGTGATCCTGTTCTCTGACGATTTGCACACTCACGTTCCCTTTAGATTTTAAGTTTTCAATGAGTGAGCAGAGCCCCTGTCTGCAGCACACATCCCACAAGCAGCCCCTGCTCCATTCCACATGCACGTGCTGCATTATGTCAGAGCCTGTGTTCAGAGGATGTACGGTGAAATTTGCCTCTCCCACTAATGCCCAAAGTCCATTGCCTGCTGATGTATGGCCACAGAGCATCGCTGGAGTGATGAGGATCTGATGGGATATTGCCATCATTTATTACTGGAATATTATCACTGGCATATTATTGCAATGTATCACCAGAGCAGCAGCCAGCAGGGATGGAGCTGCAAGAGAGCCTTGTATGTTTTATTAATTCCTAAGTGATAGCTGTGGCATTGGGATGGCACAGAATCAGCACATACCCTGCTTTCCTCTCCTTCACACATTTGCAACATGAACTGGAATGTTTTGTTTGCTGCTTTGCAGGTGTGAATCATTTCCTTGCTGGAGTTTTAGATTGAGACCTTTAGCCTGAAAGTTTTGTTAGCAATTATGAAATAACGAGGACCAAAAGAAAATGGAAATCTGATTTTGTCTGTCTTGTTTTATCATCATCTCTATCATACATTTTAGGATTATTTTGTGGCCCTATTAAAGTTTCAGATTACCCAAGGTATTATACAAAGACTTAGAACATGGACAGTTCATTAAGGTATGACATTTATTTACAGTGACTTTTTTTTTTTTTTATTTGCATGAGCATTTTAAAACTCAGTATCTCATTTGCTGCCAAAAATGACATACAAAATCCAGTATATTCCTGCCACTCAGCCCCTCAAATTGGCAAAATGACATCAGCTATTTAACCGTCTTGATGAAACCTGAGTGGTCCTTCTCCCATCAATATTAATTCTGCCTATCTCACCATGCTTTGCACAAAGCAAGAGTCTACTTATATTACAGTGTCTCTTCCACAGTCATTGCCTGGAGGAATTCTGAAAGCTCTCCTGCAAATGTCCCCTGGATTTATTTCATTGTACTACCAGAAAATAACATTTGCTGCAAGCTTTTTATAGAGCAACTTCTGCAAAGTGATGCCAGTGTCAGCCTGTCTGATTCAGTCAGGGCTCTGTTTTAGTTAGTGATAAGGCTGCTATCTGCATCCCACTAGGATCAGACAGAGATATTGGATAACTGCAGTTAGTTCTTGCTGCTCACTGGAGGATTGTATTCATCATATCTCTGCTACTTCTGGCCATTATCTATCAGCACATAAATATCTTCATCTTCCTTAGCATCACACAGTTTTGGGCTAAAAATGTCTCTGATAGACCCCTTCAAATTTCCATCATCCATCCATCCATCCATCCCTGACCTATTGTTGTAGAACATTAGGGATGAAATGTAGAGCTGCATATTTTTTAAAAATGCTGATCCAGTTTCAAGTTGCTGCCCTAGATGAGACACTCAGCTTGCTTGAGCAGGGTTGTTCAGGCACAGAGAGGCAGGAGCAGACAACCCTGGAGAGGAGCCCCCTGTGTGCTTGATAAGCTGTGATCCCAAACCAGAGGCAATCCACAACAATTCTCTGGAGTTAGTTTTTGGGTAATGGCACTCTAATAAACCCCAGCCCCCAGAAGATCCTGAGCAGCAGAGCAAACTGTGAAAGAAGGGGTGGGCAGCGGCAGATGAGGAGCCAGGGGGACACAGACTCTCTGGAGAGAGGCTGAGGAGCACTTTGGCAGGGAGGAGCCCTTTCAGTGGCACTTTTGCGTCCCCAACTCCCTCGGAGCACCACCCAGGGCTGGCCATCATCACTGAAAAAACAGGGCATGGTAGTGGAGGGATTGAAATGTCACAGGTTATACCTGGCTGTCTGAAAACAATGCCTTGTTCCTGAGAAAGACTGCACACGGGGTTTTTAATCCTTCCTTCCTCTCTCCCAAGAAATGGTTAATGCTCATGTAGCAGCATGTAGATCAGGAGGTTAATCCCAGAATGTGCAGTGTATTAGGCACGATAAAAGTGAACAAAACAGCAACATCTGTTTCAAATGACAGCTTCTCATTAATCTGCACAGCCACTGCTGAAAAATATGGATTACACTCAGCAAGAACCCTACCTAGATTAGCAGTTTGGAAGCCCAAGTCCTCTTGCCTATTTTCAGCTAGACTGCCCCTTGCTGAACACATTGACTTTCCCAGGACTGACTGCAATAATAATGGACATTCTTTTAATCACAGTGCCTGACACATTGCAGGGAATTCAGTAAAAACTGGTGGAAGGGATACAGAACTAGTGGAGATTTAATGTCTTGCTCTTCTCTTTGCATCTATTGGCTGGATTCAAGTGTATCAGCTCAGCATCAGATGTTGATGCCGTTCTCTGACCAGCAGTAGCTGTTCTCTCCCAACACAGTCTGACTTCTGCCATCACAAGAAAACACCTGCAGGATGGCACAATTTTTGGCATCCCTTCAGAAGGGTGTTTAAAACCTTTTGTCTCCTTTCCCCTCAAGAGTTCAGTGCAGGACTAAGAAATGATGGGTTGGGAATTGAAGGAAGGTCCTGAAGCAAGTCTGATTAGAACTAGGGGAAAAAAAAATCCCTAAACCCACACAACACAATTTGTACACTGCTACCACCTAGTGAATTAAAAGAAAACAAAATCTCCCTCTGAACTAAGATGAACCAAATCTAAGGGTGTGAACCTTCATCCCTGAGGTCACTGGGACTTTTGCCATCGACTTTACTTGGAACAAAACTTAATGGGATAGGCCATATTAAACATCAGACATTTGAACTTCAAGGGCAATTACAGAGAGTAACAAAGAGTTTTACATATATTTGTGATCTAGATAATTGCCATAATTTGTCCAGAATAACACTGAACCAAAAGCAGCATTAGCAATTATTGCTTTAACTCAGTGCAAGTAGGTTGGACAGGATGAAAATACCCATTTGAAGACTGGAAAAAAGGGGAGTTTTTCATGGCTGCTGCATTTTATTTTTCAAAATAGGTCAAACTTTAAGAAAGAAATTTCCACAGCAGCTCTGGAAACCTCGGCTCTACACTGGTGCAAAGAATTTCTGCAGAGAGTTTGACCAGCTTGCCTTCCTCCTCCCTGGTGCTTCCCCAGAGCAGGAAGGAACCAGTCACTCCCACTCAGTCTTTAGCTCTGATTTAGTGGGCATTTTTCTCAGTTAGATTGGCACGTGGTAACTCATCTCCCAAGTCAGTCATGCTGAAATGTCACTGCTAACATCCAGTGCTATTAAAATCCACGCCGATTTTGACACGTCCTCCTGCAGAGTCAGCATTTTATTTACCCCAAGGCACACTTTCACTGGCAATGTGAATCACAGTACAAAGTGTCAGGATTAAATGATTCATACCTTCTTTGCAGTACTTGATCCTTTCTTCCCTATGCTATGCCAAGAGAAATCCCTTCCAAACTGATCTGCAGGACAGATATGAAGCCAGCTGACTGATGCCACTGTTCTGCTGCCCTGTGACTGTCTGGAGATGCTAAAAGTAATCATGGCACACAGGAAAGACTGGCAGAAGAGGGTTTGCAGCACTTCTGGAAATGAAGGTATCAATGCCACTGTGATTCCTCTTTTCTATCTGTAATATTAGCTGGGAAGAATGCAAGGGCCTTAATTACCTAATATTAATAATACAAATGCATTCCTGTGCAGCCATGCTTTAATCACTTTCACAGTATTTGTCATCGTTAGGCTCGTGTCATAGTTCAGCAAAGATCTGAAGTGCATTCATAACTCAAAGTTTTACCTTTTACTCCTCAGCCTTAAAATGAGGGGCAGTACTTGAGGCTGAGCCTAGAACCAGACCTCACAACAGCCCTCCTTTCGTCCCAGCTCTGCTGTGTTTGTTTGGAGCTCAGATATGACCAGAAAAGGATCTTTCTAACAGAGTGGAACACCCAATTAATTACCTCTCTCTTTTTTTTTTGTTAGCAATGGAAATTGCTCCTGTTAAAGCCACTTGCAAAAGAGTTCTTTGGAACCTTCTGCAAAGCAGTTTTTTGTCACAGAAAAAATTAACCTCGCAGTAATTAAACCTTCCATTGGCTTACTATTTTAGAAAGATTACCATTTGTGTATCATAAAAATCATGCTTTAGAGGAAGAAAGGAATTTTAACATTTTATCAGTGTTGGTCTCAATGTGAAGGTAGCTTCTTAAATGGTATATATTAGATAGAGAACATAATGTTGAAAATAAAATCAAACCTTTGGGGGGTTTTTCCCTGATTTTTCTGCAATGTAGGCTTCATAATACAGGGGTAATATCTTAATTCTAATTCTGATTTCTTAAAATTTCGAGGGAAATTAGTGTGTACAATCCTCTTTGCATCATCCTCCCAGCTTCTTTTAAAAATCCTGTGCTTTAAGCATCTCTCTCAAACCTGTTAAACACCTTCCCAGTGCTGCTGTGCCATTTCCCTGCAGCCCTGCCTCACTGGCTGCCTCCCCCTGAGCCTCCTGCACTGCCTCACCCACATTCATTTCAACTTGTACCTTGTGTTGCTACATAAAGCATTATTTTTTTTTCCTTTCTTTCTTCGGGGCAAATGGATGGGATCTGTAAAGCAAGTGATTCTGAAATGGATTTTAACTTTCAGATCAGCCTTTGAGAAATTAATTTCCACTTAGTTTTTGGAGTCGTTCCAACTCATCCTCATGAGTGAAATATGGGCATCAGAAGGTGGAACAGAAAATACAAAGCTAATGATCTGGTTCATGTTAGTTAGTTCTCTCTTAATCCTTTGAAAGATTGCATTTCCCGTCTCTGGAATTTCCTCTCACTGACGGTTTTTAAAAGAAACAAGACAATATTTGCCATGCATTATATATCAAGATTAACTCAAGAAGCGAAGATGATCTATTCACCATCCCTCTAAGCCTCTCATAATTAGGTCTACCAGCTTTCAAGGACAGTAGCGACTGAGCTTTAAGAATAAGAATTCCCATTGAAATTTAAAATGCCTCCCAGAGTAAAGGTTAGACAGGACAAAAGGGACCTAACCTTCACCCCTTATCCACCCTGACTGGCCTGAGCTGAGTACAAAAGGGTTGCAGACCCACTGCCAGCCTCCCAAGCATTGTAGGCTTTTCAGCCCACTTTTTGTAAACTTGCATCACCTTCACCTGAGCCACCTAGAGTGTTTTTGCTGGAAGCCCCCTCAGGAGGGGAGGTAGGAGTCCATGCCCAGCCTCCCAGCAGTGCCTGGGGGCTTCTTGCAGTGTGACCCTGTGCAAGGCAAGGAGCTGATTCCAGCAGTCCCTGGGGACATCTCTGCATTCCTGCCCTCAGTGGGGACAAGAGCAGGTGACACAGCTGTGGCTTGGTGGCCCCCAGCCCTGCAGCAGGCTTTCCTGCACCCAGCATTTCCCAGAGGAGATGGGAACTTTCCAGTCACTCAGAGAAGTTGTCCTGACAAATTCTGTCCCCTCCTGAGACCCACAGGCTGCTGCTGTGACACAGACTGGACAGCAGTGGCCTCTGGAAGAGATGTGGGCTCAACCCACACTGGCCACTCTGATTTCCTCTGCAGCTGGCTCTGCCCAGCCCTGTGTCAGTCCCAGCTGTGCAGAGCAAAGCAGCCACCCTCTCCTGTCCTTCTCTGGGAGCAGCCACCCTCTCCTGTCCCTGTCCAGCAGCAGCCACCCTCCTCCTGTCCCTGTGCAGGAGTAGCCCTGCTCCCTGCTGCTGCCTACAGCAGGTCCAGTGCAAACCCCTGGTTGCAATTCCCAGGAAGTTTGAGATACCCCTGCAGGTTGGACACACTTTGTTTTGATGGGTCTCCTGGAAACATGCTTATTAGAAGTATATCTGAATGAGAAACGAGAATTTAAATAGTATCAAGTGTTTCTCCTTCTGTCCCCAAATTTCCTTTGCTGTGTAGACAGTTCTACCATCAGAGGTACAAAAATAATGTAGGAATGGAAGTTATCAGCAGTGTTACTGATATGCAAATATAATAACCAACATTTGGTGATGTTGTGAAATAACAGTAGATTTAAAGAGATAGCAGGATCTTCTGTTTACTTACAAATATGTATGCAGGAAGGGGGGAGATTTGCATGAAACCAACCCAGACATCACATTTTTACTGTCATATTTACAGTCCTGCAGAACATTTTCAGACAACTATCCTCTTAAAGAAATAGCATCCTATCACAGTCAGCTGAAAAAGGGTAAATTTGAAGAGACAGTCTATTCAATTTTGTTCCAATAGAATTGCAAGCACTTTGATTTTGTCTACTCTTATTGCAAATGTTGGGCTGCAAAATTCAGTCCAGTTTCCAGTTCTGGAAATCAGAAGCTGCAAAGGAAATGGGTTTATTTCTTCCCAAACAGTAAGGAAGATTTGGGGTTTTAAGTGAATGGAAGTTTCTTGGAAACAGCAAATTTCAGTGTTCATTACTGGAGATCAAGATTTAGCATGGAGAGGCTTTTGTAATTTCTCTCAAAAAAAGACAGCTTGTTTAGAATTTCAGAATTTCTCATCTTATTTCTCCCTCCTCCCCCCACCCTTAGAAGATACAGCTGGTAAGGGTCTAAGACTATAAAATAAGGCATTAAATCAGAGAGCCTGTGTTTGTCCTACTTCTTTCACTTTTTTACATTCAATTCCATGCTTAATAGGAGGGAAGACAAAAGAAGGAGACATTTTCAATACTCAGACCCTAATAATATCCCTCTGGGATTACCTGCAGCTCAATACATCATTCAAAAGCAAAGATTAAAAGTAATAGTCACGTTAATATCATTTCACAATCCACAAACATAAATCCTCATTTGTTATTCATGAGCTTATCACACACACCTCTTAAGGAGCAAAATACTGCAGCATGTGCAGAAAACGGGAACACAAAGTAAACAGAGAAGGGGAGGCAGACAACTTTATAGCTCATTTAAGGTGAAGATATTGCAGGTATGTTTGCTAGCAGAGCAGAAGTGTTCCTGCCTGCCTTTGATGATGCATCTTGCAGAAGCATTTACTGCTTCCCGAATCATGACTTAATCAGCTCCTGAGGTGCCCACATCCTAAGGGTGTTGTTTCAAAGTGATGGGCACTTGTGGGATGAGGTGATGGAGGGCAGCAGGGCCGTGCACATCCCCCTTCCTGTGGGGTGACAGAGCCAGGAGTGTCACACACTGCAGTGGGTGAGATGGACTCCCTTGCTGGGGGAGATTCACCCTCCACCCACCGGGATATTTCTGCTTTCTGCATGGGAATGAGCTGCTGGCCCTGAGCACTGAGCACCTGCTGGGCTCAGCACACACTGCTCCTGCACACAGGGCTGCTCCCACAGAGCCTGCAAGCAGCAGAGGAGGCAAGAATCACCCACAGGCACCCATGGATGGGTCCAAACACCCCATCACAGATCACAGGCACTTGCCAATTCAGAGCTGAATTTTATTTCACAAGTGTCCTCCTCCAGCGCTAGCCCATCCCTCCACTGCCCACGGTGTGACCCCCTGAGCTCTGAGGAGCTGGAGGCAAAGCCATGGGGTCTGTAGGTGGCACACACAGCCTGCCATGGCTTTGGAGCCATCCAGGCTTGAACCCCAGCCAGGAAACACATGCACAGTCCTCCTGATGGTGGTTACTGTAGAAACAGAGAGGAAACTTTCTCTCTTATTTCCCAATAAATAGCAGCATCTCCCCTAGAAACTATATCGATCTCTAGTTGTTCAAATAACTACTATTACAGAAGTAGATGAACTCTCCCCTGATAGACCTGTCAGACTCCCTGCTGATGAGAAGCCTTCCATGCAATCCATATCCACAATTGCTTTGGAAGTCGACATCTGATGTTCCCTCCCTTTTCCCCCTCCAGCTATATCCCTGTAGCTTCCTTCGGTTTCAACCTCCTAGGCTTTTTTAAGCTGATACTTGTTTTGAGAAACTGCAGGAGTTGTGACAGAAACTTCTGAGCTCTCCCCGTAATTGGCCTGTCTGTGTGCAAGGGAGGGCTTGGGAATGACAGTGCAAGGAAAGAGAACCTTGAAAAATTCTTGTCTTGGGAAGCTCCTGCCATGGATCAGGTGGCGTTGCACGAGCTTGCCTTGCACTTGCAGTGCTCTGTGCTATGAGTGTTTCCTCTCAATGTCTCCTCACATATTCACAGATACGTGGCTTGATTTTACACATTAAACCTATTGTGTCCATGTTTTTTATTCCTGTAACTATTGCAAACCATTTCCTCTGGCTCAGAGGAAAAAGGCATTAAATACACAACTCGCTCAGCTGGAACATTTGCAAGTTTGCTGATGAAGACTCAAACAGCAAGAGTTACCCAGTTAAAGCAGAATCCCATTATTACCTGGAACAACTGAGAAACTCAACGCTCCTCATGTGTTAAAGCATTTTGTTGTACAAGGCTTAAGCAAGAATTAGCACAGGCTGTATCCTCAGCTGCCACAGGCTGCCAAAGTTGCAGTGCTTGCTCTGGAACAGCCCTGCTTTATGGAGCACAGAGCCTGGCCTGCAGCAGCCCTGTCCCAGGCAAAGACAATCTGCGTTCCTCCTAAAAATAATTAATTGAAAGCTGTTTGGTAGCTTTCCTGACAGATGGGGAACACAGTCCACTGCCTGATTTCCTGATGCTCGTGAAGTGACCTGACTGAGCCAGCAAAGTTCTCAATCCTTCACCACCTCGGCACTCAGGGAGCATCCAGCTTCCACACGTGCTCTTGTTTTGTTAACTCTTGAGTGGGAGAGGCAGAAACGAGTTCTGCTTATGCTCCTCACTTCTTCTGACACGAGGGAGGAAGGAACACCCTCCTGAGCAGCTTTAATGGCACAGTGGCTGAGCTAGAGCTGCATCCTGAACCTCCCCACAGAAACAGCTGCAAGTGAGGTAACTGAGAAAATGAGTGTATTCATCTGTCACCCATAAGTGTAGGTCACAAAAACCTTGGGAACTCACCTGGATGCTGTTACCTATGTGGTTGTCCTCCAAGGGTGCAGAAAACTGGGTGTGTGCTGGGAATCTATTAGCTGGCAAAGGAGGGGGGTACATTGATTATCCAGTTTTAAATATCATCACATGAAGTTGGGCAAAGGAGAGGCTGTAACCATACCATGACAACAAGGCTTTCAAATTCCTCAGGTGTGAGCCACCTGCTGACAAGCTCCCTACTTAAATGTCACTTAGCAAAGCCTTTGGCACTGGTGTTTTCCTAAGTGTATTTCCCTATGTGTCTTCCAGATAATTTCATTATCTGCCTGAGTGAGGCTCAAAGAAAGGCTTATGTAAAGGTTTCTCCTATCAAGACACATCCCAGTTTGAAGCTGACTATTCCAGACCTTTTCAGGATTAAAAACAAGTGCTCACTCCCAAATTTTCCTTCTCCAACATAACAGGCATCTCTTTTCCACATTTCTGTTTTCAAATGTAAAGAATATTGCTGCCAGTCAGATATTGCAGCCTGTCCCTCTCTTACTTTAAGAATGAACAACTTTAGTGTAGAAATTACTGCCTGCAGACACCAGAAAGGATCAGCAGATACCTCTCCAAGTTTTTTGGTTTTGTTTAGTGACATCTGCTTGAAAATTTTCAAGTGTCTGGAAAATTACAATAGGTCTCCTGGGAATGGATTAATAGGCTGCAGACATGCAAGGCAAAGCTAAATGCTGAATAAAATACCTCACCTAGCACTGTAGTTCATCAGCTGGGTTCCCACACCTGCAATAAACCTCTCCCATCTGTGCCTGCCCATGCAGCTTTCAACCTTCACCAAGGAGGGAACTCCAGTCACAGTAAGGTCAACCCTGGCACAAATTCTTTGATATTATAAAGTAATCAACCCATTTAGCAGAAAAATGTTGACTGTGTCTCTCAAAAGTAGAATAAGCAGGCAAGGATTAGGGCTTTTAGTACCAAAATACCCCAGAAAACAGAGCTCCAAAGCCTCTGGGTGTTAATGAGCTCTGGTTTTGCCAAAAGGCTACCAAAGTGTCCAGGCTGTAATTTGGAAAAAGCTGTCTCAATATGTGGAACTTGATTGCTGAGTGGAGATGGGGAACAAGCTCTGAAAAGGAAGACAAGCTGTAGGAGGTGAGAGAAACTGTCTCTACAGACACACCTAAATTAATGCACAAAAAAACCAAGGCTTAGGCCAGAGCTGCAGGAAAGAGCAGAACTTTTTTCCTCCTGTTTAGTAAGAACAATTAAAATAATCACCCAATTAAAACTTCGTTCATTCTATGGTGACCACAAGAGAATAGCTTGATGGCCCTCCCCAACTTTAATGGTTTGTGACACTCTGCCACTGCTTGGAGAATGTCAGGAATTGTTGCTGCTGGTTGAGATGCTTGGGTTGGCAATTCAGAAAACTGAGACGTGGACATCAGAGCAGTCAAAGTGCACACAGAGAGCACAGGGAAGCTGAGCTGAGCCTGCCTCGTGCAGCCCAAGCCCATAAGGAAAAGGAGAGTGTTTTTCCTGAAGAATGCTCAATGCATTCATCCCCACACCAACAGAATTCTGACATTAACTCCACTGAGCCTATTCACATCCTTATATTTAAAATCTGTACATAAGTACTTTTCTAGACTAAGCACTACACTCATGTCAAATTAAACCTTTACTACATGATTTACTGCTCTATTTTGTGCATATTAAAAAAATCCCTTCAACTCTTATATCTTTTTATGTTTTTATATATCCATCTTGCAAGATTCTTTGTGACTCCCATATAAAATGCTTCATATGAGTGAGATTTCAATTTGACAGGCAAATTCTTTACTCAATCCTCATCTGCATCACTGGTCTGCTTTAAAAGCCATTCTTAGCCTGCTCTTTTGTCATGTACCTCTAGAGAGTGATGCCACATGGACATGACTGCACAGACCATGGCAGGAGACACAAATGACACTGTGAGAGGCCAGCAAGGAAAGGAAGGGATGGGAAAGGGAAAGGGAAAGGGAAATGGAAAGAGGAAGGGGAAGGGGAAGGGAAAGGGAAAGGGAAAGGGAAAGGGAAAAGGAAAGGAAGATGAAGATGCTTGAAGAAGTTAAAAGCCACTGGATTTTATATGTGAATCTCAGTGCAAATAAGAGACAGGTAGAGAGAAGGATTTTTGGTAAATTCAGTTTGGAAGCCAGCTCTGTGATTTATTTGATGATGGCCATCACGCAGGTTATGCATAACTAAGTGCATATGTGGGTGCATGTGTGTATAATAAATAACTTTTTAGTTTGACAGTATGGATTGAAATCCTTTTGGTTTGATGAATGAATGCATTGTGCAGTGAACAGTGAAACCAGCCTTGATGAGTCATTGGCAGGATTTTCCCGACTTTTTGAAGGCATCCTCTCCCATGGGCTAAAAGTCAGAAATGTCCTCCCAGTGTGTCTGATGGAGCTCAGTTTTTGACTGTGACAAGACAAGCCCAGGTATTACTTCAAGTCTGTCAGTTCCTCCCACCTCTCCAAATCCCTCTACACCTACCCTGATACACACATGGAGGATCAAGGGGTGGAAAGCCTCTCAGGGTTCATTTGAACTTGCAGTGCAGCTCTTTCATGTTAATTTTCCTTTTCGTTTCCCTTCACCTCAGTTCACTCTGACGCCTTGCCACAATATTGTCAGTCTGAGAGAAAACAACAAGCCAAAGCAGATGTGCTGAACACATGGTCACCAACAGGAGCAGTTCCCAAGCAAAGTTAGCATGTGAAATCATTCCAAAAGAGGGATGTCTTATCCAAAAAATAATCTACATCTGCTCCTGTTGTTTGGTGGATTGAAAAAAAAAAACCCAGACAACTTCCATGTCTAAGTTTACAGTTTGAATTTATCCAATGCTTTCACATTAGAATAGTTATGATTTTAGGCAGTCTGATACCATTTTAATGGGTTTCTCTTTTGTTGATTAACAGAGATATATTTCCAGTGCTTTTTTGAATAAATGGTATAATATCAAAACAGCTCCTTATTGTTTTGGTGCCAATGAGGTGATGAAAGGTAACACCATAATTCTGCAGAAATTCCAAGAAAAAGAAATCTGATAAAAAAAATCTTTGAAAGAAAGACGTGGTTTTTCAATTTTTTTAAAAAAGGCTAGTTATAATGTTTCTTTATTCATTTCATTTGTCCTATAGAATGTAGGTAAATAACATTAGACTGGGCTGTGACCTGATCCAAAGACAATCTATAGAACAGAAATTGGACATCTTACTGCTGCCTCTGTTCTGTTTGGGGAAATATGAGTAAACACCTGGAGAACAAGATACATCTGGCAAGCTCTAAAGGCAGGATCAGCCTGCCAAGGAGAGAGCACAGAGTGCCAAGGTCTGGCTCTGAAGCTGAGGACACTTTCTATCCAAATCTTGACCTTTCAGCTGAAGGTCTGTATTGGATAAACCCACTCACTGTTCTCCCTGAAAAGGGCCACCACTGCCCTGCAATAAAAATAAAGTATGTATGAAAAAAAAAAAAACAAATAATAGTTAAAAAAATGTGACAGCAAAATCCACGCCTGTATTTGGGAGGAGTGGCCAGGAAACTCAGGCAATCAAAGCATGGAGCCCCTGAGTCACTGAGAACTTGTCCAGCTGAACACAGCACCCTGAGAGCCTTGCTGTGCTTTGATTACCCACACACTCACACTGAGTACATCCCACCTGTTAACAGACAGAGCAAAGCACCTCCACCAAGAGCATTTGGGAAATAAATGACTTGGAAAATATTATTAAGCTCAAACCCAACATTTTACCGTGTTTGATTTGCCACCAGATGCTGTGGGATCTGAAAATACAGAGACAATAAAAAAAAGTCAAACAATGGCAATGAGAGACTGAAATACAATAAAAAGGGGAGGTTTTTTTGTTAAATTACAGTCAGAAATGAATGCAGAGCTCTTATTCTACCCTGGACCATGTAATGTACAAGAAATATTGCCTTTTCATGGAAGGTAAGAGTCCCTGACAGTTCATATACCTTATGGAGGGTACTGTGTCTCATTCAAAAAGCAAATAATATATAAAATTGATACTATTTTCTGTGGTGTGTTACCTACATGCTGGGACATGCTGATGTACAGATTAGTGGCTAGGAGGCAGTTTCTCCTGTTGAAGGCAAGTAAAAGCCTTCAAAGAGTTTTTTTAGTGAGGAGATGGAGTCAGGAAGAGCAGCTGGTGCTAATGCCAGCTGAACTTCCATGTTTTTTTCCCTTTCCCTTTCCTTGAGGAGGAGGGACAGTTAGTATGAGCAGGCAGCAACATTCCTCTTAAATGGCCTCTTTCAGTCTCAGGGGCTCCTTCCTTTGACTGATGAACATTTTCAGCCTCCCTTTGAGAATGACAAGTGTGTGTGATTGGTGGAAAATTCAATTTAAAACGTTAACAACCTGCCAAAGACTGTGGCTAGAAATGGGCAATGGCCATTGGAAGGATCCAGTCAGAGCTGATTGAGTCTTCCCAGATAATCCTGACTGGGATAATTTCACTCTAAACTGAGTTCACAGTGAGGCAAACAACCCCATGAGAGTCCAGAGAGAGCCCTTGGAAAGGCCATGGTCCAGCTGGTGTGCTCCAGCCTCCAGAAGGTAGATCCCACTCTCCAACACCTCTACCACTCTGCCTTCTCCAGCAGGGAAGTGTTGGTGTTGGACAACACAGCCTTAGGATCACTGAATGCTTTCACAGTTCTTAGCCTAAATCCAGGCCCAAATTCAGCTGTAGCTCTAGGCACCAACAGCAAATTGAGCAAAATCCACCAAACAGCTTCAAACTGAAACATGTACTGAGGTGGTGTTTTATTTTAAGCTGATATTCTGCTTTACAGGATCACACCAGAGCACCAAAAGCTCTGCCCAGGAGCTTGTGCTTCCCAGCCAGCTCAGCTGGCTGCAGAGACCAACACCAGCTACTGTGCCAGGTTATTCTCTCCTATTTCCTTTCTTTTTATTATATTTGAGCTGAAAGTTACTCCAAATCAAACCATTGACAGGGAGAGGAGGCACAGTGGATGTGTGCTAAGGAAATCTATGAAAACCAAAACCCTCACTGGAGTCCTTGCTGGTTTCCAGGTCATGAGGTACTGCACAACCATCCTGGTTCCCAGCAGAGATGACACTAAGAAAGAATATTTCTTCAAAGTTTTAGAGTTATCCAGTGACTTGGGAAGGGGACTTTTTTTTTTCCTCCCCCTTTTGCTTTCAAGCAAGTGCAGGACGAGGTTATATGACTACTTGGAATCAATGCAG
Organism: Brachypodius melanocephalos; assembly: GCA_013398615.1. Lineage (NCBI taxonomy): Eukaryota > Metazoa > Chordata > Aves > Passeriformes > Pycnonotidae > Brachypodius > Brachypodius melanocephalos. The sequence continues at coordinate 2,799,385 of VZSR01003816.1, forward strand.
GTTCTTAATGATGCATGAAATGAAATATTGCTGTCCAGTGCACAGTGAATATTCAGAGTTCTGCTCTGTGATAGATACATCTTGTGCTGTTCTGACAGGGCAGAAACGCCCCCCACAGCAGCTGCAGCTCTGGATTTTGGGGCAGATGAGTTGCCATCCTCTGCTGTTATTCTCTGTTCTCCAGGCTCATACATCTGGCAGCTAGTTAAATTCCTCTAGCCAAGGGGTAAACAGCATTTTCCATGTCGTGATTCCTGCCTAGTGAAACAACAAAAAAGTCATGGACCTTACAGAATTTCTGAATAAACACATATTACCTGGGACCTCTGAAATTCTGGCCTGATTATTTGTAGATGCAGTCCAGCTTTTTGCCCTTTTAATAATAGTGATAACATGGCCTGTTGAAGCTTGAATTAAAGCACTGCTCAGTCAGGGCAAACATATCTGTAACTCAAACTCTGAGTTTCTGAAAGCTTTTCACATCAGAAGGGAGAAGTAGCATGGAAAAAAACTGAGTATTTACAACTCTTGTGGGGATGAATTTGGTATAAGTGAAAAAGAATTAAATAAACAAATGAGAAGAGAAAGGTGTAGATTTCCCTCCAGCAGAGCCCCATGTCCAGTGTAATTTCCTCCTTCCTAAAGAGTGGACACAAGCAGCCAGGGAAGACAAGATTTTCAGGACCTGGTACCAAAACCAGCCCCTCATCCGATGCAGGTTGCTGCGTTGTTTTAGATTTGTTACCTGTGCATGGCCAGATGGCTCTGAAACTCTGCAGTCAAAGCCTAAAATGAAGGCAGGGAGTTCAGAGGGAATCCACACAAATTTCAGAAAGAGGAGTTATTGCCCTTTTGCCTGGGGTGCACCAAGGCAGACTGGGACAACTGCAGCAGGAATCTCTGCCTGCACATCTGTGCCCTGACACTGTGGGATTCAGCTGCTCAGGGCAGAGCTGGGAGGAGCAGGTGTGGGGCAGGCAGTGGGGCAGGCATGGGGCAGGCAGGGCCATGGAGCACTGCCTTCAGCTCTTTCCCAAAGCAGCAGGGCTGCTCCATCTGATAAAGGCTTTGAACGGTGATGGCACAGCACCTAACACACCGGGGAACCTGTTCCTGGTGCCTTTCATGTTTAATGGTACACACAGATCTCCATCCTCCTCCTGCTTCTGTTGATAAATAATCTGGATGTTCCTTCTCGTTGCTTTTATCCAGACACAAAGGACAGTGCAAGCTGCCTGCTGTGCCTCATCTTTTCTCCTGATCGGCTCTATTTAAAATGAAAATCTAGCCGGCAAAAGGACACCAAGGGCTGCTTGTTCAGTATTCCCTCTGTGCTCAGATGATTACACCAGGGAAGAAAAAAAGAGGGACAGCAAAACCAAACAGTAGGAAGCCAGGATCCAGCAGCTGGAGAGAAGAAACTTTTTATCCCCCCAACTATTGCAGAAAGTCAGAAGAGGATCTGTTAGTGAATTGCAATTTGTTCTCCCCTGACCCTTGTCCAGGGAGGACTGTAGTTTTACTACCTCATTTTCAAGTATTTCAGCCAGTCTATGCTAATTTTCCTCTCCACCCCCACCAAGCCTTGTTCCTACACACCTGACTTCAGCTTTATCTTCATCTCTTAAAGCAGCTTGAGCTACCATTCCAGCCCCACCAGATTTATGGTTAAAATTAAAGCTTTGGCAAGCTTCTGTCACCGTGTTGCCCATTACCGTGGTACAATATAATGTAATTAATGCTTTTATGTTTAAGGAAGAGGAGGCACATATGTTCCTCAGCTGCTGATGAACAGATTTATAGGTAACACATCTGAGTCAGTGCCCATGTTTAGAGGTAAGCCTGACAGACCACTAATCATTTTCTAAAGGCTGTGCACCGCTGCCCTGCTTCCCTAGATTTGCAAGCAGGACTGTGCTGGGATGCCATAGTGAGATGATAGATTTCAGGTGACACGAGGGGAGGAAGCAAAACATCAGTAAATGTTTCAGCATATCTATCTCTTCATAAGCAGATGTTCTTGCTTAACACGTACCATTAAGCTGGAGCACACCGTGTGCCTTCTTAAAGAGACACCCAGCCTGCTCAGGGCAGGCAGCTGAGAGGGAACCTGAGCCAGCCTCAGGAATTCAAGCCCTATTTCAAGCAAAATCCTTTGCATGGAAGAGGGGAAGCTGTCCCATCCACGGCCACCCCAGAGGACTGAGCTTGTAATTCAGAGACCCTTCCCACCCCCTGTTGCCATTTTGACTGCAATCACCTGAGGGGGACAAGGGCTGGCACAGGGGTGGGTGGCACCAGTGGCCCCTGGCAGCAAGGCAGGGCATACAGGAGTGGATAACCAACCCTCCAGCTGCCTCAGGGTGTTGCAGATGAGCACCAGAGCACTGCCCAGTGCCTGTGTGAGGGCTGGGGGGTGTTTAACCACCCCCACTTTTCACAGCATTCCTCAGACCTGCCCTGACCTGACCAAGGGAAGGCTCAGCAGTGGCTGGGCCAGCCACCGTCACACCCCCCTTCTCGACAGGGAACAGAATGGAAAACTTCATGGCTCAGGATGAAGAAGGGAGATCAGCTGCCAGACTGATCACAGGCAAAAAAGTCTTCGCTTGGGGAAGATTAATCTGACTTATTGCCAAGTAAAAATACAGCAGGATGGTGAGAAATGAAGAAAATCTAACACACACTCCCCCATAGCTCCCTTCCTCACCGAGCTCAGCCTCACTCCTTAATCCAGGACCCTGCACCTCCTGTCCCCTGCCCTGCCTGGCTCTGCTGCCCCTTCTGCTGTGCCCCAGCCAGGGCTCCTGGGGCAATGCTGGGCACCTGCTCTGTGTGAGACACGTGGGGACCCACAGGCAAGCATGAGAAAAGTGTGGAGCTTCCATCTCCTTTCCAACACTCCAGTTTTCCTTTAGATTTTGGGGTTTTGTGAACTCCAATAACAGGAGTCAGTAACATGGGACGTCCTTTCCTTTCCAGCTCTGTCCCTAGGGGACAGGGTAGGGATAAAAGGGGAAGATCCAAAGCCCCAGCCCACTGTCCTGGACATCAGAGAAAGGAATTCCTCTTCTTTTTAAAAGTGCAAGACTAAGCTCTCCTTTAGGGATTTAATTAGCCTGAAAAATGCGAGTTTTCTCCTATACTTATAGCTGGGGGCTGCTTATGCATTTTGGTGAGTCATGCTCTACTTCCAAGCACAGGCTCTCTCTTCCAGAGCCCACTGTACTCAATCTACTGACTACTGACTTAATGGCATTAGGAAAAAATAATGTAGTTTAAGAAAATCTTTGCACAGAGCAGATTTTTTAACCTACACTAAAGCCCATTCTGGGCACCCTCATTCAGAATTAAAGTGGTTTTAATTCAAGTTAGTGTTTGACTTAAATCTAAATTAAATTTGAATTTAAATCATTAAATCTGCGCAGGGATTTAATGCAGTTTACATAATCAATTTTAGGTTCATACCCTTCATTAATTTGGATGACTATCACCCAGTCTTTGCTTACTTAAAAATAGTTCTAATGCATTTATTAGTATTATACTCCTCAAACTGGGTTATTCTTGAAGAAACAGGGAGTTTGAGCTTTCTTTGAAGTTTCACAAAATGAGAGTATCTTGCTGAAGAAAGTCATTTTGTTCTCACGCATATTAAGGGCAGGGAGGGCTCTTAATTCCACTTAAAGAGTTTCTGTGTTGTCACAGGCAGTAGAGCAGGCACAAGGAGCAGGGCTCTTCCCTCATTAGCAGCAGCAGGGGAGCCCAGGAATGTGCTGCACCCACAGGGGACACCCCAACCCAGGGACCAAACACAGCAGTGAGCACCAGGGTGGGCAAAGAGCACATCTGAACCTCCTGCAGCTGCCCCCAGACCAGAATGAGGGTGTTTGTGGGCACTGGGGTTCCCCTCTGCCATGGTTTGTGGTGCATTTGTGCTGTGATTTCACCCCAGCCAGCAGCAAAGAACCAGCCTGCCCCTCCCTGTCTGCCCCAGCACCAAGACTGGGCAGAGAAAAGGAGCAGCAAAAGTGAAAAACTCACGGGTTGAGATAAAGAAGGTAAATCAAAAGCCACGTCTGCCAGCAAAGCAGAACAAAGACTTTGTTCCCCATTTCACATGGGCAGGCAGATGTTCAGCCATCCCAGGAAAGCAGGGCTCTGTCACAGGTTTGGGAGGACAAACTGCATCCCCCTGAATGTCTCACCTTCCCCCTCTCCTTCCCCAGCTTTGTACCCTGAGCATGATGCCACGTATCTGGGATTATCCCTGCCATCCTGGGTGCCCCCCAGGTTCTTGTGCACCCTCAGCCTCCTCACTGGGCTGGGTGAGAAGCAGAAAAGAGCTGGATGCTGTGTAAGCACAACAAAAACATCTCTACAGTATCAATCCTGCTTTCAGGGCAGATCCAAAACACAGCCCACCACCAGATACTGTGAGGAAAAATTACTCTAGCACAGCCAAAGCCAGCACTCTTTGGAGAATGCAAAATTCCTGTAGAGTCCCTACTTTTCCCCTTTCTCCATGAAGTGCCAGCCATTTGTGATCAGACTCCCACCTGTCACCACATTTCAGAGGAATGCAGAGTGGATTCACTTTACAGTATCAGAACCAGCTGCTCTCAGAAACAGCTTTAGCTCTCCCAAGGTCTGGTAATCATTTCAGGAGACAAGCAGAGGAGAGGATATCTCGGCTGACACCAGAGAGCACAAATGTTGACACAAATATGAATCTGAATTTCCTGACAGCAGCTGATTGTGTTGCTTTAGAAGGTTTAACAGACATGCCACTCAGCCGACAAAGGCCCTGTTTAATGCTTCACTTTAAGTATTTGTATGATCTTTGGGGTTGTCAGCTCTGGGAATTGCTTTGAGAGCTGCTGCAGCAATCTCCCTGTGTGTTACACCTGTAAGAGCACAATGCCTGCTTCCTTCTCTGGGCTGCTGCTCCTCTGGAATCCAGGAGTGCTGCTAAATCTTTTCCATGCTTTCCCTGCTTTACAGCAGCTGATTTTCACCAAGGCCAAGTGCCCATGACACCATCCAGGTGTGTGCAAAAGCGGTGGGTGTGTCACAGAGGATGTGCACAGCCTCTGGAACTCCAGCTCACACTGCTCATGCCTCAAGGACCATCACTGTCAATCTATTCACCTGCTCTTCTTATTTTCAGTTTGAGAGGAAAGACAGACTTGTCTTTACAAACAAGCAGTGGGTCTGCTGGTAAGTAAAAAACTAGCACTGAGAGATAAAAGAAACAATGAGAAGGATTACAGTGATTGATGAATGGAAAATAAGATATTTGCCTTTACAGAAAAACTATAGGTTTGCTGATAAATGAAATTGGATATTGAAAGATGAAAAAAACCATGGAGAAAACCCATAAACTCAATAAGAATTAAAAATTAAAAGGGGGGTTATACATTAAAGGGGAATTTTAGGTATTAGGTACTTTGAGAAGTCTGCACCTCTCAAGTACCTCAGCCAGTGGGAAAGAGAGAGAGAAATGTGGCTGGGAAATTGGGATAAAAAGGAGGCTGCATCCTCCAAAAATGTGAGAGACCCCAGGGGAAATGCCCCATGGCCTCTCCCTTTATTCGAATAAAGTAAAAGGACTCCTCTGTCTCCTTTTTGGACATAAACTGTCTGGCGTCTGTGGATTAATTTTCCTAACAAGTTGATTGGGGAAATCTAGTTTCAAACAGTCCATTCATTGGAATGTCTCAATACAGTGGATTTTGTCCTGCCATTTTTTTTTCATGAATTCACAGATAGTCCCCTCAAATTAGAATTTGGGGCAGCCAGAACATTTGGATGAAAGCTGGACTGCTCCTAGGAGAACTGAACTGCTCTGTTATATTTGCAAGCTGCATTTGTATATTGCTTGCTTCTGGGGATCTGAAATTTCATGGGAATGCACTGAAAATTATTAAAAATTAAACTTTGTATCTGCTCTATGTGTTCAGCATTAATGTTGTCTTTCATTGTCTTCTAATAGCGATAATTAGGTGTTGCATTACTCTTGGGTATGTCTTGTAGCACCCCTGGGAGGGCTTTTAAGCACAAGATAAATACTAAATACTAAATACTGTATACATGAAACTAAACTTTGTTGAGATAAAGCCTCTGTTGGTTTCATTTTTATAATGCTCACTTTCAACTTCTCCTTCCAGACCCACAAGGCTCTGTTAGAATTTTCCTTTATCAGCTGTTTCTTATTCCTTCTACATCCAAGGTGCTGTTTATCTCAGGCCTTTCATTCTGCACCAGTGTCATCCTCACCATGGAATGTGAGGGTCTCCTCACAGTAAATACAGCAGCATTTTAAATGCCAAAAAATGAGAGCTGTGAAAACTGATTTGGGGACAGGCTGGGCCATCTCTGTATGGATGAGATCTTCTTCCACTGCAGTCCTTGGGTTAGTAGTGCTCTTCACTGGGGACAAAAGAAAAGAAATTTGGCTTTGTGTAATAATAATAACAATAATAATTACAATGATGTTGATGACGATGGAAATAAAAATAAGAAATAGAAGAAGAAGGTAGACCAATAGTGATGGGTATCTGCAAATTTTCAGCATTTCTGTATTTCTGCATTTCTGAAAACCCAGAGATTTTCTTAGCCTAACTTCTGCCTTCCAGTTTAAAATTCCTGGCTGTTACAAGGCAATCTTGAATTCCTCACATGTACCTACACAAAATGCTCCACACTGAGTGACTGTTCAGTTCTTCTGCCAGGAGTGCTGGACACAGGGAAGCCAAGTAGATGGTTAATGTTTAGTGAAGCTGGGAGAAATGCTCTAAGAATACTGCTCTCATGCATGCCTATTTTAGAATTTTTTTGCTATAATTCCTAGATGTTTTAAAATGGGTCACGTATTCCTACTTTTAGGGTTTACAATACTCTAGACAAAACTAGGTGCAGCAGTCAGGTACAATAAAAAAGCACCCTGGAGCTCCAGGAAAGCATCCATCTGATCTGAAGGTCTTGACTACAGGGATACAAAATCCCAAACTTCAACAATAGAAAAATGGAAGAAGTGATGACAAAAATAAAGCTGCAGCAATAATTGTCCGAGGTGACTTGTAAAAGGGGGCCTTCAGCATTCAAACTCTCCGTGCTAAAGCACATGGGTTGCTGGGTGCTATTTATTTAGCATTATTACTGCAGCTATTGTTGTAACATGGAAGTCTGGAGCTGAGTGACCACCTGCTGTTCCTGTTGATGCTCAATTTGCAAACAGTCAAGTACCATTTGGTTTGTGCCAGCTTGCTGCATTACTTCAGCCATAAAAGATATTGTGTAACCTAACAGCAGCTTTTTAACTAAAAATAGGTGTTCTGCTTATATCCAGTAGAAAACTGGTATTTAATGATTACAATACAACGTATTCAGATTCTTTCAGCTGCTTCAAGCTGTAAGAACAGCTTTTTCAGCTGCAACAAATAGGGCAAACCTCCTTAAAGGAAAATTTAGTAACAGCAGCAAGCTGAGAGACAAGACAATTGGCCAAATTTACTGCTGCCATAGCACTGCAAAAGGCTGCCTGTGTGACCTTGGGCAAGCCTTCACACGTGGCTTTAGGAAGGTTAAGGATTTAAAACTCCTCCTGAAGTTGCTAGCAGGCCCTGGGACTGAGCACCTATGAAAAGCAGAGCCTTTAATCCTCACCATTTGTCATTCTGATACCACGGAAGGCTAAAAGGGATCTTTTGCTTTGCCCTCAGAGAGCCAGACCAGGCCCCCGCTTACAGGGTCCAGTGTGAATTCCGGGGGTTTTATTTTCCTTATTATGACAGATCGCCTGTCCAGAAAGAGGTCAGGCAGTGCAGTTACCTGGGAAAGGAAGGGTGATCTTCTGTTTACAGGGAGAAGCTGCCAGTCAGAGCTCCTGGGAGCTGCTATTATATCACACTATGGCTTTGGGTTTTTCCTCTGTCTTTCATCCAACCCACCTGCAACCCTTCCAGCCCCCAGCGTGGTGACACTTCATTGTTATTTATAAAATGCTCAGGCATCACTGGAGATTTAACCACCCCAAAATTAAGCCCACAATCATCTGCAGTGAAGGTGCAGAGGAAGGGATCTGTGTCAGGACAGGCAGAAAAGCTCCTCAGCCAGGTTCCTGTGGCCTGAACGTGTTAAACTGCAGCAGCAGAGACCTTCCTTATTCATTAACAGCCCCATTGTGTGATGAAAGGAAAGGCAAACTCTGCCACCATTCTGCTGATGTTAAGGATTTCATCCACATCATAAATCACACGTGAACGTCGTTGCCACGCATCCATCCCGGGATTCAGCCCCTGGGCGACTCAATGCAGCTGGGAATATCAATGCACCGAAACAACGAGCTAAATCTTGGTGTATCTCATCGGGGCAGGCTGTGAAGAGCACAAAAGGGGAGGGAGTGAAGGAATGTGGTCCTGGCTCCCCACCCGACCGGGGGAGAGGTTCCTGCCCTCATCATCTCGTGTGATAAACACGGTACAGGCGGGGAGCTGAGATGGGGAGCCCCAGGGAATGAGACACAGCACACGCAACTTCCATCAAGATTCCTGTGCGGGCAGTTTGTGGTTTTGATGCGAAGGAAGGAGGAGGAGGCTGTGTGCCCAGGCAGGGAATCGGGGCTGGCAGCACCAAGCCTTTTCTCACAGCACCCTCGTGTGCTCTCCGCAGAAAATGCTCTGTGCCACCGGGGGACTGCTGAGCCTTTCTGCAGCGCTGGAACTTGTTGAAAAAAAACCTAATTTAAATTAAATAGGACAGCCAGTACATATTAATTAAGTATCAATTGATTCTTAAAAGAGTACTTATTGAGGGTTCTCAAGTTGGGAAGGGATAAATCTCGTTGTCATGTAATTAATTCAGAATGACACAGGCAACAAATGCATATTACATATTTTTCCTCTGAATATTAACTTGTAAAGAATGTTTACATATTCAATTAACATTTAACAAGATAACCTTATACCACATTAATTAGCTATCTGCTAATTAAAAATGTACCAAAATTAATATAGACATTAGAGTCAAGTCAACTGTATAACTGCTTATGCATAAGGGGAAATCAACATGAAATATCTAGAAAGGTTCTCTGAGAGAAAATACATGAGAATCTAGACCTATTATGTCCCTGCCAATGATTCTGGAAACCAGCATCTGGCCAAAGTAAACAAGGAGTGGTGGAGTTTATTTTGCCTTATGTACATGATTAATGAAGACTTTTCTGGCCACACCTCATCCCAGTGATTTGGGTCCAGGTTCCAGCCGCTCCACGCTGGAATGTGTCCCTCGGCTGGATGCCTGGGGCTGGGGTTAGACGAGTAAACCTGGCTTGAGAATGCACACACAGCACCTCGGTGAAGATGAAGTGTGGCTTCCTCCTCCTGACCCCGGGCACACGGACTGCCAGCCACGGGATGAATTTCCCTCCCAGCAGAGTCCAGTCAGGCTGCAGCAGGGGGAGATGGTCACTGAAGCACTCACTGGTGGGCTGGAAGCACGGTATGAACACCCATGGATGGAGAACTATTGTTTTCAGAGTGTTGAGTGCCACAGAAGGTCTGTACTTGATAAATTAATTTTCAGGCAATGTAGGAATTGCTGAAAACTTGGGAAAAAGTCGTGAAGAACTGGAAATGTTTTAGTGGCAGGTACTGGAAGGGGGTGCTCAGTGCTATGCAGTTATGTGACCTGACATAGCTGATGACAAAGCTTCCTTGGAGTGTCGTGTTTCTACAAAAACACCTTTCAACCTTCTGGCTCTACAGTTATGCCAAACTCGCAAGCTCTTTATTTGAAAAATCACAGCATAACACCCCAAAATCTCTCCTTTTCCTGAAAGGAATAAACACTCCGAATCTAAGAGGAACGTGATGCTGCTCTTGCGGTTAAATCTGAGCACCTCGTGCCTTCGGTCTCAGCCCCCACACTAACACCATGAACAGGTGTCATTGCTGCAGGGCTTGGGCATCAAGAGCTTCAGTGCCCTGTCACATTTCCCACGGAGAGCTGGCAATTCCCACAGGATCTGTGCTCCCTGCCTAGTGACCACCTTTAAGGAAAAAAAAAAGGTGGATGAGTTTTTTCTGCACAGGCAAAGGAAAAAGGGAAAGAGCAACGTGTATGGATGGCCTCCAGTCTGAGAGGGGGGGAAAAAACCTCCCCCTCGGCTTCATCCCTTGGTGTGCAGCACATTTTCTTCCCTTGACTGGCGAGGCAAACAGGCTCTGCTCCCAGCAGCGAGGCTCTTGTGTGGAGCAACAGTGACGAGCAGCGGCTGCTCGGGCAAAGCACAGCAGGGCTGGGATCCATCCATCACCGGGGCCGCTTCTCCGCCGAAAATCACACTCACACACGGCTCCCACCAAGCTGGGCTCCCCACGCCGTGAGAACAGCTCACAAATGAGCTTGGTGGAACGCCAAGTTATGATTATGTGTGTTGAAAAACCCCGTTTCAAGCACTAATTTATACTGTATGCTTCCCTCTCATGTAACAGTGCTATTTAGAGGGTAATCACGTTTTAACCTAATTTCCAAATTAGTAGAAAATATTTGTGTCGACTTGCAGTGTATGCATGGCTTGCAGCTGACAGTGGAGGCTGAAGTCTCCAAATAAAAGGAAAGAAATTGGAATGATTCAATCTTTAAATGATCTAGGGGGTGGTTAGTAAAGTCAGCTATTCAGCTTGAGGCAATTGAATAGAACACTGCCATTAGGGGTGATGAAGCACAGAGATGGATCGCGTTAGTCCTGTGTCAAAAAGATAGCAGCTGAGTAAGACTTTGGGGTTGCAATTGTCGTTTTGGAGAGACGTGCTGCTTTCTAAGAGTCTTAAGTGTTTTACTGCTTTTCAGGTCACCTAGATTCCAAAGGAATCCGCAGTTACAAGGGGATTTACTGTGTGAGAGGTTTGCTCTCTGTGGGGTTATTTTCTGGACTCCTTGGGGCACTGCTCTCCCAGGCAAACCCACAACGACAGGGTTAATCACAGGCTGAGCTGCTCTTTGAAAAGCCCAAGGCTTTCCTGTACCCAATGCAATTCTCTTTCCAAATGCGTGAGTAAATGGTTCATCAGGCTTTTGGAGATAAAATGGCAGAGGCAGTTTCAGGAGTGGGTGTGGGAGTTAGTACTCAAATAAAGAATGTAGAATTGCTCAGGGAAGGATTGATGAGCTCTGGATGGTGTGTAGGAAGAGGCCCTTGAAGTTAGAGAGGGCACTTTGAATTATAAGACAGATAGCCCAGTTGTTATGGTGACAGAGGGTCCCCATGCACTGCTATCATTGCCAAGGAGGAGTGAAAGGACTTTCTGGTGAACAGGAAAGCAGGAGAGTGAGCCCCAGAACTTCTGAAGGACAGATCTGTCTCCAGGAGAGGCTTGGGAGCAGGAGAGTGGTTTTCCTACTGGGTAGCTGTATGCGAAGTGGACTTTTTTCTCATTTATATTGCTGATGTTCCTGCCTACCCACACAGACACCCCTGAGGGGGAGTAGCAAATCCTGTTTTCAGGGAAGCCAGCCCAGCAGAGCTCCCCGCACAGACTTACAGTCCTGTGTCTCTGCACACTAATGTGATAAGCAAGTGGTCACTAAAGCAGAGCCCCAAAGACGCTGCACCGTCCCCTTTTTGTTGGTCAGCCCATCCAGCATGTGGATCAGCTGGATTAGTAACAGCTCCTTCCACTGCCAGGTTCATCTGTGGCAAGGCACAGCAGCCAGGCAGAGCAGTTCTCCCAGGATGTGATCACCAGTGGGGGAGTTCCCTCTCCAGCTGTTGGCAGCTGTTGTTGCAGTGATGCCTCAGGACGGGCAGGCAGAGCTGCACCAAACCCTCCCTGCTAGAGGTGCTGGGCACCTCCAAGGGACTCCAGTGGCTCTGGGGCATGCATGTGGGCAGGGGCTGCATGATTGAAGGAAAGACCTGTTCAGCAAAATTAAATTGCCAGCAGTAAGTGCTGACACTTGGGGGTTTGCATACATTTTAGTAGGCACTTAATGAATAGCTGAGTTTGAATCAAAAAGACTGGATTTGGAACGTCGTGATTTCCATTGGCTGAGAAAGCACCTGTTTCTTTCTTCTTTTGTTTTCATTAAGTATTGGATTATTCTTGAGTCCTGAAAAATAAATATTTACACTTTTTCACCTGAAAAATAAATATTGACAGTTTTTCACTGCACACTGTATTAAATAGGTGCCTTATCTGTCTGATCGCTGAAGGAAACAGACCTGGGCTTCTCAGCAACTTATGTAGAACTTCTTCATTTTGTCAGAAGTGCCTTGGAACTAATAAAGGTCTTGTCATCCATGAATTTTGCCACAGAAAAGAAGGAGATGCAGGTGCCAAGTCTGCTGGCTACAGCTGTTGCCATGCCTGAAGGTACTGTTCATAAAAACAGGAACACAGACAACTCAAAAGACTTGTTATTGCAAGTCCTAAAAAGTTTGTTCCATCTATGGATATTGCTTGACAGTTATAAAATTCTTTTTTATGGTGGGTGGTTTTGTTTGGCTTTTTGGTGCGTTTCTTTTTCTTTTTTTTTTCATAATTAAATGTTTCACTGTATAATACTAGTCAAGTGGGAACTGTGGCAATAACTGGTTTATGATGCCAAAGGATTTTCACAGCACTGATGCAGTCAGTTCCAAAAGGCTGTGAAAATAGAGACTCCTCCACAGTGCAATTTAGTTCAGCCTCTCTGTATGCTACAGGCATTACATAGAACATTCGCTTATAAATATTTGAGAAGGCCAGGCTGGATGGAGAAATATCTTGGCCCCATCAGCAGCCAGATGTGCTGCTTGTCCAGAAGCACAAGCCATTAGCAAAAGCTCTTCAGCTATTGGCACAGAGACTCCTTTCAACACCTAGGGAGCATTACACTGAGAGGATCCCAGCCTTCCATGACAAGTGTTTGCTTTGTCCTTGGCAAAAAATGAAAATGGTAAAATTATGAGCCAAAAGCCCTTCAGGGAGCTGCCTCCCATCCCTTCATCCCCAACCAAGGTGTCTTTCAGCTGCCCTTGAAATGAGGCAAACAAGCACTAAAGTGCTACTTTTTAAGACTTCACTGCTCATCAGCTCTAGTCTGCTCCAAATGAAATATTAAACCCAATAGCTTAAACCATTGTGTGAACAGCACCAGGCTGGAGAGATGCTGTGCTGAATTAATTCATTTTAACACCCAAGAGTGATGAGAGGTGACTTGGAAGCATAAATACATTCAATTCTGACAGCTTGGCTGATAAGCAGTAACTCATTAATTGATGAAAATTTGCCTTCTTAAAGTCCCATATCCCCTTCTTTCTGGCAGTTTTACAAGTACTGACTTTAGTGCCTTGTCCTCAACGTTTATGGAACCTGAAAGGTTTCTGTAAGATCACAAGGATGGGTTTCCTTTGCCAGTAGCCTGAGAAACTTGGTCACACAGAATGAGATTTCAATCTGTCAATGCCACTTCAGCTACAGTGGGGTATGGCTCTACTTCCCTCTTCCTTCCCCTCTAACACCTAAACCAGATTCTTAACCAACAGCTGCTCATCTGCCTGGGGACCACAGCCCAGGGATGAAGGAATTATCCCCAGATACTGCTCATCCAACATGTAAGTCTGGCGAGTCAATGCTGCATCACAGCTAAGAATGGTTTTTTTCCAAGAGATGCTCTAGCCCTGTCATTGGGCTTGGGAGAATTACAGCTGTGTCTGCAGAGTCTGTGCAGAGATATATTCACAGCTCTGGAGTGGATAATGCTGCCACAGTTACTGGGAAAGGAACCCAGAATCTCATCAATGTGAGAGGTTAGATTTCGTCTCTCCTGCTTTGACAATTGCTGTATAGTTTCAAAATTCAGTGTAATGTTGGGGTGCTGCTCAGCTCATACTGGGAGCACAGCTTCCTGACTTTCTTCAAATAAAAAAAAAAATATGGAAAGAGGGTAAGAATTAAGAGCCACAATAAAATGTAGCACATTGTTTCCTCCAGAATTTCTCTTAGATTGGCTGGATCAATCCTGAAGTCAGGTTTAATTGTTCAATTCCCAGGTAGTCTGTCTATAATTATAATTATGTATTATAATATATATTATATTATCATATTATATAACAATATTACTATAATAATAATAATAATATATAATGTATAATAATAGTATATTTTTATAATAGAACTATAATTATAATATTCATAAAAATTATAATGCTTATAATGCTATAATTATAATAGTGTTATTTATAATAATTATAGTAATTTATATTATTTTAAAAATAATAAATTTATTATTGAAATAAGCCATGATATAAAGCTAGGGGGTTTTGGATTTTTTTTTTTTATTTTTTGCATCCTCAGATATTCAATTTGATTAGCCCCAGCTAATAATTTCAACATTTATGCCACAAATGTATTTAAAAACTGTGCTGGTTGATTTAAATCAAAACATAACCATCATTGGAAAGGGCTATACCTTCTAGGAACAGCAGCATAAAAACCTTTAAGAACATTTTGTGTTTATTTTGTTTTAAAATTGTGATGGTCAACAGCGCATTTTTCAATAGCTGACACTTTAATTCCAGATGGCCAGCAGCTCAATTCCCAGATGAGAATCTCTCATCCTGTGTTTAAAGCACAGGAGCAAAGCTGTAGTGAGCATGACAGTATCCCCTGCTCTTCAAACCATACAAAAATTAGTACAGAATCACAGAATAGTTTAGGTTGGAGAAGACTTTAAGATCAAGCCCCAGCGCCTTTCACAAACCCACGGTGGCTGGGTCTCCCTGGCTGTCCTGCAAGTGCTGCAGGCACAGGAATTGAGGGATTCCCAGGAAAGAGAGCCAAGCTCTCAGTGCAGCCATGAGATGTCAGCACAGACCACAGCTTGTGTGCAAACCTTCCCAAAAAGAGCAGGTCTCTCAGCTGAGAGCATTCACACTCATCAGTGCCATACAAAGGCCAAAGTGGGATGTGACCCCGCAGGACAAACTGTGAGCACCCAAAATTGGGTGTAAGAGGCACGTGGCTGCTGCAAACACTGCCAAAAAGGGAGGGGGATGTTTGAGAGCCTCTTTAGGGTTAGAGCTGATGTGTAAAGCAGAGAAAGCTACAGCAGTCAAAGAGCACCATAATGCTTTAGTAACAGGAAAAATTCATAATTTTTGCAACTTAACTATAATGTAACTTAGTAATTAAAGATCTGTAATCTAAACCAGGGATAGCTAAAACTCTGGGCAGAACATGGCTTTCGAAGTAGTTTCGCCTGGCCTTTAAGAACACCTGATCAAACTCCTGTGAGCTCATCCTTGCTGTGCTAAGGGCTGTGCCCACTTAGAAGCACCAGGGAATGTCTCTTGAGCATGGCTATACGGTGTGACTCTCTAACACAAAGCCAGAGCATGTATTCTAACCTTTTTCATCCTGAGATTGGACAATTAAGTCTGTTAGTATGGAAATGACAGTTAGGAGGCATGGAGAACTGTTTTTTTTAATTGATATATCTTGGCTAACTAGGCACTGCTTCATTGCAAAGAATTTACCAAAAGCACCAGAGAAAAGGACATCTTTATGAAGGCGTCTCAGATTTCTTCAGGTTTTGTTTTTCCACTTTAAATACTTGAGACTATTGAATTTCATTTGCAAAATAGTACAAATGAGCGATAAAATTGTTTGGTTACCAACCTGGAAGGAGGAAAAGCCTTCCAAAAGGCTTCTCCAATTGGAAGGAGGAAACTACGAACCACCTGTGTCTGCAGAGAGTCAGACACATTGCATTGGTGTTACATAGCAAGGTTTTGGTGGCAGGGG
>VZSR01003816.1:2815272-2835954 GCA_013398615.1 Brachypodius melanocephalos
ATCTCCTGGGAAGCCTGTGCTGGAGCAGGATCCTGGCAGGACCCACAGAGAGAGGAGCCCAGGCTGGAGCAGGGTCACTGGCGGGTTTGTGACCCAGCAGGGAAGCTAGGCTGGAGCAATCACGGAAGGACTGCAGCACTGAAGGACCCCACCCTGGAGCAATTTGTGAAGAACTTCCATGGGAAGAACTCACATTGGGGAAGTTCATGGAAGGCTGTGTCCTTTGGGAGGGACCCTGAGCTGGAGCAGAGGGACAGTGTGAGGAGTGCACTCCCTGAGGAGGAAGATGCTTCACAAGCAATGTGTGACGACCAGACTGAGCCCCCATTCTTTGTCTCACTGTGCCATTCAGGGGGCAGGAGACAGAGAATTGTATAAAGTTCAGCCTGGAAAGAATGGAGGGGTGGGGAGAAGGTGTTTTTAAGATTTGGGTTTATTTCTCATTCTCCCACCCCGATTGCTAATAAATTAAACTAATTTCCTCAAGTTGAGTCTGTTTTGCCCATGACTCAACTCGAGGAAATTAGTTAAATTTATTATTTACCCGTGGCCTCTCCCTGCCCTTATCTTGATCCAAACTTAGTAGATTTTCTGTTGAGAAGGGTGTGATAGAGTGACTTTGACAGGCACCTGGCATTCCCACAGGAATTATTGGCTGTGGATCAGGGATAACAAATGTCTGGGGCTCCTTTAACTGAAGCTGTGTCCAAAGCTGTGCTGTCCCTCTGGCCATCAGAGGTGGGGACACAGAGATTGCTCTGCAGGAGCCAGCTCAGGGACATGGCCTCTAAATATCTTGTATACCTCCACATTTTTCACACTGAAGGCTTCTTCTGACCTCCCCTATCCTTATTTTCCACCCCTAAGGAAGTCCTTAAAGGAGTGCCTGGGCTTGGGCAGGAGCTGTGTGCACTGTGCCCCCTCAGACAGGGCTGCTCTGCTCTGTACATCTGTTTTTCTTCACTTTTGATGTGGCAAATTACCAATGAGTTTGGAATCCACCAGAAAGTAATGGGAGCAGTCTCTGTCCTCATCTCAGTAAAGTATTTTGGGGATAAACCAGCAAAGAACATGGTATTAAATAAACATTAATTTCAGTAAGAGGAAGAAGCTGATAAGGTCATTTGTTTCAAATTACATAAAGTCCTTTCTAGGATGTTTCCTCTTCCTCAAGTATAATTTTTCAAAATGTTCAATGCTAATTTGACTATTCCAAACCATCTTTTGTTCTTTGTATTCAGAAGGAATTTCAGAGAAATTCAGGGGTTATGCAAACGTTCAGGAGCAGAAGATACTCTTTATTACCATTGTGCCAGATATTGCAGGAAGCCAGAATGAAAAATTTAGGAGAGCTATGGAAATGAGAATTGCTCTAATTCAATAAGAGATTCATTGGCTTTCTAATTAGATTTGATCACTTGAGTATTTTATATTGTAGCTGTGTAAATATCTCTTAAATACCTACCACATCTGACATAGAAACTTCAGAAGCATCATAAAAAAAGTAGAATAAATCTGCAGAAAAGTTAAAGAAAAATAAATATCTTCATTTTTTCATGTCTTGGTAAATAATTCCCACTCCGAGATGTCATTTTATTTAATTTTTTAACACTCAAAACCACTTACAAATGACATCTGTAATAAATATTCAAAAAATAACTCAGATTATATTTTATTGTTACACTTACAGTAACGTCTGAGTGATATCATACAAATTGCATTATAAATATTTTCACCAGCACCAAAACAGAGAATTACATTTTACATAATTCACTGAAGCACATGGAATTTTGACTACAAAGGATTTTTTCTTACACTTCTTCTAGAGCTGATTTGGTATGCTTTAAATTGTAAAATGACTCAATTACATGGTCCCAACACAAGGCAACATGGAAAACGCCTGAAAACTAATGTGAGAGCAACCAAGAACTACAAAATTACACTGGCTAGTCACAGAATTTCTACTGCTCAGTCCATTCAGGATTTTGAGCTTTATTTTATTCTGATACTAAGCAAGATCTGACAAGTAAGGTCTTAGCCCAGGATTCAGAAACTCTGGTTTCATGTAACCTTGGACAAGTTTCCTGGCTCAGTTCTCCATTCACAATGTGGCATTATAATGCTCCCTCCTCTCTTCAAAGACTGTCAGCTCTCAGGAGCTCCCTGCCACTATTTTTTCATAAAAGAATTGGTACTTTACAACTAAGATTAGAGCTGAGCTCAGTAAGAGTGAATGTGCAATCTTTAACACAGGACACACTGATAAAATTGTTCTGGTGTTTAACAGAGGTAGGTGAATGATGCCCTTTGTGCTGCTGGAGAATGTACAAGGGACTTCCCCAAGGGCAGAGAGTGCCTGACACAGCTCCTGAGTCACAGTCCTGCACTGCAGTGTGCTGAGGGCCTCCAGAAATATGTGATCTAACAGAAATGGAGTGAAGCTCTTATCACATTCCAGTCTCTGTTCAGCACAGCAGTCAGGGGGAAAATTCTTCAGTAACTTCAGTGGGCACTGAAGCAAATGTTCTCTTAGATGCTATCACCCAGAGGAAAAACTAGAATGCTTGGCACCTAAAATGAAATTCATGTGTCCTGCACCTTCAGTTGACACAGCAGATTCAGCACAAGATAAATATTCTAGCACAAAGCATGTGCACAAACTTCATGAAAAAGAAGCATCGATCATCAAAACTGCAAAGTAAAAACTGGAGAATACATCAGATACATCTTCTGCATTGCAGAGTTGAAAAAACAGCTAGTAATTAGCTGAAGGAGAGAAGTATGTAGCCTGATCACTGAGAGATTGGGGCTGTCTCCAGCAGTTAGTTAAAACATCTGGAAAACAGCTGTATCTTCCTCTTGCAGAGCACCCACCACTGCACTGCACTCGAGAACTTCAGCATCACAGCCACTACCATCTGCTGGACTGCAGGATCCTGGAATGGTCTGGGTTGGAAAGGATGTGAAACATCATCTAGTTCCAACCACCAGGCCCCTGCCCAAAGTCCCTCTCCAGCTCTCCTGGAGCCCCTTTAGGTGTTGGGAGAGGCTTTAAGGTCTCCCCAGAGCCTCTCTTCTCCAAGCTGAACATCCCCAGCTCTCTCAGTCCATTGCCAGAGTCCTCTAGACTGGTGCTGAGTCCTCTGAGAATCTTCATGGCTTCCTCTGGACTCACTCCAGCAGGTGCACATCCTCCTTAGAACTCTCAGGAGAAACCAAAATGTGGCCTGCAAGGTACTCTGAGGCACTTTGCTGAGACAGCAGAAAAGAGACAAGAATGCAAGAGATCTGCCTTGTTCTGAGCAATGAATGGAGATACCTGATGAGCTGCCAGCTGAAATCATTCTGGAAATACAAACACTGCAATGCACTTTCTTCTAAGGACACACGGGTTTACTAATTGACAACACCTGGAATGCTTTACTGGTTTACCAGAATCTTCATGTTTTATAGCCACCTGTGAGGAAAAAGGCTTACAACAGCTGACAAGATGCTCAGCCTTGCCACTCTTATTAGCCCTAGTGACCAGATGGACCAAGGAATCTGAATTATCAGGCTCTGCAGGGCTCTGTTGTTGCAAAGGCACCTGTTGCTCACAAAGCCTGCTCACGCTGCCGTTTCAGACCCACCACTCTTGCTGCCAGGAGGAACATGGCCCCAGTGAGCACTTCTGCCACAAAGGAGATCCAGACTAGTGCCAGGGACCAGCCAAACCTGATATCGATTTCCACCAGGACATCCTTGCTCCTCAGGAGGCAAACAGCTTCTTGGAAGGCAGCAGCTGAATATGCAATATAGACACTGATCCCTGTGAGGGTGACAAGAGCTGAAAAGAGAAACACGTTCAGCTACTTAGCAGCCACTGAAGAAATTAAAAACAATCAATTGGATATGTCCTAGGGCCTCTTTACCACTCCTTCTTATTCTAGCCAGGCCAGATTTACAGATTATCTTTGAAATAGCTGATTGACGTGTGGAAAACATCAGTTCTGAGGGTTGGAAAAAACCTCACATATCTGGAATGGCATCCCCAAATATCTCTTTCTGCTGAGACAAAACTAATACCCAACTTTGTGAATTTGAGTGTCTTACAAAACTGTTCTGTGCATCCAGCCAGAGCAGACAGGGAGCTGGTCTCAACCAAAGGCCACCCCACAGTCTGTTCATGTTCTCCTGGGAAACTGCTCCAGCTGCATGCCCAGAACATCCTCCAGCACCCCTCTCCTGACACTGTCTCTGTGTTTCCTCTCCCTCTTTGCAGCCCCAAACGCCTCAGAAAGGCCCCTGGGATAATCATGCTTGGCACTTCACAGCTTTTCATTTTTCACTATCTGGAGCAGTTTCCCACCAGCCTTTTCAGTGAATACAGCTTTCTGCTCTTCTGAGGAATTAGAACTTGCTCTTCTTTTCAGAAGGCAATCATAATGGGGAATGGTTGGTCTGTGTTACAGCATTTCAGACTAAAAAGCTCAGTCAAGTCTTTGAGACAGCAGCATTCGCTTCCAGCAATCTCTTAGCATTTTCTTCTTAAAAATAGGACTGTATGAGCAGTTGATGAGAGGCAATTCTGAGGATCCCCTTTTCTGCTGGGAAAAATTTCCATTTTAAGTTACATTGTAAAACAGCACTGAAAATCTGTTTGGAAGAAAATGCAGATTTAAATAAAGTTTTCCTACTTTGACAGAACGTTTTTAGGTTTTTTAATCCGTAGATTACTTTCTAAAACACGGTGGGTTTGGATACAGCAAGAAAGAAAAAAAGAAAAAGAAGTGCTTTGTTAGCTTCAAATTGAAATGTTACACTCCAACTAAAATAATTTCTAGGGGTTTCCTTTTGTGACCCACAGTTTGGGGACACCACTCTAGATCAAAACTAGCAGTGAGGCTAACCCAGGAATGCCTAGCAAGACCCTTTTCAGGAACTCAATGCAAATGCCTTTCTAAAAACATTGGTTTTCTAAATAGTTGGAAAATCCGTGCAACCTTACGATGCAGTAGTTCCACAGTCTCCTTTCCATCACCCCATCACCCTGCCTGTAAAGAATTTATGCAGCCTGCTGAGAAGTTATTAAATCTTTTGTGTTAATGGGCACAGAAAACACAGGTTGTTCAAATGCTGACTCACTCCCCAAGGAGGGATATTTGCCTTTCCTAAGTTCCCTATTCCAGCATCAGAACCCCAGCAGACAGGTGAATGAACACCAGCATTATCCTGAAAGCAAATCCCTGCTTGCCTTTTATTCCATGGGAAACCAAGTGATGCTTCCCAGATACAACCTCTTGTTATCTACAACAGTTAGGCCAAGAGTTTGGGTGAGTACCTCCAAAAAGGAAAAGCAGTCCTGTCATTAGGAGCAGTAGGTAGGCCCTGGCAAGAATACTGATGAATCCAGTCATTCCTCCAAAAATCATCAGTATCAGGCTGAGGGGCATCAGGATAACAAATGTTCCGTGCATGTCTGAGGAAAAATGAAGAATGTTAATGTTGTAATATTTTATTATGCTCTCAGTGGATGTGGCAATAATTATTAAGTGCAGAGCCTCTGATCAGGATCAAAGCCTCGTTCTGTGCTGCACAAAAAAGAAATTGGATAAGCCCTTGGGTTTTCAGAGTAAATCAGCAGGACAAAGATAAGGTATGGAGGAAAAGGTAACAAGCAGAACAAACCCTCACAGGATCACAGCCTGTGTTTCAAACAGAGAGCACAGATATAAAGGTTGTGTACACAGATATACATGAGCAATTTAATGTTCCCAGCTCTTGAGCCAGCTGGATATCAGGTGCTGCACTGCATACCAGGTAGGCACTGGCAACCTTAACAAAAACCAGCCCTGCTCTGTGAATCACACTGCTCTGTTTGGGAGGTGAGATCCAGCCATGCTTTGAGGCTGGACCTTTAAAGGTCTCCTCCATCACGTGTCCTCTGCAGCACTGATGTAGCAAATTGTTGACCTTTTCCTTTGTGGCAGCTGACCATCAACTACAGGTGAATTTTCCCATCCAGCTCCAATTCTGTCTGTCACTGCTTTCTACAGCAGCTTCACTAAGTGCATTAACCTATCCTGCTTGCTTCCTCCCATGCTAAACATTTTACATTAGTCTTTCTTATCCCTATAACATTTTAATAGCTGTGTAAACAGAGGGTTGCTATGTATTTTTTCATATCACCCTGTTTTTTCCATCATAAACCATTATTGGGTCACTGTTCCCTCTGATGCAATCTATCCACAACATTCGACCCAACCTTTTTTGAGAATAACAACCAGAAAAAAAGTAATTCCAGTATCAATTTGTTTCACACCAGAGTAAAGTGCAGAGTAACTGAGAAAAGAAAATGTAAAATCCATTTTCTGAAGAGGTCTAGGCTTCATTGTCTCATTTAATTTCACAGAGGAACAGAGGAACCATTAGCTTAGGAAAAGGAATCACTTAAGGGTTCACTGTTGGTGTGTGATCAAATGATCGGCTTTTTTCAAGTCACTATAAATGCCCACAGAATTGGAGGGACTGCATCTGCCACTGGCTAAGGATCCAGCCCATCCTCTACACTAGCATTACAAAGATCAGACACAGTTGTGTGCATGTCTCTGCTCAGTTCCAGAAGCCTGGGAGGTTAGGAAGGGTCTGCATGGGATCAGGGCAGACACTATTGATACCTGTACTTGAGTAGAATGTGGTTTCCAGACATAATTATTTGCTTTGTGTAGCACAGAACATGCTCACAAAAAGAGAAGAATTGTGGCAAATGACAAAGTTTTGAGAGGTGACCCTTTTTTTTTTTCCCTGCTTATTTACACTGGTATTATATTTTCATATTCCATCCCACGTGTGCTCATATCAGTTCCAGCTGATGCTCAGAAATCATAAATTCGACATTCTGCATTGAAGAGAGCACTTTCCCTCTTTGATTCTAAAGCTGAGGACACTCCCTGAGCCTTCCTTCAGCAAAACTGGCCATGGCTGCTGTTCCTGGCTAAGAAACACAGACCTGAAGAAATTCTCGGTGCTAACAGCCAGATCAATCTGCAGCTCTGGGAACAAACCAGCATGTCAAAACTGCCTGCACTCTGAGCTGAATTCCAAGATGAGAAACAGCAGTTTATGTGGTTAGAAGTGGTAAGTGGGGGCGTGACGAAATTCGATGTAACAGGATAGAGATTGGGCACCCAATTCAGTTCTTGTATTCCAGAGAGGCAGCGTGGTCTTCAGACACATTTGAGCTTGCTGAGGGTTATTTGGTCTCACTTTGATTATTCCTCACCATTCTGGTATCCATATGTCCTCTTAGATTTGGTCTTGCACGTAAAAGGTGAAAAAGCCTTGGGAGAAAGAAATCTTGGGAGGCTGCAATTAACATTTGGAAAGTATGAATGTAAGAATGGTGCAAGTCTGTCCTCAGGCCTGGCCCTGCCGAGAGAGAACAAACACAAACAAGTTCATGGCTGGCTCTCTGCCTTGTGATTTTTCAGGTGTCCCTCACCAGTCCAAGTCACTGCTAACAAACTCCACCCCAAGACAGCAGCACCAATTTGCCATTCCTTTCACTTTTCTTGTCATGGTGTGATTTCAGCTACTGCAGCCTGAGCCAGGACACGTGTAGGGGAGCAGAACACAACTCTGAATGGAATCTTGTGAAGGAAAGGGAAAGGAAAATCATTCCAGAGCATCCTTGGGAGTGTCCTCGATTACATTAATGATCTGTGACAGGTGCAATATCAGAATAACTCTGATTTCTATGCCCTCTTCAGTGAAAATATAGGATTTAGGGATAGCTCAGCTGAAACTCACAAACCCCACTGTGACAGAGCCTCACTTTTCCTACACACAGCTGGGATCACACTTCTCATTAATCACCTGCAGCTTTTTTTAAATCAAATATTTAGTGAATTCTATTTGGTTAAATAGTACTTTTATAATCTCCAGCATTCTAGTTCAATATCTAATACTCATTTGTACTATGAAATCTGCAACTGCCTGGAAAACTTATTCTAAAATGCTGCCATGGAAACCACTCAGGAATTTGAATTCATGCCATCTGGCATATGATATTATGCCATTATATTCCTTGATTAGAGGAACAGAATTAGTTTATAGAAGAACATGACTTAAAATATCTTTACTGTGTTTCTGTCTTCAATAATCATCTGTGAAAGAAGTTAAAACATTAATTTTGCAGTCATTTTAGTGTTTTTTCAGTTTCTGTTGAAATAGGCATTTATGTATTATGTATTAAACATCTAACTCTCTTCATATTGATGAAATTAATCCAGTATTGGGAAAGAAACCACCCTAAGCATTTTGCACAAGAGGCATGTGCACTTTCTTGTAAAACAGAATTCAGTTTCCCATATCTATTTCTCAACACCTGAGTTCCCTGTTAGTCCAATATGAAAGATCCAGTGGTTTAATCTTGGAAATATTGAAACAAACTCATAAACTTTAAAAAAATACTTCCTTTTTCTGAAGCAAAAAAGACTCAATTTGCTTAATCATAGTTACTGAAGTTGTACATTAGTTAGCCAAAGCTCTTTTACAAGAGGTCTGGCCAAGTATCTGTAAGAGTGACATCTGCAGTGTGTGTCCAGATCTGAGAATTTGGCAGGCATTTCTAAATTACCATCCAACACAGTTGTTGAGGAGCTGTTTGTGAGAGAAATCTGTGGAATGAAATAGACACACTGAGCAGTGTCAGAAGTAACCAAGTGCAAGCCCAGCAGATTTGTTAATCACCTCCTGTTAACATCCTGGAGCTTAATTGCCTCAAAGTAACTTTGGATTTGTTTGCACAGCTTATAACAGCAAATAGTGCCTAGAAATCTGTAATATCACCTCATCAGAAATACTTCAAATGGCAGCGGCTCAGAAGAGCTTAATTAAGGACCTGTTTATCTTACCCAGCAGTAACTAATCAGCCAGTTAGAAAGACAAAAGCCTCCAGCTGAAACAGACTCCTGGCAGTTGTTAAAACCAATGGGGCTGCTCCAGAAGGGCTTAGAAAAGCCAGGAAGAAACAGTGCACAGAGGAAATTCTGACCTGCTTGCTAGGAAAAAAAGCAAGGAAACTACTTAGAAAGCTAAAGAACAACTGAAAAGAATTTGTCTTTAATGTCTTTAAATGTGAGTCTTCTGGGTTTGGGCTGGATGGATTCCCTCCTGGTCAACAGAGAAAAGGTGATGGGGGATGATTGCTCACAGAGTTAGGGGTCTCCAGGATGATTAGCCAGGCTCTGGTCTGTGTGTAACACGTCTAGGCTTCGTGCTTCACTCTGAGCTAAATGGGAAGACCGGTTGCAGATAGCAGAAATAAATTTATGCTGGACCTGGAGCAGGTGGCACTGACAAAAACCTGCAGCAGCAGGAATGGGTAGAATGATGAATGTGAGCGATGCACCATGGCTCACATTCTGTTGCTGTGGTACCAATGAATCTGGAAACGAGAACATTCATCAGAACCTGTCACTTGTTAGGCCTCGGCTGCAGTGGTGCTGCAGTTATCTCAGATTTCTGTATGTATTTACTGTAATATCTGCAGCAAGTACTGCAGCAGATGTTCACTGGCACCTCTTGGAAGGAGCAGTGCACTGTTGCTCAGAAACAGGTACACACCTACCAGATCAATTAAACCAGAATTTCTATGTGCATCACCTGGGTCTTATTTCACTTGGCCTCTGAAATGGCTCTTGCTCGAGCCCCAGCTGTTTCCTTTCCTTGGTAGCTTAAAAACAAAAGAAAATTTGCAAAGAACTGTAAAAACCCTCAGGAAAAAAATGTTGCGGTGGCCAAAGAATAGAGCATTCTTCATAACATTATAAACTGCAACTCTGAAAGTGAAGCAGGACCATGAGGAGCAGGGTGAAGTGTGAAAGCAGCTGGTGCATGACTGTTTACAGGGTCCACATGCTGTAAGGAAATCCAGACAAGTCCATCTGTACTATTAAACTCATTTCGTTGAGGAAGAAACCAAGGCAGCTGTTACATTAAAACAACTGAGGTATCAGAGCTGCCTCTGCTGCAAAGATTGTTTCCCTGCAGGAAAGATGAACTTGTCTGCAGCCTCCTGGTTCCAGTTACATTCGTGTCTAAAAAAGAAAAAACAAAAATACTCTGGGGAGAATACTTGAAGCCGTTGTGTATGGGCACAACTTGATTTTATAACAGGAAAAACAATATGAGTGGAAAGCATATCCATTAAGTACTCATTTTTGGATGGGTCAGGAAGAGAAGAGAGCACTAAAAATGAACCTGTAAAAGGAAACTATTCACTGACCATGTTGTTCAAGTCTGATGAAAAATCAGGATTGCCAGAGGCTTAATCTTACCTTGTACCTACTGCAGATGGTTTGTGTGTCACACCGACAATAAGAAAGAACAGCAGTTCCTCACATTATTTTTCATAACTCCAGCCCCAGCTCTGCAGCAGCTCAAGTGCAAAGCTGAGATTCAAGACAATTGTCTGGTTTTGATTAGAAATATTTACAATATTTTTCATTTCGCAAGGATTACACTGGTGCTGCCTTCAGCTAAACCTGTACTGGTATTTACTCATTATTAACAACATAGGCTCTGGTAAACGGAAAATGTTTATATGACAAAAATGTCTAAGAGCAACTTTTCACCACTGTAACATGATGAGGTTTCTTGTTTGGGTTTTCCTGTCAAAAACTTCTTTTTAAAAGCTCAAACTCTTGGGGAAAAGGTTTCAGCTGATTAAGCACTGCCATTCCTTCTACCCAGCAGCTTCCTTCTGTCTGTGTGTGATCCTCAGCATCTTCTGAAATTGGACATTGCATTTCTGCTACTGGAAAATGGTGAAGCTGCTCAGAATTCGGTGCAGCTGCCTTTGAAGTCAGTGACATCCTTATTTTGTCATTTAGAGAGAGAGAGATTCAGCTCACCACGAAAAATATTGTTCTTGCAGCTTGTCTGCCATAGCTGGCCCAGGAGGACACATAGCAAGGCAAAACATCAGAGATGTCTTTGCTGACAAATTTAAATCCTAAGGG
Source organism: Brachypodius melanocephalos (assembly GCA_013398615.1). Taxonomy (NCBI): domain Eukaryota; kingdom Metazoa; phylum Chordata; class Aves; order Passeriformes; family Pycnonotidae; genus Brachypodius; species Brachypodius melanocephalos. The sequence continues at coordinate 2,826,276 of VZSR01003816.1, forward strand.
GAATTTTCAGAGGGCTGTCTTTAATCCTTTTGTAGTTACCAAGAGACTCTAATAAACTGTCTAAATTACAGAAAGTTATGCTTCCATTTTATTCCACTTTGGGCCAGAGGAAAGTGTGCATCTCCAGTGAAAAAGGATTTTATTAATGCAGAACTTTCAGAAAAGCTAGCAGTAGGCAGTCGAGTGGTATTGTTCTTTAGACAGTGGCTGATGTTTTAAGCAAATAAATAACCAGGCCATGCTGTAATCTGGAAGAGGGGAATATTTTATCCATCTTGAGTTTGAGGGGGAGAGAGGGTATCCACTGCATGTTCAGCTGGGGGGAGTGGTAAGAGAAGGCTAATGTAGAGGAGAGAGTGTGTTTGTGTCTGATCCATTAGAGGAGCAGCTCCAGAGCGCTCCTGTGATATGAAAATACGCCACAGCCCCAGGCTTAACAAGGGCTGGGTTGATTGCCTGGGTAACATTGCTGCTAGCACAGGATTTTAACTCGTGCACCCAATTATTTTAATTTGCCAGGAGCTTGATTTGAAGCACACAATAAGCCTAAAAGGAATCTGCTGGGATGAATAGGAGAGAGATTGGAAATGTGGGGGAAGGGACCATGAAGGCTTTTAATTCTCTAATGAAGGGTTTGTCTTCTGGCAGTGTCCAGCACTTTTGTTGCCACTTAGGACCGGCTCTTTGCATTTACATACAGACTTTCTCCAACCTCTTTGGCACTTGTGTCTAGTTAAGACATGCCAGAAAGTGCATTCAAACCCTGAAAAATGAGGGATGTGACCAATGTGTTACTCAAGAACCTACTTTAGGAGACAGTCCTTTTAAGTCTTTTTAAGAATAATCAGAAAGAAACATGTTTGATGTTGCCAGAGCTCATGAAATTCAGTGCCAGTCAAACAGAAATACGTGTGTACAGCTAGATGGAATGAGATTAATCCCATGTGACTGTGCCCCACAGACACCTTCACAGGCACACAGACAGAAAAATGTAAGTTTTTTGAAGTAACCAATTAGAGCTGTGCAATTAGCTTGGTTGCCACATACAGCAGCAGATGAGAAACTGCTGTAACTACACTGCAATGATCACAGAATTTCCCTCTAAAATTTTTGTTGAAATGTGTTGTAGATGAATATGACTTGCCATGTTCTGCCTAAATATGATGAAGTGGCCACAGTCAGAAACATGTAAGAGATAAGAATAAAGCTGATGTAGGAGGTACTATCTCAGGATGAATCCAGATTTCACTTAGAAATATCTGTATTTCCTAGAAGGAAGAAGTACTGACATGCTACTTTCTATGTTCAGCTGCTACTGCTAAAGATCTGTAGCCTCATCACACTGAAACTGCACTGAAGCCGAGCAGAAAAAAAATCAAAAAGTTAACTCATTAGGGCATTCCAATCAAACCTAGCATGTTCTTTCAATCGAAGTATCTTTGATTTCTTCTCTCATAATTTTTAGGCAGACTATGCCTGTTTATAATAAAATATTCAAGTGCCTTTGCAGACCTGAAGTCTTTCTCCAGGAACATAAAAATAGTGCTTGATGTGAAAGCGAGAGAAAAAAAAAAATCTCCAAGGCCCCGAGGAGTCTGTAAACATAATTATTAATCCAATTTTTATTCATATCCACTATTTTCTCACACTTCATGACTCACAAAGAGCCGTCCTTTGTTTCCAAGCCAACATCATTTTTATAACCAAAAGAGCACTGCTTTTTGGTTTTGTTTTGTTATTTAACTGAAGAGCTGCAATCTCTCACCTGAGGAAAAAAAAAACAGATGTACCTTTTGCAAACATGAAGGCAACTTTTGCAAAGTAAACGGTTTCATCCTGAAATGTTGGACCATCACCAACATAACAGTGGAGGTGCTGACACCTAAAACATGCTCAGGCAGGTTCAGTTAGTGCTGACCCCTCAGAGGCTGGAGTGATCCAGCAGACAATCACTCCACTGATTTCAGCACCATCAGGCAGCTACAGCCCTCTCTTCTGAGCATGGAGGATTAAAGAAATGGCCCTTCCTATTTGAAAGCACAGACAGACATCCTGGGCTGTGAGTCCTGAACCTGCTGGTGTGTTTATATGGCTGCTTCAGCAGCTCACTGGGAGCTGACTCCTCCTGCACCTTCCCTGTGACACAGCCCCAGCAGCACCAGCACCTGCCAGGCTCCCTTCGTGGGCTGCACCCGCAGCTGGATCACCAGATACTGCTCCAAGAAAATAAAGACACTTTAAGCCTCTCTGGAGCCCAGGGAATGGCTGGTTTCGATGGAAATAGTTCCATTTTAATAAAACAGGACAAATGCATGTGTTCTGCAGAGTCAGGGAGAAGAAGTGAGTAAATAAAAAAAAAATTGTAAAAAGCAAGCCCACACAGGAGGGTGTGTGAGGAAAGGATTGTGCTGAATATATGATGCAAAGACAGTAAATCATCTTCTAGGAGATGCCTGTAAGCATTTGAAAGTGTTCCGTTTGGACTTTTGGAAAACAGTCTGGCATTGACAAATGAATCTAAAGAAAAAGAGGTAAATATATTAGAAGCTTAGTGTTTTTGAACACGATGTTCTTCAAAGACTTCGAACACTGCTTTTGGTCATTGATTTATTTTCTTAAATTCTCACATACTTAACTCTTTTATCAGTGCCAAGAACCCCACTGAAAAGCTAGAAAAGTAGTTGTGATAAAGATTAGTTTAAATGTGTTTTTAAGCATTTTCAGTGATCAGACTCCTTTGAGGTGATTGTGAACACTTTTGTCTTTCATTTTTAACAATTGTGTACCTTCCTGTACCATTGCAGTCAGAGAAGTCTTGCTCCTGTGGAAGAAATTAGCTGAACTTGTCATCAAATAGATGGTTATTTCAACAGTAAACACACTTAAAGACCACAGGGAGTGACTGATATTGTACAGAAGTGGAGCCAAAACACTTTCTCAGTGAATTCCCCCTCTGAATCAGAAATGAGCCCTTGTAAGTGGCCAGGGAGGGAGGGAAGGGTGGATGGAAATGTAAAATAATATAAACGCTACTCACACAAAAGCTGTCTGTGTGAATCGGTGATGTTCGCATTCTCGTACCAGAAGGGGTTTATCAAAGGGTAACATTCACTCCTCACTACCAGAAAAAGGGGAAAAACAATGAGGAAATAATTACACTATTATATCTTCTTGCTATACATGTATTTGATTTTTTTGCACGTGCATATGATTCATATAATACTAGCTGTTCTAAAACAGCCATTCCCAGGTAGGGAAGGAAATAAGAGGGGTTTTAGCATGCAGCATCTGCTGCTCCCATGGGGCCTGACCACTGGAGTCGACAGGGAAACATCTGCTCAGTGCACACCAGAGAGAGAATTCCTGGAACCTGCTCCTTCTCTCTGCTCCTCTGGAAGCAATGTCCTTTCTTGCCTATGACAAACATTACTCACTCCTGGTTTTTAAGAGTGGAATCAAAGCCAAAAGTTAAATGCCTAGCATAACAATAAACTACATGGGGAAAATCCTATATATTGATATAATAGTCCTATACTATGATATTATTATAATAATAATACTTCTATTCAAATTAATTGTATTGTTTATGTAAATAAACTATATAGTGTTTCTATTTCTAGTTTTTATATTATTATTTATCATTTCAATGGCTTTAACCCAGAACTTTCGCCCCTTAATTTCCTGAACCAAATGAAAAGACATCTCCTTCCTTCTAAATGGTTAACGTTTATTAGATTAGCTTGAATTAAAAGTTAATGTAAAATTAGGTTACAGCAGCAGAAAATTCGCTCTCTCCATGTCTCCTTCAGCAACTGACACGGGAGTGCATTGACCAGGCACTGCCCGCGGGTCCCTGGCACGGCCGGGGATCGCCCGTCCCTTGAACCACATAGAGCCGGAGCTCCGCGGGCAGTGGGCACTGCCCCCGAGCCGGACCCCGCAGCCGGAACCCCGCAGCCGGAGGGACACGGCATCCCCATAGCCGGATTCTGCATCCCTACAGCCGGACGGACACCTGCATCCCCATCCCGCATCCCCGCAGCCGGACGGACACCCACATCCCTGCATCCAGACCACGCATCCGGAACCCGCAGCCGGACGGACCCGCATCCCCATCCTGCATCCCCACAGCCGGATGGAGCCCCGCATCCCCATAGCCGGATTCTGTATCCCCACAGCCGGACCTCGCATCCTCACAGCCGGACGGACACCTGCATCCCCATCCCTGACCCCGCAGCCGGACGGACCCGCATCCCCATCCCCGCATCCCTACAGCCGGACAGAGCCCCGCAGCCGGACAGAGCCCCGCACCCCCGCATCCCAGACCCCGCCGCCGCAGCCCTCCAGCCGCCGGAGCGCTTGGCTGCCCCGGGCCCGCACTCACCGCGGCAGGTCCGCCAGAGCCCCGAGTGCGAGCTGAGCGCGTCCGTGCCATTCCGGGACGCCTCCAGCTTGGAGGCATCGATGATGTACCAGAAGTCGGTGGCGATGGCCACCACGAGGAAGATGAAGCTCGAAAGTCCCACCAGGGCCACGAAGAGGGAGAGCGCGCCCAAGTTAACCCTCATGGTGCCGCCGCCGCTGCCGCCGCGCCTCGCCCGGCCCCGCGGCCGCGCAGGTAGCGCGCCCCGAGCCCCGCCCCGGCTGCTCCGCGCCCCGCGGGCGGACCGGGGACCCCACGGCCGCCCCGAGCCCGGCCCGGCCCCACAGAAACCCCGCTGTCCCCCGGGCCCGGCCCCGAGCCCCCGCAGGCGTGTGCGGAGGGAGCGCGGAGCCCCCCGTGCGATCGGGCGGGCCAGCGCTGCCTCACGGAAAGGACAACCTGTCACAAACACGGCCATGGGCATCGCCACCGCCCCGGCAGCGCCGGGATGGGCTCACCTCGGAGGGGAGAGAGCTCCCGCATTCCAAACACCGCTGTCTTTGAGGAGAGGAGGAAGCAGAAGGCGAGGTTTGGGGAGCAGAGGCAGGGTTGGTGTTCTGCAGCCTTTCTGGTGTATTTACAAGAGACTCCCTCTCGTTCTGTGTCTTCCAGATGCCCACTCCAAAAGGCCAGTTTTAACCTAATTTGAAAGACAGCGTGAGAGAAGGCAGTAGCGTGGCATTTACTACCTGGTGCAGTGATGTCTGTGCCCTGCTCGGGATCATTTTCCTGTCAGAGTGTCACGGTGGAGGGAAAGACACAAGCTCCCTCATCCAGAAACTACAGTTACAAAGGTGTTCATGTTTGAGCCCTAAAGCCACACTTCACTCAGCCTCCTGGGCATCTTCAGCCCACTGAAATCTGTTGAGTAACAAAGTGAATTTCAGTAATAGAACCTCGTTTCCAAACGTGCAGAGAATTTACTCTGGTGTTTTACTGCATCTCTTTACTGGCACAAAGATACTGTGCAGGTAGGGTCAATGGGGCATCTTGTTTTCTTCCTTGTAATTCACTTCAGGCCTTCCAGGGAATTGCTAAGTAACTCTGAGTAATTAAAAAAGTCATTCTCATTTATTTTCTGGCATGGACACTGGGCAGAATGTGTGACATCATTACCCATCCATGGCAACAAGCTATTGTGAACCAGTAGGGTTTCAGCAGTAGGATCAGTTGAAAGGAACATTTTCCTTGAGAGAGAGTGTTTAAATAAACACAGTAATCATCAGCACTACAGACAACATTTTGCTCTGCAAAACTACTAAAAAATATATATGGCTGGGACTATAACAATCTTTATATTCAGGACTACACTGTTACGCAGCTACAGCATTATTCTGAGCTCTTGCCATCTATTTCTCACGTCTCCAAAGTTGTATTTGTAATCTGTGAAAATGCCTCTGTAGCTCCACAAGCCAAGCAGCTGCTACCTCCTTGTAATTGTAATGTTTGGGTGATACAAAACTCATGAAGCAAAGTGAAATGTTTTGTTAGACTAACTAATGAAGTGAAACAAAATGAATATGCCTTGGGGCACCAGTCCTAACTGGGATCCCAAGCTTGTCTCTGTTTTTTTCAACTACATTTGCAGAGTTACTTGAAATTTTCAATTAGCACCACAAATACCATGTGTTAGACAGAGGTTTTATCAGTTCTCTTATAAACCTGAACCAGAGGCACTCACACCCCTGAATCATCACTGCCCTGCAATGATCTGCCACTGTCACCTCCCAGTTAAATCCAAGGGAAAGCAAGGGGTATAAAACTGCAGGAACACTTAACCCAGTTAGGCACAAGCTGTTTATCAGTTGTTGTGCAAGATGCTGATCAGTGATACTCTGTGTCTTGGAGAGTTGTTGTTCTAACCTTGGGGCCCACAAAGTTTGTACATGTGCTTATACATAAAATGAATACATACATTTCCACATAACCATAATTTTTAGGCATTCATTCCCATGCTAAGGAACAAATAATTCCTGCAAAGCCAGAAAACTAAAAACATAGCTAACATAACAATTGTATGTATTTATTTGGAAATGTTTATAATAAAAGAAAAAAGCCAGTAGTGCAAATTAGGTTCTCTAAAGACTCAGTTTCAATTCCCTAAGGTCTTTGAATGTTAAACACCAATCTTTAGCATAAAAGATTCAAAATTTTAATCTAGGCTTAGCTTTATGGAGCAGGAACACTTTGCTTTGCATAGACTAGGTGTTGGTTGCATCTGCCAATGTCAATCTGCTGTTCAGAATAATAAAGATAATTCAGAATATGCTCTCAACATTTCAGTCAATTATCAGTCCTCAGGTGATGCAGCAAAACTACCAGTCTCTTCCAGCCTGAGCATGGCAAAGCTTGTGTAAGTAACTTTTACCCTCTCTGTTCTGCTTGCAGGCTTACTTGAGTGCTGGAGGATTCAGAGGGCATCGTGCTCTGGGAATCACCAGCTTTGCTTTCCAGAACTTTTCCTGGATAAAATGCATCTCTAGGGCAGTTCTTTCTCAGCTGTTCTGAACCTGTGCTATGCAGGTGCAGAAGAATCCCACTGAATTCCTCAATTTTCTTTATTTCATTTCCTCTGCCCTGTCTGTATTTCTGAAGAGGTGACTGCTTTACTAGAAATAAATTATTTGTAAACTGAAGAAGGGAGGGATTCCCACGTTTACCCACCTGACTGTAGGAAAATCAGTCAGTGCAAGTGTGCACCAATGACTGTAATTAATCACTGCCATGGCAAAAAGCACAATCAACACACCTAGTTTCTTGCACAATCCTTTTCCAGGAAATATCACATTTTTCCTCCTGTTATTTTTTTTTTAAATTATTTTAGTGGAATGAAGAATTAAATTCAAACGCAGTTTTACCATTCAGTCTTCCAGTAAAGCTAATGGGATTCTGGAGTTTATTGTTCTTTTAAACTTACCACAATTACTTCCCCTGTGGCTCAAAAGAGAAAAGCTGTTAGACAATATACATGATTGCAATTATCAGATTTGCTGCCCTTGGAAATTGCTAACTATTGGCTGGTTGATCTGAGATTTGGCTATTCCTTCTCAGATCTAATCTGTTCATCATGCACTAGTACACATCCAGTTTTGAAGAGTCACAACCTGCATTGAATTTAAGAAAGACTGACCAATCACAATCTATTGCAGATGAGAGACTACAAGACAGACAATGTCCTGACTCTTTTTCAGTATTACCTGATCTGCCAAAAAAACCCCATGGAGTGTCAACACATGGCATTGAATTCAAAGGGGGATTACAGGAGGGACATACCCGAAGCAACTAACACAGCCAACTTCTTGGGACTTGATCAGTGGATGGAACTGGCCCAATTCATCATTTCAAACAAGCAATCAAACCTTGGTGAAGTTTGGCATGTGAGATAAAGTTGTGTGGCATGTGAGGTAAATGTAAATAAATTCCTAGGTCACGTGGCTGTGAGGAAGATAGGAAATGTAATTGAAGTGCATCCTTAAAAAAGAGGTACGTCTCAGGAATTTGCTGCTGAAGCCTTCTTGTGTGTAGTACAGAAACTGCAGCTCCCTAAACAATTTTCATTATCACCTACGTTATAACATCTGTAGCCACAGACCTTCTGCAGCCACAAGATATTCCTGCTTTGCCCAACTATTAGGCATATGTATCAGCATTTCTTAGAAAAGTAATTGCAGCAGCTCCATTTCTCATGTAATGTACCTTTGTGTTTATAAGTCCCCATGTAATGCAGCTTTTTAGCTACTCCTCTAATTATACTAAGCCTGTGTACCAGTAAGTGCCTCTTGCTGCAGAGTGGTGAGATTTTGTGACAAATATAATCTGCTTTGCCTGCTTAGCACTCCATAGCAGTGGATGCCAGCAGAGAGAGACACTGCAGTCAGTAATAATTTATTACCTCCACGGGAAGTAAAATAACGTTCTGCTCTTTCACAAGAGCCAGATAAAAGGAGAACAAATCTCCAAAGCATTTTTATCAGATATTCATCCAATAGAATTCCCCATAGAAACTGCAATGAGGTATCTGAATGGCTTTGTGTTTTCCATTTCATTGCCACTCAAAACCCTTAAAAATAGGGAAAGATTATTTCATTCTTTTAATAATTATTTTAATATTTATTAGCCTTTGTTGAGATAGGCAGAAGACGAGGAGACATCTAGAAATAGATACAGACTATAAATTATATTCCAAGGGTTTTTTAAGCATCGACTAATACTTCCTACTACTCAAGAAAATTACAAGGATCATCTATAGCAATTCACATTGGCATCATATGACAAGTAATTAATATGTAAATGCCCACTTTTGAACAAGATCCTCCTGCTAAAAGATAAAACAACTTCAACAGCCCCGGCAGACTTGCCAAGGAGGTGAACTAGAACACAGCTGGGAGTTTGGAGCACACCTCTGTCTGTGATTTTGCACAGAGGGCTGGTGAGGTGTCCTGTGCCCACACACCATCTGCATGCTCTGGAGTGACCACACAGCCCCAGGGCCACACCAGCCGCCAGCTCGCACTGTAGAGGAGCTCAGATGGGAAATGACTGCCTAAGACACCATGGGCCAAGATGTAGATACTAAAATCTAATGGTGTAATTCTGTTAGACAAATTTCTGTTGTTAAAGCTTCCCAAAGACCGTGGTTATGATGTTTCCACTCAACGCTTAACTCAGGCTCATTTATTTCATCTGGTTTATATGTAATTAAAAATTCTTCAGTATTAAGCAACTAAGTCCCCAATCCCCCAAACAAGTGAACAGCTGTTACTTCAGCTAATTCTACAGTGGCACCAGAATTCTGATATTATCTGGACTAAGGAAGAAACGCCTATTTGCCCCCGCAGAGGCTTTCCCACTTTGTTTTCAAGCCGTTTGTAGATTTCGCATGGAACTGCAGATGAACCGAGACAGGGCAAGTGATGCTAAAGACAATTAATAAAAGAAGGCGAGTAGGGAACGCGGGTTGGAAGTCCGAGCAAGTCCTGCGGATGGTTCAGCGCACGCCTGAACTGCGCTGCTGGCGCTGCCTCTCCCCTGGCAGGCTTTGACCGGGGATTCAGTGCTGGGTGATTCTCAGACACGGGCGATCCCCGAGCACGGCGCTCAGCACACGGCACCCGCGGGGGCCGCCGGGCAGCGGCGTCAGCGGAAGGAGCCGGAAGGAGCCAACACCTCCGCAGAGACAGCGGAGAGACCGGAGCGAGCGGGAGAGGCGGGACCGAGCGGGGAGCGGGGGAGAGGTGGGATCGGAGCGGGGAACGG
>VZSR01003816.1:2836248-2902943 GCA_013398615.1 Brachypodius melanocephalos
CCACCGTGGGGACACGGGACAGGCGGGTCCCTCCGCGCTCCCGTGCCCGCCCCGTGCCCGCGGAGCCTCGTCCCGGCCGCGCTGAGCCCCGCGGGGGCTCCGGTGGGTCCCGCAGCAGGAACGGGAGCCCCGGGGCAGTGCCCGGCAGCGGAAAGGGCAGGTTTGGAGCTGGCAGAAGTGAACAGAACCGCGCAGCTACAGATACAGAGGCTGCTTCTAAAGCCTGCAGTGTTTTGAGTGTGGATATGTATGATGATCCAGCAGGGAGATACTGTGTTGGTCGCGGGTCTGGAGCATCTCTCTTACGAGGAAAGGCTCAAGTTGCGAAGAGATAACAGAGGGGAGCCTTCTTAATGTGTATAAATATCAAAGAGAGGGCTCAGGGCTCTGCTCCCTGGGGCCCAGCAATGGGCAGGAACTGATGCCCAGAAAGCTCCACTTGAACGTGAGGAAGAACTTCCCTGTGCAGGGACCAAGCACTGAGACATACTGTCCACAGAGAGTGTGGTGTCTCCCTCACTGAAGATATTCCAGAGCCATCTGGAGACGATCCTGTGCTCCAGAATGACCCTGCCTGAGCAGGGAGGTGGGACCAGATGAGCCACTGTGGTCCCTTCCAGCCTGAACCAGTCAGTGATCTTGTTCAAGCACAACTGGATAATAGCAAATTTAGCATAATCATTCAAGATGTTAATGCCAACACAGGAAATGGCTTTATTCCCTTTGAAGACCTTGATTTAGCATTGTAATTCTGTGCTGGTAATGTTTGGGTTTTTTCAAGAGAGGTTGTTTGTAACATAAGCAGATTAGTAGCCCTTCCTAAATACACAGAGGCTGCCACTGAACTACTAACAGTTAAATATTTGAGGATTCTGTAAAAGAGAGCATTGGAGCATTGCTGCTTTATTGAACAGTGTCATCTGATTTTTATCTTCTGAAATACTGCTGGAGCAATGTTCAGACAGTGTCAGGCTACCACTAAAAGCTGCCTGTGTTTGGTTTTAGGTTGAATATCCTGATGAGTAGCTTGCCTTGGAACATGGTGGAGCTTTCACAATCAAACCTCAGAAACGATATCCTGAGCTTCCCTTGGTGAGCAAAACTTCCTGGATACCTGTAAATGGAAGAGAATGGAATCTCTTTGTGGCAGCACTGCATAAGGGACTGTTTGAGCACTGCAGATGTTCCTCTCACCAGCACCCCATGGTAGATGTAGCAGAGAAGGAGATGGATAACCCCACGTTTAGAAGTGACACTGTGCTGTCAGATGTTCACTTGCACTGCCCAAGCAAGAGTCACCTCATGGTGCGACTGAATGCAGTTGGACAGCCAGGTAATGGATGCTGACACTGATGGAGCTGTATTTTAACTGTACTCATATCTTTGTAAGGCTGAATCCTTCTCTAAGTGGTTGATATTAATAGTTATATATTTTATCCCAGTTATAAGCAGAATCACCTCCTACTCAGGCTGTAGAAAGAGGGCTAGCTGTGTTCTCCCTATGAAATTAACTCCAGAAATGGAAACTTGTAGACAGCCTGTCTTAAAAATTAAACTTTACGTTTCTGAGAAAAAGTAACCAAATTTACTCACTTGCAGGTTTAGTTTGATGTATTTATTCATTGAGCAATAACATCAGTATAGCAGTTTGGGAATCATGATTAAAAATAAGGTTGTGATGTTTCTTATACACAAACAAAAGGTGAGAACTCAGGGATTTTAAATAGTGTAACTTAAGTTTAAAATATAAACTAACAGTAATTAATTTATCAAGTTTACTTCAGTGTTTACTTGATGATTTACCATCTATTCTGTGGAAGCATAACAGCTTTATTTGGGGTTTGTGGTGTTTTTTTTTTTAATTTTGATTTTTTTTTTGTTGGTGGGGTTGGTTTTTTTGGGGGGAGTGTTTGCTACAAAAAAAAAAGTCAATATGAAAACTCAAAGTAGCAATGGCTTTAACAGACAGAATTTGAAGAGTCAAGGCTGTAGAGGAAATGAGTTGGCAAATGCCCCTGGCTGACTGCCAGCTTCTAGGTTGCTATAAAGTTGTCAGGGGAACTGACCTTGAAGCTGCTGGCAAAATGTTCTGTACAAAAGTCCTGCTGTGACAGAAGTGCTAATTGTTTTTTCAAATCCAGCTGTGACATAAAAAGAGTAACTTCTGCAGCTGTTCTGGTGTATGACAATGTGAAAAATTACCAAGGTAGGCTTGACAAAGAAATTAATAGTAATTTTGACCCTGTTCAGGTCAAAACCCTGGTAATTAATGCTGTGGTGGGTCTTCATGCTGTTTGACATGTGTTTGCTGTGATTGTGCTTGGTGCAAAGAAACTTTCAACACAAGAAAGTGATGCTGTGTTCCAGCTACTTTGAATGAGCTCTATCTGGGAAATTCCTCTGCTTATCGAGACAAGAATTGGATTGTAGTATGACAGCTTTTAATGCCATAACAATCTACTAGTGCCACTTTGCTGTGTTTTGGGGAAGTTTATGGGGGTTTATTCTCTTCCCCTTTGAGTCAGTTTGACTTCTTACCTTTTGAATGCTGTAGAAATGCAGAGAATCAGAATGGATTTGGAGAACAAAGCATTTCATTCACTGATGACATCCTCTAGTCCAGTTAGTTTGGTCTGACTGTCATGCAGACAGTGGAGACTTGAAAAACTTTTCATGCCAGGACAGGCATTGAAGATTTTATTAAATCTAGCTAAAAATGGTCTCACTAGACAGGAACCTCAGTCAGATTTCAGTAGACCACCTTGGAAACATCTCACCTGCTAAAGAAACTGGAATAGAGCTCCATAAATTGTGAAATTGTTGAAAGCAGTGGTGGCACTTTATCTCCTCCCTTTTGTTGGGAACGAACATAGATGGAAGGACTATGGAATGTTTGTTCTTCCTTGTCTATGGTATTCAGGCAGTAGAGATTCCTGTAATTAAAATTGCCAGGTCCATATTTCAGTATCTTAAAATTTTAATAGATGCTGATGCCACTGAGTGATTGTTGTAAAAGGTTTTTAATTAATTGGTCATTGAGAATAGCTTCAGTCATTTAATCTCTTTCAATAATCAGTTTGAACACTTAAAAAAAAAATCACAGAAGTGTCAGCTTTGCCTCCTGTGCACTTATTTCTGCTCTTACATACTGAGTCAGTTTCAAGGCTTGAATTCCTAAAGACTTTCAAAGCAGTAAACAAAAAATCAACTTGCATTTTACTAGAACATGCTTCTTTCTTACAAGATAGGAAGGAATCTTAACCGAAAGAAACTACTTCTAACTTATATTAATTCTGTTTTCAACTTAGTTTGAACTTCTGTGAACAGATCTTTTGGAGGATGTAAGAAAGCATCCCCTCTGCCAGTAGTTAAAATAAATATTACTAAATCAGATGAACGTGCCCATTGTAGCTGTGCAGATGCTGGGTCAGCCAGTGGACTGTGAAAGTGTGAAAGTGCTTCACTAATTTCTGCTGAGAGAACTTAATAATAGAAGTATTTCTTCATAGCCAATACAACTCTATTTCAAGTTACCTGTATCATCCTTTACTCTATAGATTTTTAATACATGTAATGCATACCAAAATCTCATGCCTGTGGAAGCTGTGCACAGATTCTGCCTCATCTGGTGTTTAACCTTTCCCCCACACTGTGTTCTTACAGTATTCCTGTCCTATTTCAAACTCCTTTGGAGCACAGAAGATTTGGCATCTGGGAAACACGTGAGAGAAATCACCACAGGAGGAGAACATCAGTGCAAAAGTGGAGATGAACTGTGTGCCAAGGACAGGAGTAACATAAAAAAAGAAAGAGAATTAAATAGTGAAGGAGTAGAAGCTCTGCTAGATGATGATGGAGACTTGGAAGTGGTCAGAAGGCCTCGAAGTGCCTCTGATTTGCCAGCAGAAGATCTTTTGAGGGATATAGTGTGCCCTGTAATCCTGATGAAAGGGAAAGAAGATGCTTTTGAAGATGAAGAGCAGGAGTGCCCTTGCAGTGATGTTGTTAAAATAGGTAAATAATACATTTTCAGTCAGGGAGAAATGTGGTGAATATGTTTCTATAAAACAAAAGAATAACAGATTTTCTTTAGAAATGGAGCAGCAGTTTCTTAAGTGAAAGAAAATAGTGAACACAATACTGTGATATTGCAAATAAAGATTTACCTTTCTTCTCTGGAAGTGATTTGGGCAGTTGTATACCATGGGAACCTCCGTGCTCCTTAGTTAGAGTGGGTGTTTGGCATTATCTAGCATTATTCTATAGAATGAAGTTCAACATTTGAAAGCATTTGAAGCATAACCTTAGTTTCAAACTTGCCCCTGTGCAACTTGACGTGGACAATTTTGAGATAATCATTTTCTGCTCTGCTCTCATTTCCACAGAGCACACTATGGCGACCCCCTTAGAAGACGTTGGTAAACAAGTACGTGTTGTGCCTTGCAGTATCTTGATTTTCATGGAATGTGCTTCAGAACTGACTCAGTTTTAAGTGCTTCCCTTGTCCCCAGGTCTGGCGTGCTGCCTTCCTCCTGGCTGATTACATTCTCTTTAAAAGGGACACATTCAGGTCTTGCTCTGTGCTGGAGCTTGGAGGTGGCACTGGAATCACCAGCATTATCATGGGAACAGCTGCCAAGAGAGTTTATTGCACAGGTAAGGTAGTTCTTTTCAGTTAAATATTTTCGTGAAACTTTCCAGAGCAGTGCTTTCATCCTGATATTTTCAGACTCATCTCTTCAGTTATATTTGATCATTTTTTATTAATGCATATCAATTTGTGTTATTTACTGAAAAATAACAGGAATTTTCTCAAGAGGCTGAGAAAGCTCAAGAGTTTAAAATCAAGATATGTTGCAGTGAACTCAGGACAGTGTGTCGCAGTGTAGGGATCCAGCTTCTTTCTTCAAGGGTTGCGGAAAGCTTAGGACTGAAAGACAAAAGCATGAAGGATTCTAGGGAAGCACTCATCAATGGATAGAGTTGCTCTGAATTTTCCTTAATCTCATGGGCTTGAGAGAAACTTTGAGCATTAGTCTGAGAGGCATGCATGGCCCATACAAAATATTCTTGTTTTTAATATCATTATCACTTCTTTTCCAGATGTTGGTGAAGATCTTCTGGCCATGTGTGAGCAAAATGTTGCATTAAACAAACACCTGATGGAGTCAGGAGGTAGGTGCTGCATGGTCAGATTTTGGTTTACTTTAGCCCAGGTGCTGTCTGAAAGGCCGTTTGTGACTGATGTGATCTTTCTTCATTCCCAGGAGGGGAAATTAAAGTGAAAGAACTGGATTGGCTGAAAGATGAATTCTGCACTGGTAGGTCCTTTTAGATTGGGCTTGGTGTTTGGTGTTGCATATTCAAAAGCCTCTCTTGGGCCTCAAAGACAATTCTGGTTGATGATAATGTTTGATACTGCTGGTTGAAAAGGTTTTATGTTTTTTAGACATTCAAATAGAGATTCTTTTAATGAGGAGTAAATTGTTAAAAGCTTGATAAAATAGGAAGATTAATCAAAATTTATATAAGGATATCTGGAGTTCTGTTGAAAGGTGTGCTTGCTTTAAATGTATTTAAAGCAGTGTTCTTGCTACGGGATTGTGAATTCTGAAGTGGAAGAAAACTTTTGATTGCCATTCAGCCTTGGGAGGGTTGGACATAACACAGAGAAAGCAGAGGACTGGGGAAACTTCAGAAAATGAACAGGGAAGGTTTTGATTTCCCTTGGGTGGTGTGCTCTGTTTATGGAGTAGCAGCTGTCCACAGGAGCTAAGAAGTTCCATTTCTCCAGACATTTGAGACATTTAATCATGAACAGCAAAGCCATTTTCTTTCTTACAGATCCTGAAGCTCCTTATAGCTGGTCTGAAGAAGAGATTGCTGATCTGCTTGATCACTGTTCCGTGATAATGGCAGCTGATGGTAGGGAAATACAAACAGCAAGCTTTTAAATCAAACACTCCAGCATTGTGAATAATAATTTAAACATACCTAGTTTGTTTTTAAAAATCTAATAGGTCAGATCCTTACCTAATTTGCCAAAGCCCTGCCTTAAGTGTTCCTGCCTGTATTTTTCTTTTCTAAAGGTTTATATTTACATTCTGAATTAGCAATTATGAGAGCAGATGTTGCAAGCTAGTAGCTCTTCCTTTTCTTTGGTGTGTTAATTCTTTGTGACTAAACAAATTGCTGAACACAATCACAAGTAACTAAGGAATCAGAAGAGTTGTGTTGTTCTATCCTTGTCTTGTATTACATAACTTCTGTGCAAGTAATGATAAATAGGTCATTAGACTAAGATTTTCTATAATGTGAGTAACAGTTCCAGGTGCTGCACTTTCACGTGGAGTCTATGCCTCTAGATAATCACTTTTCTGCTTTTTTTCTTGCTTATGTGAAGGACTTTTAAATTACAGGCTAGCTTATCTGTATAGGAAAACCATTGTTTTGATGTATAGATAAAGGAGAATTTGGTTTAGTTATGATATTGAAAGGAGTTGAGAGACTGCTTTCAAAGGAGATTTGGTTATAATGGTAAATTAATTATGGCCTGGTGTGGGTTTTTGTCAGAAAAGAGGCTCTCTATTCTCTAATATCCTCATTTTTTAGCTTTGTAGTAAGATTATTTCCAGGCTGAGAGAATTCATGTTAAAGCTGGTACATTGTCTGACAAATGATTCCCATCCTGATGAGAGAAAGCTTAAAGAAAGCCTGGTATAAAAAGCAGCAGTGAATACTCTTACTGGGTCAGTTGTTGCCATTAAAAATGCACTTTGCACTGAGATAAAAGAGTGACTTGTTTGATTGGAGTAATCAAACTAAGGCCTGTTTTTTCATTATGGACACTTAAGTAAATTCTATCCTTAATTATACATATGCTCTTAAACTTGTTTTTTATAGTGTTCTATGATGATGACCTGACAGATGCCTTGTTCAGAACTCTGTACAGAATCACACACAACTTGAGAAATTCTTGCACAGTTTACTTAGCACTGGAAAAGAGGTGAGTATTACCAAGAACTTAATATAAAAAGCACTAAACAGTTTGTGTGTTTTAACTAAGGTTGGCTTCTGATTTTCATTGTATCAGATGATCACAGGCTGCAGTATATGTTCAGGACAAGTTGGGTTTTGGGTTTTTTTCTACATGCTTAATTTTTATCAGTTCAGAATTTGAGTTTAACAAGAGTTTGCCTTTTGTTGGCCTACCTTTGCCTCACCTGAGATAACCTCTGTGCAAATAGGGATCAATAGATGGCTAGATTGATATATTCTCCAATGCCTGACAACATTTGCTGTATATTTTTGAGGTGACAGGGTGGAATGAAGTGGCTTAGAATTAGGGTATTTATTTTCCAACTTGAGCAACTCTAGAACAGTTTCTCTTGTTTGCTTTAAAGGAATCAATGAATGTTTTTAAGTAGTTGTGCCTTGGAGTCCATTCAAAAGCTGATACAGAGAGAGGCTTTGCTTAAATCTCTAGGGATATGTAAGCAATAACTCTTCCTGTGGTTTGGTGCCAGGTGTTTGAACAGGAAGCCAAGCCAATGATTCTGTTGTGGCAAAGTGCCCTAAAATCAATGGAAAGATTAATCCAAGAGTTATTGTGTATTGTACTATATAATATCTTTTCTGCTTTTCAGGAATGGGGGGCATACGTTTTTTTGGCTGCTGAAGGGAGTTAATTATGCTGACAAGACCCATTTTGTCATTAGCTGAGGGAAGTTACACACCCACTTAAGATGCCAGTATAGGAGAGATGTTCTAAATGAAGTACTCTCTTGCCAGGCTGAACTTCACTTTAAGACATATGGATGTTACATGTGAAGCCTACAGCCACTTTAGAAATACTCTAAATGATTTGGAGAACCTTCAAGATGGAAAAATGAAATACACAGTGGAGCCCATTAAGCTTGATTTCTGCCAGTTCCTTGTTTATGAGCGAATTGAGCAGTTGGTAAGTGACATTCATGAAAATAAATGTAATGTATCAGGCTAATCATCTCAAATTAGTTATCAGCTGTTTATGTAGCATGAAGAAAGAACAGGAGAATAAACATTTATCTTTTATTTCCATTTTGCTTTTTTGATTTAAAATTATCTTTGTTTGTGCTTACATAACCTGTACTAGATTGACATGTCCTGGTTTTGGCTGGGACAGAGTTGATTTTCTATCAGCAGCAATGGAGTGGCTCAGATTGCACTCAGTTCCTCAAAGGATAAGAGCCTTCTACTTTGTAAAATGCCATTTTTATGATTGAACTGGAAAATGGGACCAATATCTCTTCTCATTGATTTCCTTGTAGGACAGCTTGCATTTCACCCTTTTAGTAATTCCTTTCCCAGTTCAGAGTTCAGGAAATAATATTCTAATATCTTTGAAGAAGTCAATTAGCTGTAAACTTCTGTTATTGAGAGACATGCCAGATACATTTCTGGTTATCTAATTACCTCTGTATTTTTTCTGCTTCTACAGGAATTGTGGAAGATTATGGCTGAACACCTAACGTGACAGGCCCACAAGAAAAGAGAAGATCTTTACCCAAGAAGGGCTATTTTGATGTTCTGTTAAGATAAGGATTTTCATCCCAAGGAAAGCACCTTCCTGGTGGAATTGTGTTCTCAGAAAGTATTACAGTGGAGTTTTGCTTTACTTGTTTGGTTTTGGCACTTCATTTTTTGGACTTTTGCACTTAGAAATGATTTCTCTGATATTTCCGACTACCTGCTGGATGCCAAACAGTGGCAGTGACATGGTGACTTGCTGTTTGGGATTGATGACTTCACTTTTAAAGACTGGCAAACAAGTATTTAACTTTTTCCTTGTGTCTGATTTGCAGATGCCGTGCATTTCCCTTTTTAGTTTACACAACATGGACACTGTTCTCAGTCTTATCCCAGTTCCACACATTATTTGTATTTATGGACATTTGTGAAACAATGTTCTGGACAAGACTTGTTTGTCATGAATGAAATTTTCTTTAAGAAATTTGTTTATGGAACTTGGCCCTGAATTCTCAGTTTTCCCTATATAAATCACTCTAGTTTAGGGCCACTGTCTGAATTGAAAGGAGACATTTTGTTCGAGCCTCTAGGAATACTCCACAGAGGTTTTGGAGTATAGGAGGTCAATTTTAAGCTATTCTGCCCTAGGCAGGTTGAGGGTGAGAAGGTACCACATAGAGGGAAATGTTACACCTCTTGGAATATTTGGAATTCTACCCTCAGCATGTGAAATAAGTGGCCAAGAATGGAGGTAGGGAACTGGCCAAGAATGTCTTACCCACACAAAAGAGAGCCTCCAATATCTTATTTCTGGATTAAAATAAAACATATTTATTAAATCTTTCCTGTGTTATTAATGAAACCCAAAATCTGCTCGTACTTTTATAAATGTTACGTGCACTGTTGTGTTTATATCACTTTGCCATATGTACATTGCCATGGAAATCCTTGTGCCCACTGCATTCCTCAGCACCAGGAGAGTGTCCGTGGTGGAGCTGTTCCTTCCTTGTGGGAGTGTGCAAGATGTTCATTAGAAATGTCTGATGGACTTCTTGAAAGCCTGTTTTACATTTGGTGTAGGTCAGTTATTTCATGTGTGTGAAGACCAATTTTTTGTGTTCTTTAATGGGATGAAAGGTTATTAGATGATGGTGGCCATTCCCTGTGAGTACACTCAAAGTAAAAATTACATTATGTTAGCACATATCTGCCTAGATTAATACAAAACTTCTCTCTCAGAATCCTCATTTGAACTTCAAAGATAAAAAATCGTATTTTAATCCAAAGATTCCCAAACTAGTTTGTTGGTTTGTTATGTAATGTTAATAACTTTTGGCAGATTCAACTATTTTTGAATGCAGCTGCTTATTTAAGTAGTGATTTTTCGAAGGCTTTTGAAGTACAAGAATCAATTTGAACTGATGTGAAATAGTGTGAGCAGTTAGGAAATCCTGTGGTTTTCTCAAAGTCTTTGGAGTTATCAACAGAAGCTCACCTGCAAGTCCTTCATTTCTGTGAAGGAAGAGAAAGTAGGCACTTAATTTAAAACCTATGAATATTTCTACTTGGCTGTGGAGATTAAGTTTTCATTTGGAAAAGTGACTTTCTCTTTTGCTAAATAAAGTCATCAGACAGTTGGGAGCATTTCTGGATCTGGTTGGCAAATCCAGTGATCATCCAGATGGATCATTTTCTGGAGAGAGGAACATAGAGGAGGTGAAGGGGAACCTGTGGAACCCGTACCGTGCACTAAGTTCTGATAAAAGGGAGGAGTGACCAAATCTTCTTGGGAAATATGGTAATGGATAGGGACATGATCTTCCAGGAGAAATCTCGTTTGAAACAAATTGATTTTCATTTTTTTCACTGCCATATGGTGAAACAACAAATACCTTTTCTCAGTCCCCACCCATCTCCTGCTCTTATGTCTTTAGAGAAACAAAGGTGACACAATTATAGGCATTGGTCAGGTCAAGAAGAACTTGAACTTTTATGTGACACCCAAATAAGCATTGCAAACTAATTGCATTCCTTTAAAATTTTTGTTGATGTGAAACTCTGAGAGTTGTTTTGTTGTGAACCTTTGTCATTTTGTGGTAGAAAAATATTGAAGACGCTCCCTTGGTGGGATAGATTCTGTGTATTTTGTCATTGCTGGCTGTTCTCAAGTGTAGGTGGCTATTTGCAGGCCATGCTTGTAGCTCCATCTGCTGTACAACACTTTGAGTCAAAACATTTTACAGTTTGTTCAACACCCTGTTCCTTTCTAGTTTGACAGTATTGTATTTTGGAGTAACAGTTTAGGTGGCATGCGTGGTTCTGCACTTCTCACCTAGACTTGCAGATGAAGCTACAGTGGAAATAATCCTGAAAAAAGGTGTTTAATTGCCTACTTTTTGACACTAGCTTTGCCTCCAGCACTTTGGGGTTTTCAGGAAACACTCTAGGAAAAAGTGGATGTACTTTGTGTTTGTGTGTTGTGGGGACTTCTCATTCCTTAGAAGATGAGGACCTAAACTGGATCTCCAAGTTTTATAGAGGATAACTATCACAGGATTGTCTGTTCATTAACTCAACTGTTTGCGGACTTCTACATCCACCACTAGTTCCTGTCCTTTTCCGTTTTAAACCAGAGGATTAAGGGCTTTGTCCTTGGCAATTGCATTTCTGGGTTTTGTTTTGTTTGCTTTGTTTTTTTCATTCTGGTAGACAACATCTTAAAACCTGGAGAAATAATTTTGTGCGTCTGAGGTTTCTACTTGCTGAGCATATTTTGTGTCCCAGTTGTATATTTTCCTCTTCCATAGTGTTGGTTATAGCAGTTTTGCAATCTGAATTCTGATGTTTTTGATTCCCAGGAAACCTAATTGCAAGTGTACTTCTGGATTGGATCAATGAGACCTAATCCAGCTCACTCCTGTGATCCACTCAGGGCCATCCCAATGTGGCAGTGCAGGGTGTATTAGCAAAGCTGATTTTCCTCAGTCCTGTGCCTGAAACCACATTGCCTGGAGTCAGACTGCCACGAGTGTGACAGCTAAATGCTTCTGCTGATTTTAAAGACAGTTACTGGTGCTGAGTGTTGGGAACAGGAAACTGAAGACTGCTTCTGAAAAGTGGGTACTGTCTGCTTGTTATGGCATGGCAAGGATACCTGCCTGTCTCATAAGCTTGCAGAGATTTTTCAATCTGCAAGTAAATTGAGAATTATTCACTTAATGCTTAGCAACTTGTCTTTAAAATGCAGTTCACCTCCTGAGTGTGATCATGGTATTTGTGACCTCAACACTTTGGAGGTTCAAATGAAGTGAAGGATTTGAAAATGAGCTACTTCTTGCTGCCAGACTGTCATGCTGTGAGATAGGTCCAGAGGTTTGTGTTCTTTTACAGACTCATCTTGACCCGGACTTTTTGTGTGTCCTTTGCATCTGTGCTGGAAGGTGGTGCATTAAGAGAATAAATCTTCCTCTTGAGAAATAACTGCCTCTATGCTGCCAGCAGTGCAGTCGGCTGTGTCAGTACAGCACATTGCCTCAGAGAAAGTTTCCCCCAGCAGATGGCACATGGAATTTCTTTATCTCAACACCTAAAGGCACTAACAAAATATCAACATATATGTGTGTGTGTGTTTATTGACACATTGCCCAGGCTAGCCCCACTGGTGTGAGCAAGGAGAGATGCAAAGGAATATCCCTAACTTCCAAGCAAGTGTATTTTCTAAGCTTCTTGAGCAAATATTCAAAGGGGGATACTCTTCAGATAGTAAAATACATAAGATGTTAATAAGAATTAGATGTAACATAATTCCTGCCTCAAAGTTAAGTAAATATACATGAAATAAATTAGGCAAGAAAGTTGACAGGGAGTTGGACAGAACATAACACAAAACAAGGTAAAGTTTGCTGCTCTGTTCATGTTCTGTGGGATGTCAGTAGCAGTTTTATATTTTAGGATGATCAGAACAGGCACCAAGAAATTATCTGCTCTGTATTCCTCTCAAAGCAGACTCATATTCATCTGAGGATCTTTATTACTGTTTGTGATCAAAGGCTCTCATCATGGAGATCCTGTACTTCTCCCAGTAATCTGTTCTAGTGCTTCCTTATCCTTTATGATATAAAATGGCTTACTGCCATCTGAATGGCAAAACTGCTGCCTCTCTTGCGATTTTGGACCATTAAATCTTTCCTACTGGCATAAACTGACAGACATAAGGGTTCTGGGCAGGGTGAGTGGAAATGAGGAGGTGTAAATGGGCTAGCCTCGAGTGGTGTGTGCAGGGACAGAAGGATCTTGTAACACCATCTGCAAATTGATGGTGTTGCAGCACAAAAGAACAGCTCTGGCATCTCAGAGCCTGCAGCGTTCCTGCCTTGCTTGTGTCCTCTCCAGCTCTTCTGTCTAGTGGCCTTCAGCTGCTCTACCACTATAGCTGCTGCTCCAGGATACTCCCTGGAGTCTTCCATGGAGGCACTTGAGGGCTGAGCAGGGTCTGACAGCTCCCCTCTCCTGTGATGAGTGTGCAACCTTTATGAATCCCAGTTCTGGGAGGTCACCTGGACAGGGAGAGGGTGCCTGTGTGCTGCTCACAGGAGAGGAGGTGTGCATTTCAGAAGCTCTTATTGGCCTTTTGCAGCCAGGTCTTAGGTTTTGAAGAAAAACAAGACTGTGAATGAGACATGAAATTCTGTAAGATGAGAGTCCAAGTAGCATTCAACATGCTTGCCATACGTTCTGTTGCAGACAAGATACATAATAATATTTATTACTGGGTTGGAAGTTCAAGGGCAGCATTGTGTCTGCAAACAGTGCATTGCTGTAGCAGAACCAAGCAGCAGCTGAGCAGAAGGGCTCGTTATGGGATTTGAGCTGCTTCAGTCCACTACTGTCCACAAAAACATATTTTGTCTAGGCCAGGCTTAAATCCTGGTGAAGCTTTGTGTTTTAAATTTGGAGTTTGACGTCACACTAGGTTTAATTTGAATTTATAATCAGAGTTAGAAGATCAAGAGACTTTCTCAGTTGCTGCCTTTGCTAAATTAAGTATGTCCCAAGTGGCAGCAGGTAAATACGAGGCAATAAGGACAGGACAGTGGGTCTTTGTGGAGCTGTAACAGTGCAGGCACGGATTCCTATCGAGGTTAGAAAAGAGGCTCCGCTCCGCTGCCGTTGTCGCCGATGCGCGGTGGCCCACGGAGCAGGGGGACACGGGGCAGGAGGAGAGGAAGGCGGGCAGCCCCTTGCCGAGCGGCCACCAGCGCTCCGAGCCCCGCCGGCCCTGAGGTTCCTTGCTGTCCCCGCCGGCCCTGAGGGTTCCCGCCAGCCCCGCTGGCCCTGAGTGTCCCCGCCAGCCCCGCCGGCCCTGAGGGTCCCCGCCAGCCCCGTCGGCCCTGAGGTTCCCTGCTGTCCCCGCCGGCCCTGAGGGGCCCCGCTGGCCCCGCCCCTCGCGCCCCGCCCCGCCCCTCCCGGCGGGGGCGAGCCGCAGCCGCGCTCTCCCATTGGCCACGGCGGGAGAGGGACAGGGGACGGCGGCGCTGATTGGCTGCGCTGCTGGGCGGGGCCGGGTGGCGGCGGGGCCGGCGGGAGCGCGGCCGGCCCAGCCCAGCCCAGCGCGGCTCAGCCCGGCGCGGCCGCTGCAGGACGCGCAGCCCCGCAGGACGCGCAGCCCGCACCTCCCGGTGAGCGCCCCAAACGCGCCGGGCCGCGGACGGGCCGCTACCTTCGCTGCCCGTCGCTCTCCCCCGGCAGCGGGACTCCCCGCGGGCCCCCGCCTCCCGCCGCCTCCATCCCCGCAGGCGGCGGTGCCCGCGTTGCCGGGCCAGCCGCGCGACCCGCGCCGCTCGCTGATGCCCTTCCGCCGGGTCCCCGGCCCAGGGCACTCCGCGGGGAGGGAAGCGGCGCCGGGCCGCGACCGTGGGGCTTCCGCTGGCGGGCAGGGGTCGCGGGGGCCGGTGCCGTCCTGCCCGCTCGGGGGTCCTGCCGTGCCCCACCGGACCCCAGCGTGGGGCTGGATCCCGGCGGGGCCCGGCGTCGTCCCCGCGGACCCTGGGACCGCGGAGCGCGGGAGGGTTCGTTGTTCCCCGCGCGTTCGGCCGCACCGAGAGGCGGCTTTGGGATGCTCTGTGCCCCGGCAGCGGCACCGCCGGCAGGCGGGTGGGCCCCGGCACGGACCTGCGGCGAGGAAAGGGGGAAAAGGGAACGCGAGGGCACAAAACCCATGAGAAAACAGCTGCGTACCGTGGGGAGAGCGACACTGGCTTTGCGTGGAGGGCGCCCTGGTTGAGGTGTTGCAGGCAGCTGAGTAATGGTGATAGTGGAGGCCTGGTGCTGCACTTCAGCTGAGGTTCAGATGGGCTGTTCAGTTTCCTGTTCTCCAGCTGGTGCTGGTGATGCAGATCCCAAGCCAATACCTCATGCTTTGGTTTGATACATCCGTAGCATCACTTCCCCTACAGCGCTTAAAGTAGCACGGGGCTGTTCAGCCGAAGCTTTGCCCAGCCTCTTGGCTTTTGCCTGTGTGATTCTCCATCTCTGTTTATGAAATAAACAGAGAAGGAAATGGTATGCAAAGAAACTGAACTACTGTGGGAGATTTCCAAGTAATTTTGTAATCAGTAATGAATGTTCAGACTTACAAATACTGGATTTTGCCCTACAGTTCAAAGGCACAGTTGATGGGTATGGACTCTTAAAAGGGTCTTTGCTCTTACGGTCTGAAACAAGGAATTTGGTAAAGGTTGAAAGCCAACTGGTATAAAAGGAGGGTAATAGCAGGGTGACCTTCTGGAAGCTCTACAATAAGGAAATTACCTATTGAATCCTGTTATAATCTGGTTATTGTGTTATAAATTGAATTGGCAGTTTTGCAGTGCTTGTTACATTGGTTTCTTGTTGTAATTGTCTTTTCTGTAGTGTGAGTGTTGGGCAAATTCTGTCTGGCGGGCAGTTGGTCTTCTCTGCCTGGAGTTCCAAATGGAGACTTGGAGGTCAGTGATTCAGATGCTGGATCACAGCTTGCCATACTGAAGAACAGCATATGCAAAGAAAGATAATATCTGTATTTTCTAGTGTTTCTCATCCTCAGTGTTTAAAGCACTCCTCAAACATCACTGATATCTGACTGTACAGATGGGGAAGCTGACAGAGATAAAGGGAAAGAAAGCTGTTATTGCAGGTTACATGCTGGGTAGCCTTGTGGACTGGGAGTCAGTGTTCAGGTCTTCTGTGGCTGCAGTGTGTGTGTGGCTCCTCCTGGACAATCCTGAATGCAGAGGACAGTGATTCAGAGATCTGCAGATAAATGGAGACCTGAGTCAGTGTGTGTGCAGTGTTATTAGATGAGCTGACCTCTTGTAAAATACATGTGGGAAGATGCAGTAAAACTGTTTTATTAGTCTTTCATTAGGCCTTTAGTCTTCTGAGGGATGACAGCCTCGGAGGCGTACTGTACAGTGAGGTGTCTTGTGCATCCAGACACAAAGTAAACTCAAGTAAGTGGATAAAATTGGATATTTATGCCCAGAGGCAGTAAGCAAGCACAGCATGCAAATAAACACCAAGCAAATCAGTAGGTGTCCTGCTGGCAGCTGTGCTGTCATTGGGCAAGGAGAACATCCTGATCTGGATTTTTTTCAGAAACAGGGAGGAATTCAGATACTTGCCTGCCATGTGTATGTTCATTCAAACCAGCTCTTGCTGCCCCTGCCAGCAGCTTGGGGGCCTCCAGGTGGTTTCCCTTGCCCTGTGTGTGGTGTGGTGCTTAACAGCCAAGTTTGAGAGCAATTTATCCAATGCCTTGTGTCCTCACAGGCACCTTGGGCAGCAGCCCAGCTGTAGCTCCCTGCGTGTGCAGGTGCAGCTGTACAGGCACCACTCCTGCCCTGGGAGTGCAGAGTCTTCCTCTGGGTTTGCGCTCTGAGTGTTGGGCCTGAATTAAAACAGCTCAGATGATGTCATGATATACCTGTACTACTGCTTAGCCTCATAAATTCAGGGATTATTAGAGTTCACAGCTGCTCCGTGGCCAATTGGATCTGTTTCTTGGCTTCTGAGCTTTGTTTTATGAATTCTAGGATTGAGAGTCCATTCCAGAAACACTGTTAACCCTTTTTGTCTGTTTCAATAACAAATGAAATTCCCTTCCTCTCTTACCCAAATGAAAACAGCTTGTGGAATTGTCTCAGAAAAGAAGGCTGTTGAGTGGCAGTGTGTGTGTGCTATATGAACAGGGTAGCACTCACTGTTGTATCTCTGTTGTAAAGATACAACCCAGTTGTATCTTTAAACCTTGCTGGATTGGCTGTACACCAGAACCTTTAAATCAAATGGGGACTCTGAACTTGGGTGAATCTCCTTTGCTCTTGGCTTTGCCTTTGTCAGAAGGAGCAGGGAGGAGCAAGGAATAGATCTTGAGTAATTCTCAGATTCATATAAGACCTTTCTCATCATTATTGTTTTCAAATATGTTTTTATTCCTCCTTGTATGTTGCACCTTGTCCATCAGTGTGCACGACTTTTGTTCAGGCAGGCTTTTCCAGTAGTGCCTGTTCTTCTTTTGCAGTTCTTTTTTAGCTCTTAAGAGTTTTTTGGGCATAGTGATAAGTCTGAATCAAATAGTGAGGTGTCTTACCCACTTGAAAGAATAAGTACCATAAAAGAGCTGAGCTTCATCAGAAGGAAGGCAGCTGGTGCTGATGTGTAGGGAGCTGTGAAAGTACAGGTAGGTAATACAAAAATGACACATCAGGAGCAATGAAGTTTAAAAGACCAAAAATCCACCACACAGATAATTATCACAGTGGGCTCATTGCCTGTGGAAGGATAGATATGCTTTAAAAGTTACGTAACAGATTTATCTTTCCAGAGGCTGAAAACACTCTATTCTTTTCACAGATGGATCTGCTTTTAAATTTCTCTTCTTTATGTACAGAAGAGGTTGCCTTAGGGGTCAGAGCTGCTACCAACTGAAAGTAGATAATTCTTCCAGCCACTGTTCTATGGCTTGAAAACCACCTCTGTCCCCTCTTGGTTTTCTGAATGTTGTGATCTGTTTTATCAGATCATGGTCTTGTTGCCTGAAATGA
The DNA here is from genome assembly GCA_013398615.1 of Brachypodius melanocephalos. Taxonomy (NCBI): domain Eukaryota; kingdom Metazoa; phylum Chordata; class Aves; order Passeriformes; family Pycnonotidae; genus Brachypodius; species Brachypodius melanocephalos. The sequence continues at coordinate 2,853,840 of VZSR01003816.1, forward strand.
CAGCTGTGGTCCAGGGAAACAGAGAAAGTGGTATTTTCTTAGCCATATGGTGTTTGTGTAAAAATAACAGTATTCTGGGGGTTTTCCAAAGCATGCAAAGTGTCTAAAACAGAGAATATTGTTGTAAACTATTTCTGTTACTTTCAGGCTCTCTTTGGATCTGTGGGAGTAAGGTTCTGTACTGTATCCTTGTATTAGATTGTTTGTCTTTTTCACAAAATATTTTACTCTTCATTTTCCATATTTAGCCAGTACTAGAAATTCAGCAGAAGAAGGAGGTAGGAAGCTTGCTTATGTGTTGCAGATCTTGGCTGTGTGGAAGAAGCAGCTTGTCACTCTTGCTGTCCAGTAGAGATACATCTACTTGCAACAGGGAGAGTATTTTCAAAGGATATGATTTTCTTTTTGAAAAGGAATCCCACTTCTTGCAGCATGAAGTTTAGGTTCTCTTTTCCTAGTTTTTGTATTTGGAGTACTTTGAATTTTGTATGTGACAGCTTCTGTGGCCATAAATTCTGTTGTGAAAATGGATGCATGCCCTAGCAAGACTGGACAGTCTTGGAATTATTTTATGGCACCAGCAAGGAGCTGATCTCATTAAGTGCCTTTGTGAAAGGTTAGGGTTGGGCACCTGCAGTGTCCAGCACACAGGTCTGCCCTGTGATGAACTCAACTTTTATAAAATGATGAAGCTATGCTGTCCTGTTTGATGTGAGAAAGCACCAAAGTCACTCAGCTGAAAGTACTGCCTTTAGTAAGTGAATGCTGTCAGCTTGAAGAAACGTGAGCTTAGTTTTACACACTTAATTCCCCTTTGTAATATCTTCTGCCATTCTTTCAGTGAAGCTCTCTCAGTTTTTATGCAGGAGATAAAGTATTTGTGTAGTAAGTGCTTGTATTGTATCAAACTTCTTGGGGCTCTGGCTGAAAGGCAGTGCACTGTAGAACTTCTGTAGCAAGGTGCCAGGCACTTTGAAGGCAATAAAACTTTAGATTTGGTGACTTTCTCATTTAGATTTTCCTGAAATGCAGCTTGGCATTGGAAGGGAGTGTTTACCTTCTTGTGACTCTTGGGAAACTTGGCAGTTTAAACACTAACATCTAGTTCTGCTGGTGTTTCTGGGGGATGTTCTGCAGCTTGCTAAAGAATTCATGTAAAAGTCAGGATGTCATCCTCTAGGTGACAGGATGAAGTGCCAGATTTACTGGTTTAGCTGTGTAGCTGTAATTCTGAGAGTAGAAAAAACTTCTGTCTCCAGCTTTCCCTGATCTCCAACACTTTAAAATAGTCCTTATTCCAGCAGGAATTTCTCTTGCTATCTCCAAACAAAGTCCGGTTTTAATTTTACAAATGAAAATACATTGCTTTGCAGCTATTGTGCCTGTATATAATTCTGTGTTACTTAGGAATTTTTTAGCAATGGCCTCAAAATGCTTGAAGTTTGAAACCTGGTACCTTGAAAATTGGCTGGATAACGGCAAAGAAGTTGGGCAATGCTTACCTGGCACCTGCTGGAATACAATAATCCAGTTTAACCCTGGCCTGCTTGGGTTGTGACAACGTGCCTTTTCCAAGATGTGGCAGCTGGTGGAACCCATAAGAGGCTGGCTGTTGTGGGAGTGCATCCCTGAGATTTCTTCCCAAGCAGAAAGCTGTTCCTTTGCCTCAGGAGCCCCTGCTGTTGTGGGAGAAACCTGGACGTGCTTCCTTTGGTTTATGGTGCATTTGTATTCTGTGCTGACTCCCTTAGGGTGCCTTTTGCTGGGTCACTGGAGAGGTTTGGGTTCAGGTTCCCACATCAGAGTCTGTTCTCTGTCCCTACAGACCATGTCACTGTCCCAGCTGTATGGGCTGTGTTTGTGAGCATGGATGATCCTGGAACTTCTCTCATGCATTTCCTTTCATCTCCCCTGCCATCTGCATGTCACAAACACCAGATTTCCTCTCCTGGAGGAAATCCTCTCCTCTTCCTTTCATCCTGCCCGCAGTGTCAGTGCGATGTGCTCTCCGCTTCCACTGCTCTTCCCACACAGCTTCCCAGCCCTCGTGTTTCTGGTGTCAGATCTGTTCTAAGAGCTCTTAGCCCTACCTATCAGCTCCAAAAACAGATGCTCCTGCCTAGAAGACCATTCTAGCTCTGCAGGAGGCACAGCAGAACATGCACTGTCCTGCTGGGTGGAGGAGCTGCTGGTGTGGAAAGGGAAGCTCCAGGGGGACGGAGTGAACTGAGGGAAGCAGCAGTGGGAGAGGTGCTGCCCTGCCCATGGTGTCAGGGGACAGCTCAGCCTGGAGCACACCTATGGGTGGAATGTTTACAGGAGACCTGGAAAAGTGTTACCCAAGGGTGTGGATTGCCAGCATGAAGTTTTCTAATTGTTTGTTGGGGTATTGGGTTTTATTCAGGGCTTTGTTTTTTTTGTTTTTTTTGTTTTTTTTCCACTCTACTTGTAACCTTGGTTTCATCACTGGTTTCTCACAGAACAGAACAGTGGGTGTTGGGAAAACACATAAATTAGTGATGATGTTTTTGGTGTCCTATTTTTGATGTTTGGCTCAATTTTAAAGCATCTAGGTTCCATCAGTAGGGTTGCAGTGGGCACAGCACAGGGCAGCGAGTTCCTCATGGAAATTTCTTCCCCAGTGCTGGCTGATTTCATGCTGGCTTTGTTGCCTGTACTCTCGATATAAAACCACCCCTTCCTCTTTCCTCCAAATGAACAATCCTACAGACTTTTTTCACAAGAGATTCCACCTTTTGCCTTTCCAGGCCCTTTCCTTTCTGAATGAGGTAGTGCAGGAATACAGGCTTCAGAAGCCACTGAGGAAAACAGGAAAAGAAAATTAGTTTGCAGGGAAAGGAAAGAATAATATCCCTCATTTGTATTTGTAACTCATCAAGCTCAATTTTGATTAAATACATTGAGCATCACCACAGCATGCCAATTTTGGCTTCCTCTTTTAGTGAAAGATGAAGTGTGCGGAGGTTCTTGGCAGCATCTCTTGACAACAAACACAACTGAAATCAACTCATATGTTTTAATTGGTCTGGCAATGCTACAGAAATGTGCATAAGTAACATAAATATCATGAAAATTAAGTCTTTTAAACAAACTTGGTGTAACCTAATAGCAGTAATAATTTCTGTTTGTGTTATTTTCCCCCCAATTTTTCTGTCAGGTTTCTTCTCAAATAATGGGAACCATCCATCTTGCTCTTCTCTGTTAACTCTCCTCCACATCTGTCATGAATACACTTTTTTTGCAAGATTCTTGCTTCATATTGATGTTGTGATGTTCACAAAAAAATTAGGACACTGGAAGCAGGATGGAGATAGTAAGTTTGTATTGAAGCATTTTAAACAGCTCTCACTGTATATATCTGATTATATAAATGATTGCCTTGGTGGGAATTAGAAAACATGACAGGTAAAAAAGCTGTTAGAAACCAAACCAAACTCCTCTGGACAAATTTCAGGCATAAGATGCTTTATGGCAACAGGCCAGAGGGTAATCCTGCCACAGGGTGCTGTGGCCAGGCTGCAAGCCATGGCTTGTCCATCCTTAGCAGCTTTATCACTTCAGGCAAAGCTGAGCGCACACACACTGATGGGCCCCTGTGGCAGGTGTGAGGGATGGGATTTACCTGTATGGACCATGCTGCAGGTGTGAGGGATGGGATTTACCTGTATGGACCATGCTGCAGGTGTGAGGGATGGGATTTACCTGTATGGACCATGCTGCAGGTGTGAGGGATGGGATTTACCTGTATGGACCATGCTGCAGATGTGAGGGATGGGATTTACCTGTATGGATCATGCTGCAGGTGTCAGGGATGGGATTTACCTGTATGGATCATGCTGTAGGTGTGAGGGATGGGGTTTACCCTCTATGGACTGTGCTGCAGGTGTGAGGGATGGGATTTACCTGGTGTGGCTGAGCTGCCATTCACTGTCATGTTCTCTCCTCTCAGCTCCAGTATAAAGCAAGCCTTGTTTTTTGCTCCACAGCTATTGCTGCAATGCAGCTTCTTGGAGAGAGAAATAGGATTACACAATCAGAGTGTGCTGGTGGAGGTAGGAGAGCAGAGGATGAGCTGGGCTCAGATGAACGCCACATTCCTTGTTTGCAGGGTGGTTTTACCAGGTAATGGATCTACAGGGGAGCAAATCTTTCTTTGTTCTGTGGTTTGGATACTGGGTGTTGTAAGGGGCTGCTGGAACATGCTGCTTCTGCCTTGGCTGTTGTGAAAAGCAGCTGAAGCACAGCATAGAAAGAGCTGGTTTAGTGTTGCAAAGGAAGGGAGTAGAGGCAAGTGGAGACAATGACAAGCAGTGCTGGGGGCTGCATTCATGTTATAGGGCCTTTGACTGGGAAGGACTTTACTGATTGCAGCAAAAATCTGTGCATTGCAGTAACTATCACTGACAAGTCTTGTGCTTTTCTTCTTTCAATAATGAAATTCAAATGCCATTTCCTTTTAGCAGTAACAGGAGACTGCTTGCCTAATTTCTCATCAGTGATTTATTTTTTTCCCTTGGCCAAGAAGGTGGTTGGAAAACACCTCTTGTTTCTGATGCAGGCTGCAGGATTCCTGCTGTTCATTTATTCAAAAAAATTGAACCAATACCTGATTGTGTGTCAGTTTAGAATTTATTGGTTTGCCTCTCTAGATTTTGGTGTAGTGGGACTTGGTTCAGTCTAAATGGTAGGACTGACTATGGCCATGAGTTCCACGGTAGGTGATGTTTCAAAAGGGAGACAACCCTGGTGGCTCCTCTGGGTGGACTTCTTGTTCCTCACCCTTCTTGGTTGTTTCCTTTCACTGGTTTGCTCTGAGCTGAATTTGTGACTACACTGGACACCAGGAAGGGTTTGGTGATTTTTCTTCCTCAAATCAGGAATCACTCTGGTGTAGATGGGAGACTGAGTGATGGGAGCAGGTGGCAGAAAAGCCAGCTCAAAGTGGGGTTTTTCAGGAAAGAAGCTCAGAAGGTGCTACTACCCTGGAAACCCAAGGCTGGTTGCATCATTTTGGGATGCAACACTTGTATAAAGTACCTTTTTGTTCTTTTCTTTTCTTTTTTTTTTTTTTTTTCCCCAGAAAATATGCAGAGAAAATGAGTTTCCAGAGTGATCTGATAAATGATAGGAAATGGCTCACAGCTTCACTTTTGTTGTTCCAAACGGGAAAGAGAGGAGAAAGGAACTGTTTGTTATATCTGGTCAAAATCCACATGCAGCCTTGCATAACTGATCCTCTGCTCTGGCTGGTGAGCAAGATTAGCAGGCTTGCAGTCACATTGCTCTCATCTCTTGCGAAACTCCAACCTCTGGATATCTTTTATTGTCACTAGTTAACAGCGAAGAGGGAAAAGGGGCAGCTTAAGATGATACTGACACTAACCAAGCACGTGATATATCTTCTGTGAATAATTACCTGATTACTGATAAATCCTGCAATTTCATCCGTTTGGTGAAACCCTGATTTTATGAAAGAGAAGGGAAACTTGCTGGTTTTCATTTCCTGAGCTTCTGTGACAGTGCCCTCTTGAGAGAGGTTAAATACCCCAGTAAGGGCAGCACTCTGAAGGGAACCACTCCCTGTCCCATTGTGCTGATGCTGCTTACTTTTATGAGCTACCCTTAGGACAATAAACATCTCCCACAAAAGGGTGTTGTTAAATAATAAACAAGCTGTTTAACCTAACTACTAGCTCGTAATTCCATATTGATTTTACTCATCCTGGGGTAGTTATGCTGGGTTTGTTTTCCCACTGTTTAAGCAGCCTCTCTTAACATCACAGTTATATAAGGCATCCTTCATCAGTTTCTTGATTCCAGGTCCCTCTTCTCATACCCCAGCAGGTAAGCTGGACTTGTATTAGAACTTCTCTAAAGGTTTGTCCAAATCTTTATGGAAGTTTTCCCCAAACTGGTCAGCACTTTTTAACTACCTAAATGTGGTGCATAAAATCTCCACTTGGATTTGCCAGACTGGAGAGCAGAGCCCAGTTTCTTGTGGGTGTCAGTGTTACCATGACAGTTGAGGTACCTCGATGAGCCTTCACCAGTGAGTTTAGCCATTAGCACACTTAGTAAGGTCCAATTTATCTCCTCAAATTTGTATCCAGGTATTTACTGCGTGTCTGATAATGCAGCAGATTCATTAGTTTGGTTAAACAGGCAATAGATAAGGAGTAAATAAGCACAGTTCATGCATCAGCCTTGTGGATTTTTCCCTAGTGGGTAACTTTCAGGTTTTGATCACAAGAGTCTTCCAGTTCCCAGTTTTTCTACCTTGCCTTTAATTCAGCAGAGTTCTTTGGCTCATTCCCATCTAGTTTTATGAATGGGCCCAGTGAAGTAAAAGGGACCACTCGAGAAACACATATCTTGCTGAATCAGATTGGCACTAGTTTCTTTCTCCATCTGGAGGCCAAAAATAATGTTCTAAACATACTAGGGAATTTAGTAACAGAGTCTTTTTAACACTATGTGCATATCTGAGTTTCCTGAATGGTTTTGAAAACTCCCCAACTGCTGTTAAAGGAAAACTCCTTTTGGCTAAATAAACAGGAAATAATAGGACTTTTGAATAGTAGAATTTCATAGTAATTGTGCCTAATTCCTATATCCCTTTCCTTCGGAATGTGAAGTTCTCATGTTTAATGGGAATTAAAGCAGTTGACTTGTGAAGAACAGAGGGAGGTGATCCCCCTGTCCCTGGGTCAGTGTGGGTTACAGCAGTTAGTGATTAGTGAGTAGTGCAAGTGCAGTTCAGGTGTGCCCTGCACACGTGCAATCTCTGACTTTTTCAAGCTCAACGTCTGCCCACCAAATGAAATCCTTGCAGTTAGTGGTATTGATTGTGCTGAATTCCACTCTGTTCATGAGCTTTTATCTTCTTTCATAAGAGAGAAACTGCCTCTCTACACGGAGTGTAAAGTTATTGGATGTGCTAGGGTAGGAAGTAGCCTTCTGGCCAGCCACAGGCTGGAAAGCTGCAGTGTGCTGGCTTTCCCACAAAGGTAAGAAATCCCAGTTGTCCTTTTTATTTTGTTTTGCCCTTCATGATAATCCTCTTTGGCCAAATAAGATCCTTATCCTACTGTCTGCAAATCGTTTGCTCAGATTTTTGTAATTAACTTGGGGTCAATATTTATGTAGTCTTACTTTGTTTCCTTCCAATATTTTAAGGTGAACCTAGTGATTAATGCTCGCAGTACCTAAAAGTTGATGTGACACTCCAGCTTGAGCTATATTCCTTGTCCAAATACAAGCCCTTAAGAGAGGCATTGATTTCCCTCTTCATGCAGGTTTAGGGTCCTGAGACCCTGCTGTTGAGTCTTGTGGCACCTCTGTTTTTTGAAGAAGGACTAAGACTTGATGCTGACTATCCTGCATGCTTTGCTCTCTGCTTTATGTGTTTTGTTCCCATTTCTTGCAGACATGTATTACATTTAGGATTTTGACATCTTGTCTCTACCCTGGACCTGCTATTTCTGAGTACTGAATTCTTCTCAAATATTGTAGCTATGTTTTTGTAAATGTTTTGTTTTTCTTAACAAAATGTAGCAGATGTTTTCTAGGGTGTGAGTCAGGGGTTAAGGAAGGCTGTGGAGTTGCTGCTGGAATTTACCATCATTTGCAGTGAAATGCACTGGTAACACTAAACCTTCCAATATTTTCCATAAAAACAAAATATCTTTGATACTAACCATGTGCTTTTATTTGGTGTTGTGGACCAGCCTGTCCAGAATCTGATCCCCATTTTGCCTTTTATCATCATCATGTATTTCAGAAGGATGTTTGTAGCATTGATACAGAGAAATATACTAATGGTTCTGCTGAAGCTGGAGATTACTTTTTAACAGTGGAGTATTGTGTAATGAGTGAGTCTTCCCTTGACAACTGCAAATCAGAGCAGAATGTGAACTTAGTGCAGGTGGTTGGCCGCATCCTTTCCAACGGCAGACTGTTCAAATAGATTTCATTACCACTGTTCTCGTGATTAAATCAAATGCAAGTCCATGGAGTTTTTGTTACAGCTCCTGCTTTTGTGAACTGCACATTTTTAATACATCTTAGATAAATTTTTAGTAGTTACAGTTGCTTCAAATCACTGACATGGGAGTGCTAAGTTTTTTGCCCTGAAACAGGACTTAGTCATTGTCATCCTCTTTGTGCATCCAGTCTGCCAGGCAGGGTAATTGAGGGTGTGGAGGGATGAAAACAGTCATACAGAACAACAAAAATTTGGGCTCTGCCCAGAAAGTGGCAGTTTGGTGTTAAGCCATTTGATGCAAAGGTTAAAGCCAAAGAAATCCACTACAAATAAAAGTCTACAACAGAATTGTTGTATCTGTGCAAGATGGGTTTCCAAGCAGTTGGACATGACATGACTCAGCACGATGGGCCACAGTGCTGACTGGAGTCTCTGGGTGATGCTGCCATATAACTTGTTAGCACTTTGCAGCACAAAGTACTTTTCATCCAGCATCATTTTGTTTAATGAGTTTAACCTCACATCATCCAAGGCAACACTCAACAAAGGCACAAGAGCCTCAGTCTTCCTTAGGAGCTGTAATCCCAATTATTACTACACCGAATAAGTGTAGTAATAAATCACTGCCACAATGAATTGCTCTTGGTTTCAGTGTTTTATACATGGTGTGTCTAAGCACCTATAGCTTTTCTCAGTCCTTCCCCCTCTGCTTTGTGATGTGTACCTGCATTAACCATCTGTCTGAATAGGATTGTGGCACTTTCTGTGGTAGATTATCTAACAGGTTCAGTTTAGAGCCACCAGTTTGTTCTAATGACTGGTAACCAGTATAAGCCCGTTTAAATGTGTTGTTTATGGTCTGTGTATGTAATTAATAACAGATTTTAAATTATGAAGAAGGTGAGGGATGAGGTTCAGTTCTTATTTTGGATCAAATCAACTGCTTGTTATGAGATCTGTCTTATTTACAAATAACTGCAGTCTGGGCTCTTTTCTTGGCAGTTGCTCACAGTACTCACATGAGATCCCAGGCTACAGCAAAGGAGAACCAGAACAGGATTAATCATGCTGGATTCTCTTCCTTGTTGGTTTTAGTGGCATTTTGATTGGCAGTTTGTCTGGATGCTGATCAATTGTCCATTTTGTGTAGAAAATCTCTGGAAAAAAACATGGTGACTTTAAAACTTGTACTCCTGCAGTGGATGTAAATGGTTTGTGTGGATGCTGGTGTGGCGTCTGTTGGTGTGTAAATGACCTGGGCCAGGTAGTGTTACAACAGAGGCACTGCAGAGTGTGTCTGCTCTGCCTGAACGACTTTGTCCCTCACTGTTCCTGTGCTGGCACAGTGACCATCACACCACCCACCCCAGCCGAACCAGTGCTGCTGCTGTGGCTGCTCTGAGTGAGGGGGGAGAGGGAAGTGAGATGCTGCAGCAGCAGCACCCACTGGAGTCACTCAGTTGCCAGGAACATTATCTGCTTCCTGTAAGCATGGCATCTGCCATCTTTGTCCCTTGCTGCTGCTATCTGTCCTTGCCTCTGCCTGCCTCGGGCCCTTCCTTGTGCCCCACTCTGCTTGTGCTGAACCAGCAGCACAAATCTGGGGCTCACTCTGGCTGCTCCCTCATCTCCCCCCTTGCAGATGGGGTGCAGCATCTCAGTCCAAACCCAGTGCTGAGGAAGCATCCTGCTCAAGTGTTGCATCCCACAGCTGGAGCTTGCAGAGCCTCAAGCAGGACCCCCATTTCGGATCTTGTGCCTGGCTCCCTGCTGCACTGCAGCCCTGCCTGTCGGGGGGCACCAGCTCCCCCTCCTCTGCTCGAGCCGTTTTAATGCCCTGATTACTGAAGTGGGTAAGTCACCACCTCGCTTGTAATAATTACAGATTTCCTCTGTGATTTTACACTCGTCGGTTGCCACAGCAACCGTGCAGTGGCTCTGCCGAAATGCTGTCACAGGGATTTAAATCTGAAGCGGCTCAGCCTCTCTGCGTTCTGGCGCATCTTCCCTCTTGCCCCCCGGCACCATGGCAACCTGGTCATGGTAGCCCAGAACCCCGTGCTGCTTTTCCCTGCATCCCTGTGCCTGAAGGGGTGCTGCTGGTGTTTTGTGGATATCCAGATCCCCTCATTCCTATCAGGAGTGTGCAGCAGGAGGTGCCGCTGGGATGCGTGCTGCCTGCAGTTCATTCCCTTCGTCACCTGAAGGGAATGAACCAAACCAAGGTTATTTTGTGACAGTCGTGTGCCTGGGTGTCACCCTCAGGATATTTGCAAACCAGAGTGAAAATAAGGGGTTTAGGGACAAAACCTGTTCTTCAACTTCCACAATTGTTGGAAACTGAGGTGCCATTTCAGACCTTAACGCAGTCTGGCTGTGCGTCTCAGAATTTGTTTTCAGAGAGCTGCCGAGGAGGCTTTCGGATGAACTGGGACACCCACATTCCAGAGCCAGATGCGCTCAGGTTGGAGGCGAGTCGGGTGTTCCTCTCTGCTGGCTTTGGCTGAGCACAGGCTGTAGCTGCCAGGAGCCGCTTCCATTAACCTTCATTAACTGGGGCATCCCCCCCAGCTGAGCTGCAGCTCAGGGCTTCCTCTGGGTGATGCCTGTCCCCGCTGCGCGGCTGCTGGAAGGAGCTGGCAGCAATGGCATTCCTCACCAGCACAACCAGCAGCAGCCTGCGCTGAAGGGAAGCAGGCAGTGAAGCAGGGAGCAGCACTTCCAACCCCAAGGAGCTGGCTGTGGGGAGCTTGGGAGCAGCACTTCCAACGGGAGAGCTGGAGTTTGCAGCCGAGTCCCGTAAGTGCCTTTGCCGTGTGCCCGCGGGCGGTGGGGTGGGCACAGAGTCCGGCCATGCTCTGTGCCCAGAGGGGAACGTGGCAGTTTGTGTTTGAGCAGGTGTGTGTGTGTTGTTCTAGTGTCCCTGCCATAGATAGGCAGGGATACCTGCTCCTGGTTTGTTTTCTGGACCCCTTGTACAAGAAATCTGCATGGCTCTGCTTTTCCATGTCAGCTGGAATGGGGGTCACCTTGAGAAACCAGAGCTCTCACGCCAGCTTAAGATGTTTCCCTTGGTTTGGTGCAGGCTGTCTCCAGATGAGCTATTTTATGCCTTATGACACAGGAAAATAAATAGTGCTTTTATTTGATGCTATTTATCTGCCTATTTTCCTGATCTCTGAGGAGGCAGCAGTAAGATGCTAGGAATAAAATCATACAAGGAATATAACTGAATTTACTAGGAAATACCACTTGAGGGTATTTTGCAATACTTTCAATTTTTCAAAACTACAAAAAGCTTGTGGAGCAACTAATCTGAAAAGCACAGCTGTGCCATAATTTGGTTAATCCAATGTAAGCTGGGCTGTTTTGGTCTGGGAAATGTGTAGAAATGAACAGGCATGGATCGGGTATGTTGCCATTCGCATTTAAATAATGGATTTAAAATATGCGTGAAAAGATGTTTAATATAGGCTTGAAGAGATGTTTTTATATGTACCTCACTGGTAAAGTTCACTGAAATATCAAAGTGCAGTTTTTTTCAGGGGGAACTACTAAGAAATTCCAAAAAAAAATTAGAATTTTTTGGTAATGTAAGTTCAGTTGTGCTTGTTTTTTATCAGCATTTATGTACCATTATGCCATTTATGTAGGTATTGTTGGCTTTGCATCTGGAACTTGTCTGATTTCTAGCAGATGCTTTTTCAATTCCATTTTTTTCTTTTCCTGAGACAATGTACTTCTTTCACAGGGAGGGTATAGGCACATCTCATCCCACTTTAGCTGTGCCAATAGTTCTTGGATCAAAAATGAGCAGCTCAGGAGTTTAGTGGGTCACCTGAATCATAGTGTGCCATAATCACAACCTTCCTGCCTGTTCTTATTCATTGGTTTAGGGACCAGCAGTCTTTCCTTGGCCCGATAATTTTTGGAGAGAAGATAAACAGAGACAAGGGCAGAAGGATTTTATTTTAAGAAAAAAGAAAATCATATATCCATATCCAGCCACCAAGCCCTGCTTAGAGGGCAGCTGAGGAGGAGAACCTGGACACATGAGTGTAGTGAGACTTTAGACTGTAAATGAGTTTTAAAACTTGATGGAAGGACTGAACCTGTTCTGGCTTTGCTGCTGCATCAGCCCTGACCTGAGTGCAGGTGCCATGGAGCAGGTAGGGATTGTGGTGTCCTGATGGATGCTGGTCAGTACTTCCAAGCTGTGGGTGTGAGGGTTTCATCTTGTGCAGTGCAGCTTGGTTTGTGCTTTTGCTGCAGTGCTGACAGCAGACTGACTTGAATGCCAACTGCATGTGGAGGGAGAAAAGGGAGCTATGAAAAAACCCAGTTTATTATGCTTTTGTGTGCAATATTTACTGTTTTGTCAAGACTTGAAGGACAAAACTGATCTCTCCATTTCTATTCTTCTGAAGACTTGTGGGACTGTCCAATGCTGTTGGTGTCAATAAATAAGCAGGCAGCCCTGAATGTGAACCAACACTTGAGCTTTACTCGTAACTATGACAACTGTGTCCTTGACAACTTAGGTACAATCATGGAGTTTTCAATTACATCCTGTTTTGCACAAAGCCATTAAGATTATTAGAGGCATAAACAGCCTGTCAGCTTGTGTTTTTTGGCAAAATCCACGTAGGTGGTGGGTACACATTTCCATGTGCAGGTCTGTTCCTGGTGTTCCTGGTGGGAATTGCCTTGGTGAGCTCTGCAGGTTCACCAGGCCTTGGGAGAGCCACACTTTGCTTTTTCTCAGCTGCTGCCCGTGAAATTGGGCCACATAAATGTTGGGCTTCAAAGTGCTCAGGGCTCTCTCTATGCTGGGTCCTGCAGACCCAGCACATCTCTTTCAGGGTGTCCATCTCTGTCCTGACCCTGCTGTATGGGTTCCATGTTGTGGGGTGCTTGTAACCACCTTCACTTTTGGGGTACGAGGCTGTGGCCTTCAACTGACCAAGGTGGGGGATGAGCAGCTTCCTTTTCTTTACTGTGCCCTCTCATGAGGATGCTGCCAGGTACTGTTCTCCTCAAAGCTGAGGGTTCCAGCTCTGTTTTGTGCTGAGTTTGTATAGATACTTAATGTAAAAATCTAATGCCAGCCCTTTATTAACACTAGATTTAAATTTTCTTGCAATTTCCTCTTAACAGGACTTTTCAATTCTATTCTATTTAATTTGATATGTCTTTAGCCTAGCTCTGACTGAATTTCTAAATTCTTGATGTTACTCTTACAGACTTCTGCAAATGCTGTTGGAAGCTAATTCAAATTTGTTTCAAAACTATACTCTGGGATAAAACCCCAGCTGATGTAAAAGGACCAATGTGTTTCATTGTGTGTACTCAGGCTTTCATAAATGCATAGTCTGTACTGATCTCTTAACTCTGCTCCTGGGACCAAGTGAACTGCAGTTAAATACATCAACATGCTGTCAGGCCTCTTTATTTGCATTATTGTTTACTTCATTTAAGTGGCTAAAGCAGCAAGTCAGGATTTCTAACTTCACCCTGTGCTCTGTCACTAACTGGTGAACTCATTCAGGTGTTTCCTGCTTTGATCTGCTGGATGTTGACCCCTCAAAGGAGGGTGGGGCTGTGCATTTTCAAACAGTAAATGCTGTGTTCTTTGGATCTTTTTATGCAGACACCATGACATTACATTACCTGATTCTTCCTCAAATGCAGACTGAGGGATATGATTATGTTTAATGGATGACAACCTTGACTGTCTCCTAGCTTGCCCATTGTGGGGCTGTTCCAGACTCTGGGATCTCCTTGAGCTGTTCATAGAAGTAAAATACCTGAGCTAAATCACCTGTGTCATTAAAGATGCATGTTCATGGACACTACAAACCAGGAGATTTGCACCCCTTTAACAAGTCCAGGATGGACCTGAGTCCTGCCTGACTTTTCAACACTGTCCTTTTTAGTCTCAGGAGCCACAGCTGATTTGGTTCCTCAGTTTGCAGTTCCTTCTGCTGTTAAAAGGCAGAAAAAGCAGTGTCAAAGCACGCTGAGTTGTGAAATAACCTTGGAGGGACTCCTTGCAGCCTGTCCGTGCCAGCTCACCTGGGGGGTGCCAGGGGCAGGCTGGCTGTGGGAAGGGAGGGTTGGCATTGGGGCACAGTGCTGGTGCTGCCCTGAGCTCCGAGAGAGGGACAGGGCTCTGCAGCCTCTGCACCCACCCTGTGCCCTTGTGCAGCTCACAGTGTGTGAGCCTGGTGCTGGGTTCACATCCAGGTGGGTCCAAGCAGACAGGACTAAGAGAAAGTTAGAGATGCTTGAAATTTCACTATTAGCATGACTATACCCTTGCTGTGCAGCCTAGAAAAGTCAAGCAAAGGAAAACAGTAAAAAAGGGAATGAATTTGCCTTTGGATCCCTCCCTGCTCCCCAGCTCCCCAAATCCACTTTTTGGAAGCCTGATAAATTAATTGGCCCAATGCAGCTTGTGCTGCTGTTTCTAAGCCACTTTATTGTTCTTGGTTAAATGAGTTTGGAGCAGCTGAGGGACAGATGAATGTGCCCCCATGAATTTCAAACAGGTTTCTGTGTCTTTGGCAGAGTTGCAAGAAAGAGATGCAAATTTGCAGAGCTGACTTCTCCTATCCTGCTGGGTCTGAGTTTTGCCTTTACCTTTGCTCCTCCCCAGAGGATGTTTTCCAGGGCAGGTTCTGTGAGCTGCAGCCTGGCACACGATGTCATGCTGCATTAGCTTCTCTGCTAGGGAGTGAGATTGCTGCAAGAATTCTTAGTTTGTCTTTTTCACTTTTGTATTTGGATTAAGCCACCTCTTTTAAAACCTTTTTTCACGGTTTCCCCCCCCAGAAACACAGTTTTGTTCACTCAAACAATACTTCTTTCTGTGTTCCCAGCAGGCTGCTGCTGAATGACTTTTGTTGTCCCTAGTAACTAGTATTATCTGTCAGAAATAATCTCTTGGTACAGAAATTTAGCAGCTGCTGTTTAAAAAAACACACCTAGTTTCACAGCATGCATTTAAAAAATCCACATATCCTTGTTTCACGTGTGATAAACTGGACTGAGCTTCCTCTTTGAAAATGAAAATAATTTTTCTTTCTTCATTCTATTATTTCTTCTTTCTTTCTTTCTTTCTTCATTCTATAGAAGAATGTGACTGTGACTTAAACACATACAGTGACAAACAGTTTATGTAATGCAAAATTACAGAGAAAATTATGCAAATGCCTTTGGAAAATTAAGGTGCTGAGGTTCACTTCAGAATAGCAGTTCTGTGGAGTCATCTGCACCCCTGGCCTGCTCCAGCTCAAACAGTTGCCCATATAGGAAGAATGTTTGGGGAAGATTTATGGCTTTTTCTGGAAGGGTGTCACATCTTCATGGCCTGATGGCCCTTCTCTTCCCTTTTCCTGTCAGATATCTGGAATTAGTGGCTGTATTTTGCCCGGATTTCAGGAATTTTTGTGTCTGCAGTGTCTCTAGAGCAGCAGCAGTGATGGAGCGTGGCATCGCTGCGGCTCTGACACGTGCAGGAGAGCTGATTTCTGCTGGATTGCAAACTCTGCTGCTGCTGCTTGCAGTGCTGGATCAGGCTGGGCCCGTGGGAATCGATCAGGAGATGGATTATGGAGGCAAAATTCAATTGGTTATTGTGATAACCAAATAATGCGTGCTTAGACAAAGATACCAATCACATCAGCTGATCTCCTGTGAGAGCCTGTGTGCATAATGGAGATGGAAAGACGCTGGGTTTAGTTATACTCACATGTGATATTACAAGATTTATTCTGACTATGCACTAGAAAATGGTAAAACTTTTTATATAAGAACTGTCAAGGAAAATTAGGGCTGAGCTACTTTTTTTTTTTTTTAAGCCTCGTGCAGTAACTTTTTTCCTACAAGTAGTTCAGAAATCCAATATAATTTCCAATTATATTTTTCAGCCTCTTATGAATACTGTAGTTTAGCTATTAAAGGACTTGAGATAAACAGTAAATATAATTAGAAATAAATAACATTCTGGAAGCAGGCATAGGTGTGGTTCACCTGGGCATGGAAGAAGAACAGAAACCTGGACACTGTGGGTACAGCTGTGGAGTGTGACTGGAAGGTGTTTGATTTGTATGTGAAGAGGCATCTCATCCTTGTGGAGAAGGAAAGTTGGGCAGCTGGCAGCAAAACCCCCATGAGGGATGACTGAAGGGCACGAGAACAAGGAGCGAACCTCTGTGGGTTGTTAAGTATGTTTGTACTGCTCCTTTTGTGAGTTCCTGCAAAGCTGTGTTCACCTTTTAAAAGCTTCCTAAAGACTCTGAAAAAGTAATACTTTGCAGAGCAGACTTACGGAGGGATTGGAGATTGGAGAAGTATAACCAGATGAACAGCTCTGAGCAGAGGACGTCAATCGAGGTGCTGGGCATTTTCCTACTGACTTAGACTGGGATTTGATTTTGTTAGAGGGTGGTCATGAGATAAGAAATCCATGGTATTGGGATATTTCTTCACACATTGATTATGCAAAAGTTTGACACAAGTAAAGAAAGAAGCTGAGAGAGAAAACATAATGAATTAAACTTACCTTGTCTTATAAGTGAAGTTACTCTTTTCTGGAAACAAAGTTAACTAGTTCCCTCTGCTCTTGAGACCCAAAGCATTAGGAGGCTAATCTTGCTTTTCCAGTGTGTGCACAAGTGTTTTGCAAGTGTTTGCTCATCTTGGCACATTGCAAATTACCTTGAATTTTAACTTGAACTAAGTGAAACCAAGTACTATGTCAATTGTCTGGGGAGGCACAGGGAATTGATTTTGTTCCTGAGTCTTAATAGGTCTATGAATTTATAAATCTCTATAGGCAAGAAGTTTTTTATTTTCTTTTATATATTTTGAAAAAACTCAAGTATGAAGGAGAACAGATAGTATTTTGCATAAAGACAATACAGAAACTAAATTTCTGATGTTTTAGTTCTGGGTAAGAGATACTTACTATCATGGCAGCAATAGTTCAGCTGCTTCCCTGCATCTGGTCATGAACATCTGCTGGCATGTTTTATTGATGGCATAGGACTGATGGAAGCTGTAAAGTGTGATCTCTTCCTGCTGGAAGATCAGCTCTACTCTGAATGTCTTTGTTAAATACAATTTTTTCCAGGTTTATGGATAATGGTGACATTTTGTCACCTGGACTGCAAGCCTCGGTCCACTGCTGCTCCATGGTGCACCCAGCAAGGTGTAAATGCCAGTAAAGGGCACCAGTGTCCTACCCAGAACACAGGGGGCCATGCTCTTAAGTGTGAAGTTTGAATTTAACCTGTGTCCTGGATAATAATTCAATGACATGTTTTATCTATTCCTGACTTCAGCCAGGCCTTCTGCACAGGTGATCCAGGGTGAAAAGGGAGTCATGTTCTCTTTCATGCTCCTTGACTTTCCAAGGTCATTTATATGTAACCAGCTGAGGTAGAACCACGGAATGGCTGAGGCTGGGAGGGAGCTGAGGGTGTCTGGTGCAGCCCTCTGCTCAAGCAGTGACACCTAAAGCAATCTGCCCTGCACCATTTGGGTTGTGGATATTTCCAGGCAAGGTGATTCCATGCCCTCTCTGCGCAACCTGCATGGGATTTTCCTGTGTTTAGGTGGAGCTCAGAGTATTTCAGTTTGTGCCCATTGCCTCTTACCCCATCACTGGATGCTTCTGAGAAGCTCCTGCCCCCTTCTTTACTCCCTCCCATAAAGTATTTATTACACATTGATGGGATGCAACCTGAGCCTTCTTCAGGCTGGACAATCTCACCTCTCCCATTCTGTCCTCATAGAGTTGTGATTAATGGGTAAAAAACTGGTTTTTCAAGGGATCAATTTTCTTTTATTTTGTAATGCTTGTCCTACTATCTTTTGTATTAGATTAGACTTTTCTTCTAAACTTAGGTCAAATCAAAAACAACAGCTTTGGCTTGAGAGACTGATTGGAAACAATTTTTTAAAAGTTCAACATAGTCTACATATACAGAGAAAGTAGAGAGGAAGAGCAAGGGAAAATAGGTACTGACCTTTACCCCTGGCCCTGCTAAAGCTGGGACATACAGCTTTAGCCTGGAAGTCATCTGCCTTAGCAAGACCAAACCAAGAATCAGATGTGGGGCTCAATCCTGAGACTGCTCTGAACATGGGCATTCATCCATCAAACCATGCTCTCGGTGTCTTGGAAAGAAATTAATCAAGGGGGAGTTGAAATGAACAGCACAGTAATAGTGGCTGCATCTCTAGGGACATGAATAAGTGTTTGCTTTGCTTTCTTTTTTTTTTTTTCTCTCCAGAACATCAACCAGAAAGAAATCTCTCAAGATTGAGTCTTCTTCAGTAAAGACAAGATAAAATGGCAGCAATGTTGCTTAGTCGACAGCTGACCTGTTGCCTGCAGCAAAACTCCAGACTGCTGGTATTTGGTAAGTGTTTCCTTGCATTTTCTTGCTCAGTCTTTGGTAAGTGTTTGTTTGCATTTTCCTGCTTTATATTTGGTAAGTGTTAACTTTACGCTGGTGGACAGAATTCCAATTTGAACATTGCTGGCGTTTGTCCTGTGGTGCTGTGTCTTTCAAAACCTGAGGAATGTGATGTTCTGCATCTTAGATAATGATGCAGTTGTAGTCCAAAGTGGACCACAATTGTAGTCCAAAGAATATCTGATTTTTTTTTTTCATTCTTCAAGCAAGAATGTATCAAGTTAATAATTTGCCCTGTAATCACGCTAACTGAAGTAAAGCTCTTCAGCCCTTGGAACTCTGCTTTTACTCTCTGGCACTACATGATGCAGAGATGAGGCAATCATCCATCAAAATAGGCTGGGTTTTCTCTTTGTGCTGTGTAGCACAACCTTACCTGTCATCCCTTGTGAAGAGGTTTTGTGTGACTGGCATGAAGATGTGACCTTCACTAAGGTTGTGTGTTTCTGCCTCGAGTGAGCTCTAGTGTGAAATAAAACCTACCACATGGCATCAAACTACTTTCTCCTAAGTGAATGGCAAGTTTTGGCTTGAAATTTAGCATGTGTATGTGTGTATTAAACCTGCAGCCTCTGTGAAATAGATAGAAAAACTAAATTCCTGTTGACTGTGTTGGACAAAGTGATGTGGAGTCTTAAGATCATCCATTCCAGGTACTGTTACACTGATGTGTTACATACACATCACAGTATGGCTGAGTGGCTTTTTTGTGACTGAGTAAATCTTAGTGTTTCTCCTGTCCTTCCACCCTCCTCTGGCAATGACACTGTGCTCCCTCTGCCACTGCCAGGATAAACCAAGCACACCCTTCCACTTGCTCAGAAACTTGATCATTGATTTCTTTTTAAATAATACACTTCAGGGAGCAACTGACCTTTGGCTAAAGAACACCAAGTCTGGTCTTATAACTATTAGAAGATATTAGGTCAGTGTTTCAATGCAGGATGCGCTGCTATTTATGGGAGTGACACACTGATAACCCACCCTGGGCAGGAGCAGGGATCGATTGTGGGCAATGGAAAGTGCTTGCAGCAAGCAGGCCTCGTTAGCTGTCAGTCCTTTGAGCTAATCTGTCACCTCAGCACCACTTAATGCTCCCTGTCCCTTCCCAGTGTCTTGCACAATCCCGTGCTGCTTCCCAAGCGCTGCAGGTGGGCAGTGGAGGGCAGGTGCACAAACTCCTCTTCCTTTCTCACTTCACTGAGGGAGTGTAGATCCTCAGAAGAAAGGAAAGCAGCTCTGGACTCCATTAATCCATCCTCACTTGCAGGAAACTCCCAGGTCTGCTAAAATGCTGAAGGAAATAATAGAGGGCCTTGGCTACAGGTTGTGTAAGAGACCCGTGGCCTTTGGGTCTGAATGCTTTGTGTGAGTGAGGAGATCAGGGAAGATGGAACAAGAGGAGAGCCCCTCAGCAGGAGGAGCTGTGTCCTGTGACACTGCTGCCTCACAGAGCAGCCAGGAGGCTCTGATGGCTGCAGCCAAATCTGGAGCTCCAGGCCGTTTTTCCTGAGCCCCAGCTCAGGCTGTGGTGCTGCTGGGCTCTGTGGTTTTTAGGGGAGTGGTGACATCCAGGAGCTCCCTGCTGCAGAGTGCTCGCCTCTAAGGTATTTTTAAGCACTCAAGTTAGAGCTTTACAGGCTAAAAAAGAGACTTGTATATTACTCCCACAGAAATCCTGCGGTGCCGTTTGGGCTGATGCATTTTATTTTTTGGTGGGTAATGAAATGACAGGGTTGCCAAGGGGAGGTGGAGAGGAGGGATTAGATTGCCTCTTGGTAGGTTTTTGTGTCTGTAGGCTCTCATGTTTCAGTTGTGTGTGTGCATTAAGCAAATCAGCTTGTTCATCTTGAATCTATGATAAATTTATTTACACAAAGAGATTTTTTTCATCCTCGACTGTTTCTCTAGCTGGAAAATCTTTATTACTTAACCATTGCATTCTGTTCTCCTTACTGGCACAATGCTAAACCCTGGCAAGCAAACTAGAAACAGAAAATGGAAATCATTTAAATTGATCAAAATTCAAAAGCTAAGCAAAACACATGAAAGTAATGCACAACTTAAATCTTACCCAAAAATGTGAAGCCTGTAAGTATCATGCCGTTCTTGAAAATAAGCCCTTCATCAGGTACGCTTTTGTTTCCTTCTCTGTTTGATCTGCTTGATAGTTTGCCCTCCAAGGTAGAGTTCACTAGAATTTGAAGGGTGGCAGAATGACAATAGAGTGAGTACCTAACTTAATCTTCCTTTTACAAAGCCTCTTGCGTTGTGCTGTCCCTGGGTATCAGCCAGGCAGGGCCAGGAGAGGCAGCTGATGGTGGAGAAATGAGGGTGTATCTTGGTGTTACATCTCACCTGGATTGAGTTCTGTT
This sequence comes from Brachypodius melanocephalos, assembly GCA_013398615.1. Taxonomy (NCBI): domain Eukaryota; kingdom Metazoa; phylum Chordata; class Aves; order Passeriformes; family Pycnonotidae; genus Brachypodius; species Brachypodius melanocephalos. The sequence goes on from VZSR01003816.1 coordinate 2,874,707, forward strand.
GCTCCTGTCAGCCTGGTGTGCTGCAAGTTGATCACAACTGGTAACGTGCATGTGAATGCTTATTCTCTTTGTGCCAGCTCTGGTTTTATCAGCTGGGCACTGCAGCAGGAAAGCTGTTCAGCTCCATGCTTTGGAGGCAGTTAGTTGTTGTGAATCCTGCACTGAAAGCATGGCAGAAGGTCAGGCTGCTGCCTGAAGGTAGCATCAGTTTGCATTAGTGCACGCCCATGCCCTTCTAGGATGCTGATCTGTTCTGCAGCTTCTGCAGCCTCCCCAGGCAATTTGCTTATTGCTGAACTGACCTTACCTTTAAAACTTTTTTCCTAATATTTAGCCTAAGTTTCAAAACAGGAAAAATAATCAAGTCCTTACTATTTGTCCTGCCCTCAGAGGACCTGGAGGCTGGAATGTTCATATTTTCTCTGCAGCAGCCTTTTACATGTTTGATAACTATTGTCTCCCCCAAGACCTCATATTTTCTCTCTGCTGAATACTACCTGAGTCTCTCCTTATAAGTCCAATTTTCCTCCTCCAGAGTCTGTGCCCTTCCATTGCAGTGCATTAGGTAGACTAGCACTTGTTGAGGCTGTATTTCACCTAGCTCAGCCTGCTTGCTGTCTCTCTGGAGAGGATAATAATGTTTAACACCTGGGTGTGCTGCAGTAAAGTCTGAGAGATGTTCATACTAGTTATTGACTTGTCCCTATCACAGTTACCACAAAGAGGCTGGAAAGCCATGAGAATGATTTATTCTCAGTCACACTTTTGTCTCCAGTATTGATCCTTGCTCAGACTTTTTACTTTTTTTTTTAATTTGGTTTGTACATGAAGAGCCTCCCTAAGGAAATCAAAGAGAACAGCCTGGATTTGTGTGAGGGATGTGTGGCAGAAGCAGAGAACAATCCCCTTTTTGGGATTGTAGAGGTCGGTTTGAGGTCAGCTTCAACTGAAGCCCTGGAAACTGGAGTGCAACCTCTCCTGCTGGACTGAGGAACCTTTACTTTTCTGTCTGATCAAACACTTTCACAAAAAAACTGAGCTATATAAAAACAATCACATAAGACCTGTTGTTGTGAGCAAGCTCTGGTACAAGGCAGAGTCCAAGCTGGGACTGCTGTTCTCAGTTCCTTGAGTGAAGGTTCCCATCCAGTTTTCTTGTTCCTTCTGTGCCACAAAGGGTGGCTGTAGCAATGCTGGCTGTTTTCCCACCTGGGTGTTCCTTGTGGTTGGTTGATCACCTCCAGAGGTGTCCTGATGAGCTCTGTAGCTGTTGAACTGTTGAAAGAGGAGGATGTTATGACAGGTTTGGATCACAAGAGCTACAAACCAGTGGTTGGATGCTCCTGTAACTCTCCTGAGGAGTTGGTTTGGGATTGTGCTGGGATGGCAAGGGGGAACTTCTCTTGCTCTTTCTTACAGGAGTTTCCACTTCTTTATGGCCTATGTGGTATTAGATTTTTTTCTTCCTCTTTGGAGAATCCAAAGTGTGTATGTGGGAGTGCTGAAACACAGACAATCTCATGTGGAAGAGCTGCTGATCTTGCAGCATAAGCACTCTGTAAATAGCAATCTCAGTTTTCACAGTGTTATGCAATAGTGATGTTCATTTCCCAAACATCTCTAGCTAGCCTGGCCTTTTGCCATTCCCTTTCAAGATCTGTTAGTAACAGATTCTACTTGTAACACATAAAAGAGGACTAGGAGGAAATCACAGTCCTCCTACTTCTGGCTGTCAGGGCCCCCATGCTCTAAAAATTCTGTCTGGAAGGTGGTTTGATCGACACTGTGGAAGGGAAGTTAAAGGCAAGCAAGGGAGGTTTGTCTGTCTGCACTCGCACAGGGCAGCAGTGATGTGGCACATGGCATGTGCCTCCCTGGGGACTGCAGAGCTGTCCCTCTGCACCCCTTCACAGCAAGACACTTGTGTTGGAGAGCTCTGGTTGGGCCAGCATGGACTTCCATTCCTCTTTTCCTTTTCCTTGGAATTGTTCCTCCTGTTCATTACCCCCGTGTCCTTTCAGTGCCTCCACTGGAGTTTCTCCTAGGTAATATCCAGCTGTACACTCAGGAACTGTGCTAATGTGAGTGTTATTTTTGGTCAAACACATGAGAGGTTCAGGCTCTTTCTAGCCCTGCCTTGATTGTAGCTCTGTTATCAGAGATCAGCACTCAGCACAGACCTGCCAACAGTGCAGCTCTTTGTGACTACCAGCATCACCAAATTAGCAGAGTGCACTTATATTAATTATGTTGCTATGGCAATGTGGTACTTTGTTAAAATTGCTGACTGGGACTCCTGGTGAGCAATGGGGGCAGTGCAGGGAAGCAAAGTTGGGAAATGAGCTTTTCTGCCTGCTAGCAAGTGATGACATCCTGTTGGACGAAAAGGCAGGATGTGATAATTTTCTGATGTTATTCAAGTGTTCAGAAAGATGATGTGCGATGAGAGCTTCGAGAGGTCTGCAAGAAAAGTAGAATTTAACTTATTATGCCCAGCTTCTTTAAATGGGATGGGTAGAAAATTCTGTGCAAATTGTTTAGCCTGTGTACTCTCTGACATGATGTTCATTAACAGTACCTATGCTTGTGTTTTGACTTTTGTCATGATAAAAAGAGACAGCTTTGTTTACCAGGGGAGAAAGGGTGCTGTTCCTGGTCATGTTAGCTAAATGTAATTTAAGAGCTTTGGTAATGGTTTTTTAGAGGACATTTGATCAAAACCCATTAGCTCTACACGCTTTTAAGATGAGAGCTGAGGTTATGCAATTTGTTCCTGTTCTTAAGATAACATAACACAAAATCCCCTGTTTCTAAGGCAGTTTGTTTAGATGTCAACAAAAAAAATCAAAGGATTACCTTTTATTACGAGGTTAATGCTGTTAGTTCATTGAAGGAGCAGCCACCAGAGATTTTCAGTTCTTGAAAATACCTTGCTTGGTCACAGTGAGAATCTCATTTTTTACCTGTCCCATCTCTGCTGGTTTTTTGGAAGGCAAAAACCCAGACCAGGCCTGCAAATGTCTAAAACTCCTAAATATCAAGTTGGAGTAGCCTGAATTACTTTGTATCTTGTATCTTCAGGGTTTCTATTGCAGGGTAAGTTGATATTAAACAGTCAAACAGGAAAAATTTGGGCTGAGTTGCAAAGCTCATTGATTGAGTACCTTCAAGACAGAAATGCCAGCTGAGCAGAGCCTGCTGCAGTTTCCCAGGGGATGGAGGACTACAGTGAGTGACCTGATTTATTTGCATTTTCTTGCACCATTAGGAGACTGTGGTGCTGATGCTGGGGGGAAGCAAGGGAGACAGAGCATGGCCTGAAATCCTCCTCCAGGCTAAACAAAGCAGGTATTGATGCAGCCATCCATCACCTTGTCCAAGTGCCTGGAAAAGCCTTTGCAGGAGAGCAGCCACGTCCCAGAGCTGTGCTGTGAGCAGGAGGCAGCACCCGTGTCCTGCTGTTCTTTGGAGCCTGGAGAACAAAGCATTGCAGGGGGTGTGGAGAGAGGGGTTCCAGAAAGCCAGGAGTGCCCAGGCAGGGGCACCCAGGCTGTCTTTGGCAGGGCTCTGACATCCTCTGTGCCTTTGGAGAGTGCCCTGAGCTCCCATTTGGCCTGCAGAGCAAGGGCAGTGGTGAGGCTGGGAGGAAATGGGCTGTGGGAAGGGGAGCAGTGCTGGGGCCATACCCTGTGCTCAGAAAACTGCTGCCTGCAGCTGAGCTGGAGTTCTCAGCTACTCCAAACTGCTGGGCTTCTTTGCCTTTGTCACCACAAGGCTTTGGGCAGGTCCCTGAGCACCAAGGGAGCACCGGGCTGCAAAAGTCTTAGGCTGTGTGACAGTAAGAGAGTTTGTGTCTGTGCTGTTCAGGTGCCCTCAGCCAGGAAAGCTCCTTGTGTGGGAGTGCTGTGGCTGGCACAGCCTGGCTGTGCCCACAATGTCCTCTGGGTGTGCCCACAGTGTCCCCTGGGTGCCAGTAGAATCCCCTGTGTGTGCCAAGAGTCACACAGAGACTGAGCTCCGGAGCCACTGCTTTCACTGTCAATACAATTTCTGATCAGTCACAATTGACTTGAGTAAGAGTAGAGGAAGAAAAAAAGAGCTAAGATGAGAAGCAGAGAAATTTTCTGTGTTCTTAAAATTTGAGTAGTTTCGTTTATTTTTAATCAGCCCTGTGAACAAGTATGCCTATCTGATGAGTAGTGAGTGGGGTATTTGGAATAAATCCACTGACCTTGCTAGAAATTGTGTGAGTTTGTGCCAATCATTTATTATGCTCTCTCAGGGAGAAGAGCTTCACTAAAAGATAAAGTTTGAGGATTTATGCCACCTTGATGTAGCTTTTACTATCAAAGACTTTGCTAGTATGTTGAGTGTTGGTTTTTGAGGGTTTTTTTTCTAGGTGATATTATTTATCCTATACCTAAGGGAAAAGAACCCCACCACTTCTCAAAATCCTTTGATCTGGTGACACAGGGCATGTTTGTTTTGTTTATGGCTAGCTGTTCCTTCAGATGCCAGCCACAGTATTTGCCTGCAGGAGGTGGAACAATGCTTTGGCATGTGTAAGATCAATAAATGGGTACAGTGCCCTTATACTGGAGTTAATAAAATGAGACATTCTGTGGGCTCCTGAAAACAAGTACGTGGAATTAAATTTGTGACAGTGAATCAGCCTAGAAATCACTTGCCTGTAGAGCCTAATGGCCTGTGGTGTGCTTCAGGAGAAAACAAGCAAGAGCAGGGAAGCTCGTTCACCTGTGTTGCTGAGTTTTTAACTGGCTCTGGTTCACAGACTTATTGAAAATGATTGTGGTTTGGATAAGCTGCTCTGGTTCAATGTACCTGTGCAAAAGAGACTGTGGCATAAACTGTAGCGAAAAGATGATGATGATCAAAAATTTACAAAGCAGACTGACCCACTGGGGTCTTTGTTACAATGCCTGGCTAAAGGAAGCAACCTCCCCTTGACTTGTGCTGTTAAACAAGTTAGGACAAGATTAAAATACTCTCCAACCTAAGTCCCTGTTATACAGCTCTGTAAATATGAATTTATTTCTAGGGGAGGTCATGCCATTTGCAGTATCCACAACAAAACTTGCTTAGAGAAATAATTGAACTTGTGTTTAAGCTGGCATCCTTAACTGTTACAATATTTCAGAGATCATCCTTCAGGGAAGCAGAAGAGGGGGAATGTCATCCACCTTCCCAGGTGCACTTGCAGGAATGGCTTGGGTGTTTGCAGAAGAGGAAATCTTTAATCATGGTCCAAAAAAGTGCATTTCTGTGAGAAGTCAGTTAATAGACTAAGGAAGGAGGTATTCTCCAGATGAGAGGATCCTGGGAGATGAGCAGAGGGGATGTGGTGGCACAGGGTCTCTGGCAGCAGGGCACCAGGCAGGCTGGGGAGGAGGAGGGTGAGGACTGTGCATGCAGGTTATACCTCATCTGTCTTAAATCTGTAGCTGTGTCAAACAATTCCAAGTGTGATGCCAGGTTTCCATATGTTTCCTGTTAGTGCTGACTCCCAAAATGTCCTGTACGTTCTGTGCCTCTGGGTGCTTTCCCCTTTGTCATAAGAAATAGCACCCAGAGCCTGGGGGGAGGGAGAGAAGGGGACACAGGAGAAGCAGAAATGTTTGCAGCTGGTTTGGTGGGATCTCCATTGGGGAAGGAGTGGATGCACAAAAGGATAAGTTTGGTCTCTTCTCCTTTTAGACTTAAGAGTGTGTCCACTAAACCTGCAGCCTTATTGCCTATGAGTTGTAGAGATTTTGATTTTATATGCAGTAACTTTTTCCCCCTCAGTGAAGCAGTTGCCATGCAGTCTCCAATTTACATGAATGCTGAACAGAATGACACAAAAATGGTGTTGCTGTAACAAAACCTATTAATAGCTTTGCAGAGAGGCACTGACGCATCCGAATTAAAGCCGGGGAGAATAATCATCTTTGCAGGCGAAGTTTTCCCAGGATGAGCAGTGACTTTAAGTGCTCAGAGATACTTTCAAAGGGTGGTGATTTTTCAGACAATTTCTTGAAATCAGGCTTGCTTGAGACATCCCAGCTTGGGTTGACACAAGCTGTGGCAAATGTCTCGAGTCACTGTTGGAAATTTTGGCTGAATGGCTGTGCTCGGAGCACTGCCGAGCAGTAGCACAGGACACCTTCTGTTTTCCTTGACAAATATTTGGTTTATTGAACAACTGTTACTTCCAAACACAAAATATTTTCAGTGCATTGCTAGAACAGAGCTCTGGCAGCGAGAGGTGGGTATGGATGGCAGTGCAGAGGCGCTGGTGCTGCCAGGGTTTCTGGTGGCAGTGCTGCACCCCAGGGGTTTCCATGTGTTTGACTGCTGGCCTGCCTGCCCAGGCATCTCCCTCCCTGCACCTCTGCCAAACTGGGATGCAGTTTATTGGTTTAGTATCTGGCCCTGGCACAGCAGGATGTGGTGAGTGGTACCTTCAGACCCTGCTGCCCTGGGCAGGAGCGGCTGTTGCCTGACTTCCCATGCTGAGCCTGGATCTGAGCTGCAGCTGATGACAGAGAGAGATAAGGACCTTCATTTGGGGCCATCCAAATTGCTCCAGCTTAAAAATGCCTATCACAGATATTTTAAAAAGTTGCACTCTCATCTTTCAGGTCCAAGTGTGATACCCCAAGTTAAGAGTATTAAGATCAGTTTGTTGTTGATGCCATGCTGGGTAGAGGCTTGCAGGTGCTCCATGACAAAAACGTAATTGCCAAGAATGTTGGTTTAGTTCAACCACAGCATGCAGAGCAAGCTCATAGTCTCTTGTTGGTCACCTTGGTAGAGCTTTGGTGTCTGTTCCTCCTGTTTTTTGCAAATGTACAATCCCCATATTATCCCATTACCCCCTTAATGGAATATACATATTGGAAATACATATTTGGAATACATGATTACCAAAACTGTCTCTGTCACATCAAGTCTGCCTAAACCCTGTGTTTTAAAACAGTTATTTCAGAAAGGGAATCAGAGCCTGTTATTGGTGAAGCACGGGAGATTTTTGCCTTTTTGTTTTCATTAAGGTGTCAGGTTTATTATGATTCCCTACACGTGTGGATAAAAACAGCAAGATCAGAAGGGAATTTGGCACTGATTGGGACTTGGGTTTCAGAGCTGCACTCAGAATGCTGGTTTCATGTGAGACAAGGCCATTTACCTTTCTGAGACAAATCTTTCCCAAAGAGTGTTCTTTGAGCTGTTGAAAAGCATCATACTGGATTTTTCCTGTGGACTGCATCAGGCTTTTTGGTTATTACTGGTGGTTAACTAAACCATCTCTGTGTAAGAGTGGGGAATTTATGACAAAGGCTTGCACAGGCCATAATGGACAGATTTAACAAAAGAGATGGAAAGAGATGTGCTTTCAATCCTCCTGTGCTTTACAGGAGGATTTGCCTCTGTTTCTCTAGTGTTGCCTTGTCATTTCCCTTGGAATTTTTTGCCTTTTTTTAAAGCCACCTCACTGCTATTGGTTTTATTTTAAGACTGGTCAAAGATGAGATACATAGTTCATTTCAGACAGTTCAATGTAATTGGTCTCATCTGTCAAGTGTTCTCAGTCAGGCAAGGTATGGATGTATCTTCTGAGAGGAGAGCACAGAAAATATGGTCTGTATTTAGGTTTTCATTATTTCTTACAGGACACAGGTATATCAGTCAAGCTGCAGCTAAAATTGATGTGGATTTTGATTATGATGGACCTCTGATGAAGACAGAAGTTCCTGGACCACGATCTAGAGTAAGTTTCCAAAGGATAGTAACTTGGTGGTTTGCATCTTTAGCTGTGTCTAACTTGCTAGAAAACAGATTTCATTTCAAACCTTAAATCTGATATGAATAAACATGATTCCATAAGTCTGTGCCCACTGTTATCAGGAGGTTGAGAATGAAAAGCTCATGAATGAAATGCCCCTCTCAGAGAGGCAGATCTGAATCTCAATCCCAAGTTCTCTTATGGAATAATTCAGAGCAAAAGGGCATCTTTTTCATAAAACATCTCATCAGGCTTGGTCACTTGTGCTCCTGTTGAAACTTTTTAGAAGTTTTAGAAATAGAAACTTTTTATGATGTGAAATAATGCTTTGGTTCTGAAATGAAGCAAGAGTTTTAATTTTCTGGATGTTGTTTTACTCTGGCAGAGTCAACATTTGTGCATGTGGTGGGTTTTGTGAAGGGTTTTTTGTTGTTTTTAATAAAAAGGAGCAGTCTTTCTAGAGCCAATGTACCAGTATCCCTTCTGTGTGACTCTGGCTTCTCTTATTTTCTGATTCCTCTCTTGTTCTCTCAGTTCAGTTGGTCAGTGTAGAAGAGGCAGCTTTCCCTTTTTGGAGATTTACAGTTAAACTGTCTTTGCAGCCCCTCTGCATGCCACAGGTCATAATTTTGCCTGTAATATTTACAAGATGTACCATGAAAGTTGCTGTGGTAGGTAGAGTTTCCTGGTAAGCACACAGTACTACAAAGTTTGCATATGATTTATGGGATCATAAAAAAGAAACGTACATTCTCCATCAGTATTTGCTAATTACACACCTGAGACTGACATTTGCTTTTTCTGCAGGAATTAATGAAGAAGCTGAATGGCATTCAGGTAATGTGTCAAGTTTCCTGTGTTTTGGGGGGTGTTAATACTTCGATTTCAGAACTTGTTTTAAAATCCTGGGGTTTATGTTTGTGCCATCAAAAAAGGTGAAACACTGACCCTTGGTTTCCACACTGAAAACACATTATGTGTAGTTTATATATGTATTTGAACAAATCTTTTGTAGTATATTTTCAATACTGCAGGATCATTTTGCTAGTATCAGGGGGTTTTCTTTCAACCTATGTGTTTAAACTGTGTATATTTAAAGAAAAACCTCGGAATTGTCACAGAGTGGCCAGTAAAAACAGCATTTATTAGGGCTTGAGTTTAAAAGTATATCAGCCTTAGTACATAGTACCTTCCTAAGATAAGCAGTTTCTCCAAGTCTGTGCTTCATTTCTGTAGAAAAAGTAAAGACTTGCCCTTTTAACAGTCATTATAAAAGTTGTGCAGTTATTCCCATGCAGTAAATATAATGTGTCTTTTTATCCTAGCATTAGATATTTTTATCAGATTTTGCTGTATAACCATTAGTTGCACCTTCCTACATATTGCCACTTTTTAAAGCACTAATTGTTTTTGTTTGTTTGATTGTTTGTTTGTTTGTTGCTTGAAGAATGCAGAAGCTGTGCACTTCTTTTGCAATTATGAAGAGAGCCGAGGGAATTACCTCGTAGATGTAGATGGCAATCGTATGTTGGATCTCTACTCTCAGATTTCTTCCATCCCAATAGGTAGGAGACAGTTGTACCAAAGTGTTTTGTTTTGTCCTCAACCTGTCATTTTCTTATCTCAGGAACTACCAGGGAAATTGGTTGGTTGGTTGGTTTAAAAAAGAGGTGGCATACTGAACACCTTGTTGTGATCAGGGACAACTTACTGCTGTGTATTGTGTAATGGTGGGTTTGGATACCTGAAGAAACTACAGATTCAATACCTAAAGCTCACTTAAACTGCATAGTGGTGCCAGGAAGAAGCTCTAGTATTAATCTCAGTTTGAATGTGTAAGTTCCACAGTTCAGGTTGTCTTTGTTGGCTTGGATTGGTGCGCTTGGTGATTCTGTAACAGTATGTTACTGTTTTAAAAATTAACAACCATAATGTAGACATTGTAATGTGAAATTACATGCTTCAGTTAACATTTCTATCTCAAAATAAGTAGGAAAAAAGAAGAAGGGCCATGTGGACTGCAGCAGGATGAAACAAGCCCAGCACTGAGCTGTGGTGCTGACTAAAAGCGAAGGTGGCAGCTCATTTGTCTGAGGGAGCAGACACAGGGCCTGGCAAGAGAGTCAGCTGAATGCTTTGTGAAGCCTTTCAAGCAGAGGCAGGGCAGAAATGCGAGCCCCAAGTGCAGGCATACAGGTTTCAGTAAGCGTTCAGTCCAGTCCAGTTTGTTTGCTCCTCATCCATGGTTCCTCTCAGCTGCTTAAAAATATACTTCTGCAGAAGCAAAGAGAGCAGAAGTGCTGGGATAATTTAAAAGGTTAATCTTGTGCTATGAATAGAAACTGTGATGACTCAAAATCATCCCTACAGGCCTCCTTGCCTGGGAAACAGAATTCGATGATGTTCAGGTTGTTACCAAACTTTTGGCATCTAAGACCTTGTGACTGTGATGGGTGTTCACTTATCCCAGTCTTTTTGGCAGCCAATGTTTTTGCTGTCCTATAGCACTCCATCAGTGTAATCATTCCAGAGCCCTGCAAATGTCTGTAGCTATTTTCCCCCAACACAAGCTCTCACTACTTTGTATCCTGCAGGCTGCACTGAGATAACTTAGCTACTGAAATGGAAAATAGGGGTGAGACACAGGAACACAATGCTTGTTTGCCAATGAGCTTGGGTTTTAGGTTTCTAGGAAAGGAGTGTTCATGGCTTCCCATTCTTCACACAAGAAATTGATTTGGAGAAACAAGTCTCAGTCATGCAGTCAAATGCACACTCCAAAGTGTGAAAGTCAGTGCATATTGCAAAAGAATGAAATTGTACAGGCAGTGCACTGAGGCTTTCTGACCTTCTGGTGCTGGCTGGTGCAAGCATGCCTCCTTTAATAGAGTTTTGTGTATAAAATACTGAAGTCTTATGGAGGAAAGACCTTCTTAATGGGCAGGGGCTCTGCAATTTACTTTCTCTGGTTGATTGAAAGTGGTGACATAGGACAAGTCTGCAGTGCTGTGACTGACCTTCCTAAGCCATGTACCTTCACATGAGGCAATGCCTTCCTGAGGACAAGCTGGGTTTTCATCCTAGGGAACACATTCCTCAGTCCCAAAGGAGCTACAGTACAGTTCTTCTTGCACCTTCTCAGGTGATGGCTCTGGGATGTGCAGCAACAAAGAGTAAATGGAAATTTAAGACTTACAGGCTGATCTAAGCCTAATACACAACATTAATTTATGTTTCAGTTGTGCTGGATGACAAGATTATCTGAAACTGCCCGGGTTACTAATAATGTCCCTCTTGGTGACAGGTAGAGCAAAACAAGATCACAAGGTGCTTGTTAGTCATCTGTGCTTATCTCTCTGCAAGTAAATCCAATAAAACCTTGCATGAATCTGTCAGGACTCCCCAAGATTGAATAAAATGATCTGTTACACTAGAATATATTTATCAGCAGAGGTGGAGAGGTAATAAGTGCTTGTGTGGAGAGATAAGAAAAAAAGTATAAAAAACCTCCAAGCAAAGATGCTCCGGGCTGTCTCTTGCTGAAAAACAAAAATTAAAATAGTTTTTTACCACACTTTTATGTGGTAGTTGTAGCACAGCGTAGTCCTTTCATCCTGTATCTATTCTGTGTAACAGAGTTAGAAACCCCATGGAGCCAAGTGCAAGAGGGATGTTATTGACATGTTTGCCAGCAAACATCCTGGAATAGCAAATGAAACAATGTGTTTGTCAGGGCTGGGAAGGTCAGTTTTGTTTGAGGAGATGCAGAGAGGTGTAGTTTGGTATTATTGACAGCAGCCTGCTGCTCAATTCAAATGATTCCTTGGGCTTGCTCCATCTCATTATTTTATCAGGCTCTGGTTGTTTTTCTTTTTGCAGACAGGCACATTCATGAGCCTGGAGGACATGTACGTTCCTGTCACGCTGCTCCAGACACGCAGCAAGAGTGATGGAGCAGGTGCCCTTCCTTAGAGCCAGCTCAGTCACCTCTGAGAGGAGATTTGTAACTGCAAACCCTTATGCTGGCCATGGCACTGAAACGAGTTGGTGTCTGTTTGCCACACCAGCCTGGAGCTGTTTGACTTGTCTGCCACAGTTATATGATGGTTATTCAAGCATTTAGCCCTTCCTGGTGTTAGCTCCTGACTGTGAACCCACATGCCAGCTCAGCTCCTGTCACACTGCCTGACTCCTTCACAGCAGCTGGGCTTTGAGGATCCTCCCTTCCTTCACTGGGGCCCCTCTGAGGAGGATGAAGGAGTGTAAGGAGGAAGATCAGACCATTTGGCCTGAAGTGAAGAGAAGGGGAGAGAGATTCTGTGTGTGTGCAAAAGGGTAGATCAGGGCTAATAGAAGTTGGTGGTATAATAAGAGAAGATAGAAGGATTTTTCACATACAGGAACACTAGCAACAGCATTACAGGTCCTCACAAGCAACTCCAGAGTTGATCCTTGAGCTTCCTAAACAATGGCAGCTGTTTATAACAAACTTCTGTGCACTCTGGAGATTTCTGAAACACTTGATTTATTCTCAAAGGGGCTCTCAGGGGCAGCCCTAGGTGCAGTTCTGAAGCACACAGCTCTCAATGTGTCATTCCCTCTAGCTGAACAACAGCTCTTCTCATGACAGCAGATGCCATGCAGATTTAGTTGATCTGTGTCCCAAATAGCCACTGCTATTATCTTCATAATAATTTTACAGATTTATCAGCATGGCATGCCACTAAAACAATATGGGTATTCTCTTGTTTTCAGCTAAAATATTCAAAACTGAATTTATAATGGATTTGTTAACACAGTCACCTAATGCTCCATTGCTCAAACAGGATAATCAGGGCTGTTGTCATCCCGCTGGAATGGGGATTCAGAAGCCCATTAAGCTTTTGTAACAAAATTACCATGGTCTGACTTCTTGAGCAGTAGGGAAGATGAGGTTTCCAACTGTTTCTGCAAGGAAATGTAAAAGATGATGTTAATCTCTGGCATTGGCATTTCATACATTAGAGATCAGGCTTAAAATGAAATTTCTAGCCTCCTTCAAAGATTTTTTTTAACAGCAGATAGATTGGTTTTGCCTGTAAGCAGGCAAGTTTTCCTGTAGACTATCAATGGGTATAAATGAACCTTCATTGTGCTAAAACTGAAGCTATCTTAGTTTCTTAATAAGAAGGATAGATGGTTGCATCTTTTTCCAAGCAAAACTTTGTCCAAGTAAGGGAATGGGTGTGCTACAGCTCCCAGCAGCAGTGCTGTGCTGTGCTCTGCATCCAGACAGGCTGCTGAGGGACAAAGAGCTTTGTCCTACTTCAAAAGAAGTCCCATTATTAGTAGTTAAAAATATACAAGTTACACATAAACAGTCAAGCACTAAGATATGGTTATTCTCTAGATTATGCTTTGAATTACTTCATTGAAACCAGATAAAAACTGTTTTCTTTCTTTGTTCTTTTTAATTAGGTTACAGCCATCCCTCTCTGATAAAGCTTTTACAGCAGCCACAGAACCTGGTAAGTGAATTAGAACATGAATTACATGAAGGAGTTCTCTCTCTCCTTGTTGTGGGCTTTCTCTTTTTTTTCTTAGACAGATCGTGAATGCTAATGATTCCATTTAATGTATGATAGGATCTGCTTGCTTTACTTCTCACTAGATGAAAAGAGCTTTGTAGTGTTAAAGAAGATACCAAAACCTCTGGGAAGTTTTACAAAAAGTAAACGTTTGGGTGGTGCAAGCACTTGATATATTTGCAGCCACATTTAAATCATAGTTCAAACATGCTGTCTCAAATTAACCATTTTAATAATGTTTTCTGAAGATTTTTGAGCCTGAAAGCAAGCCCAAAACCTTGAGAGAACACAGTATCTTGGACATGGTGTCCATCTGGAATGCTGTGGGAAGTTTAGGGGTTTTTTGAAGTTGGGAATAGTGACTGATTCCTATCTCCTAAGTGCACTCCAGCAGGGCAAAGAAATGCAGACATTTGAGTTTCCTGAGCTGATTTCCTTTATGTAGTACTCACATCTTCAGGTGAGAAATTCTGCCTTTCTCAGGACTAAAATACGTAAATGGAAAAAAAAAAAACAACCCCACCCAAAAAAAACCTCAAAACAAAATACCAAAATCTCCAGCACTAGAAATGCTGGAGTTATCAAAGGTATCAAAGGCAGATCTGGATATTTTGGAAGGTCTAGTATTTATGAATACTTATATTAACTCATAAAGATGATTTCTGACAATAATATCTTCACTATAATGCAGCAGTAGGCAAAGTCAGATTAAAAACAAACAAACAAAAAAAGAACAAACAAGAATCCCAAAACCAATTTAAAAAATCAAAAAGCCCTGTTGCTGGTGGCAGTTGTTGATTTGCCCACTGGGTGACACTCCTGGAAGCCTGCAGGTAAGGAACTCCTCCAAAGTCCCACACAAGTGGCACAACTTTGATTAGTGTTAGCAAAGGTTTGGTGTTTTCCTGGAGAGAGTTTTTATTTGGTTTGTCTGTAATGTTCCACATGCCCTCTCTATAGCCAGCTCTAAACACAGAATGTGCATCTGTTTATTTGAGCCCATGGCAGCTTGATGTCAATGTTCTATTTGTCTCAGTTCTGAGTATCTCATAAACTACAAAAGAAAAGTATGCTTTTCTGCTTAATGGCAGATGTTGTCAATTGACTGTCACAACCCATAATCAAATTCACAATAAATGTGTGGTCTTCTCTTTTTAATTTGATATGAAAACTTACTTCTGAACTGAGATAAAAAGTCAAGTAACATTTCTCATAGTTGCTACACAAAAATTTTGTGTTAACCTGTCATTAACATCCTTGCTTAGGTTTTCTTTTAAGCTTGAGTCTGTTGAAACAGTGGTTTGGAAGTAAGACACTTAATTTAGAAAGTCCTAGCTCGTCCAGTGTCCTGTCCTGTGTGATGCTTGGTTTGCCCTGAGAATCCTGATGAAATGGCCATACAGGTGCAGTGTGACCACTTACACCTCTTGCTGTGCCTCACACATCTTGGAATGAATGTTTGTGTTGAGGAGGAGGACTGAAGGATGCTGATAAATGTGCAAGCTTGAGCTGCACTGAAAATATGAGTGTTTTGGGAGAGGCTGTGTGTCCCCTCTGGAGACCCATTGAGACTTAACTTATCAAAGCTCAGCCTTTAATTTCAGCCATTACTTGTTCAACAAGAAAGACAACAAACAAAAGAAAAGGGCAAATCAAGCTGCTTGGCAGTTGGCAAATTTATTGAGCTTGTCCTTCTCTGAGAAAATTTAATTTAAAATAAAGAGTAGCATGGTATGAATCAAATAAGATTACCCACCAAGACTAAGAGCAGCAATGAATCAATTTTAATCCGTGACACAATTTAAATTAATTGCATAAACGTGACATTCGTCTCCATTAGCAGGCTGGGGAGGCTGAGGGGCTTTTTCCAGAGCTGCTCCTTAGAAACCCCTGTGTGGGCTGCAGGCTCCTGTTCCCTGACACCAAAATTACCTTTCCCAAAGGTGTGAATTTTGATGTGACCAGTTCACAGCACCACTGAAGCTGGAAGGAACCTCAGATGGTCTCTTGGCCAACCTCCTGCTCCAAGATGGGTGGCTGTGAGATGAGACCAGGGTGCTCAGGGCTTTATCTGGGACCTTGAAGACATCCAAAAGAGCAGCCTGCTTCACTGTTGTCTTCCTGCAAAACCTTTTCCCTATACCCAGATCAGTACTTGTCATGCTTTGATTCATGGCCATGGTTTCTCATCTTCCACTGAAGAGCCTGGAGCCTGGCTCCACCTTCCCAGTGTTCCAAAATGGTCTGTCTTGGAGCTCAGCAAGGATGAAAGTGCTGCTATCCTAACTTAATTTAGCTACTCAAACTGAAGGCAAATAATAAAGATTTTAAAGCATATTTGCTGTGTATCAGGAAAATGGAGATTGAGCAGCTAAAATGGCAATATTGAAGAGGAAATGTCAGTGTGAGTTAGGATGCACCTTTCCTAAGATGTCCTGCAAGAATAAAGTAGTAAGGATTGAACAGAAAATCATGCTAAAGGCAGTAGCTTAAAACTGCTTGTGCCATGATACAGATTTCTGCCTGGTATTTATAATCTGCTTTGATATCAACATGTTTTCCATGTGATAGTAAGACCTAACAATTCCTCTTCCTTTGTCTTTTTAGAGCACTTTTATCAACAGACCTGCCCTAGGGATTTTACCTCCAGAGAACTTTACAGAAAAGCTGAAGGAGTCTTTGCTATCAGTAAGTTTGATATAGCTGTGGACTGGTCACTGTTACTGTCATCACTGTTATTATCACTTAGCACTATACTTGTGTTCAATATTTCAAGAGTAATTTTCTGTCTTTGCTGACAGGTGGCTCCTAAAGGTTTGTCACAGGTTATAACCATGTCTTGTGGATCCTGCTCTAATGAAAATGCCTTTAAAACAATATTCATGTGGTACAGAGTAAGTAAAACATCAAGATATTTTTGTAGATTTAGATGTAGAAATGAGTATTTACTCATAATCAGAATTGTTATTGCAAAACAAAGTGAGGCTTGGAGGTTGTCTTGCTCGTGATGTTCTTTATATTCAATCTAGTATAAAATCTTTATTAAAACATCTTCGTCTTAGCTTTTACTTTATATTGACACAACTTTAGATGTTATAAAGGAAAGGAAATAAAGAAAATGCAGATTATAGTCAGCATGTGAAAGCCATCGTCAGGCTCTTCCTTGACTCCAGTCTTGAACACCAGCATTACTGGTTTGTGGTTCAGCCATAAATGCATTGGTTACAACTACAGGAACACTCATGTTGGGTTGTTTGGGTTTTTTTGCAGAACAAGGAAAGGGGCCATAACAGTGTCACGAAAGAAGAGCTGGAATCTTGCATGATTAACCAGGTAACATTTGTTCTTTACCACACCTACAGATGTACCGCTGGTTTGGGCTTGGAAGGGAAGACTGAGAGGAAACGTTTGGTTTGCTGTGTGTGCAGTGGAATCTGGGCTTTGTACGTTTAGGAAATGGTGAAATACAGACTGCTCCCAACAAATATCAGGGAGTCATCAGGAATGCATGAGGGTGCAGCACAGGGGAGCCCCAGCCCCTCCTCACTGAGCCCCCACAATGCCACCCCCAGGCACAGCCACCCCATAACCATGTGCTCCTGATTTGTGTAAAAAGGGGTGTCTGAGCTCAGCTGTGCAGTGCTATCAGGCCACAACATAAACCACAAGGATTCACCAGAGTTAATGCCAGGGTTTGGGAGCTGGGGCAGGTTTAGGGGGTGACCAATGTACTTGTTGAAGGGGAGGCTGTAACCATTTGTGGTGCCTGATGGAAGAGGAGCTCAGGGGGCAGTGAGGGGAATGTGAGCCCCTCGCTGACCCCACTGTGTGCTCTGCTTGCAGCCTCCTGGCTGCCCTGACTACGCCATGCTTTCCTTCATGGGCGGCTTCCACGGCAGGACCCTGGGTAAGCTGTCCCTTGTCCCCCCTCAGCTCTCTGTGCTTGTCCTTAGCCACAGAGTACTAATGGAGAAGCTGTAGGTTCATTCAGGTTTGCCTTGGAGGCCCCACCAGCACTGGAATGTTTGAGTGACAGTAGGAATTGAGTTTATGGTTTTGGAAAGACTCTTTTCAGACAGGCTCGTATTTTCATTCTGAATCCACAGTTCCCTGTCTGTACTCATGAAAATCTAACTCTGGGGTAAAATCGCCATAAACATGCTGTCACTTACTTTTACTGGTTTATATCAGCTCAGTCCCTGTTCTAAGCATGTTTTACCTGAGAGTGCTGTAACTGTGAGCTTTGTGAGCAGTTTGGAGGGATGAAACCCAACTTGTCTGAGCAACCTGTTCAGACTGACAGAGGTTCTCCTGCTCTTCCTGGAACAGTGCATGTGGAAACTGGTGCTTAAAATCTAGAGCAATCCATTTAAGCCTGACTAAATCCAATTACCCAGTATTTCAGAAGACAGTAAAAACACAGAGCAGTTAAGAAAATTCTACAGTCAGGCCATTTTTCACCTCTTGGTAGCTTTTTTCTTGTAGTGTTCCTAGATTGGTATTATTTTAATTTTTCCCTCTCTGGGCTTAGGTTGCTTAGCTACAACTCACTCTAAAGCAATTCACAAACTGGACATTCCCTCACTGGACTGGCCTATTGCTCCATTTCCAAGGCTAAAGTATCCCCTGGAAGACTTCGTGAAAGAGAATCAACAGGAAGAAGCCCGTTGTTTAGAGGAGGTAAAAAATTCCCTGGCAGCTTTCTGTTGTTTTTGATTTGAAATAATGAATAGTGTTGGTAGGATTAGTGTTTTTCACTAAAAGAATGTTTTCAGGGATTGGAACAGGCTGTGATTGGATCAGCATTCACTGTTGTTTACAGTCAGACCCTTCTCCCTGCCAGCTGACTGGGAATACAGGGCTGCATGAAGTGATACCAAAGTGAAATTTCACCCTCAGAACTTTATTGTACCACAGTGAACTCGTCTGCCAGCTCTTGCCAAAGGGCCATGGGCTGAGAGAGCACAGTGTGGATAACCCTCTCTGCAGAGAGAACCTCTAACAGTATTTCAGCCTTTCCAGCTTTTCCATGGCAGCTTCTGGTACAAAGCTGTGATTGTGAGGGGTGGACCTGAGAGTCCACTTAGCCAAACCTGCCTCACTGCAGAGAACACAGAAAGCACAGCAAATGGCTTCCCTGAGGCTGCTCCAGGGTGGCTTTGGTGGGAGAAATGCAATGCTGGAAGCCATTATTTTAAAAACAAACAAACAAACCAAAAAGCCAAACGTTTTCTTAGCAAGCCTGTGCTTGGCTTACTGGATGGAGGATGTACCTACCATAAGTGTTTGATTTACAGGTGGAAGACCTGATTGTAAAGTACAGGAAAAAGAAGAAGATTGTGGCTGGAATCATTGTGGAACCCATACAGTCGGAGGGTGGGGACAATCATGCTTCAGATGACTTCTTCAGAAAGCTCCGAGATATTGCCAGGAAGGTAATAAAACATTTCTCTGGGCATTCACTGGTAGCTAAACATCACCCACACATTGTGGGTGTCTCCAGAGGCTTTGCCCTGCCCCAGGCTCTTGGAGGCCTCCTTGGCAGCAGTCAGGGTAGTTGTGTACCACATACAAGCAATCCCTGCTCCCTTCCATTTGACTCACTAATGGTTTCCTCAGTCTAATAAATTACCTTCTCATTTCAAAGTGAGAGAGAAATTACTCTGATTCATTAGCTCTGAATTTTGCAGGTGTATTCTTTAAATGATCATGCTAGTTGGTTGAGGAGGTTCTGTTTCTGAAAAAGCAGGGTGTGAAAAGTATAAATTTTTAATGACAGGTTTTAAATTGAAAAAAAAAAAGCTGAAACACAACTCGAGTCCAGCCATAGTGCTGATGTTGCAACAAAACAATGAAAAGGACAGATGTCTTGGTACTTGGAATGTAAAGTTACCAATTTGGAAGCTATGACCCTCAGTAATACTTACTCCATGCTTTTTTTCACCCTTAAAACATCTGTGTGCTGAAGAGATGCTGTCAAAAATATTTACCCATTGTTTTTAAATACAGTATTATGATACAGCTTGCTGTCCCTGTCACAAAGTTTGGACAAAATAGTCCTTCACATAAAAACCCCACATTGCCAGCTCACATGAATAGCTCTTTCAGCAGATTTGTCTAAAAAGGCAGCTTTTCATGCCCCCTAAAGTGCCCTGCTCATGCTGCTGATATTGCCTCCGTGCCACATAATGCACAACTCTGATTAGGGGCAGAGAATTCATATTTCAAACAAACAAAGGCCCTAGAAATGACACCCTGCTTCCCACAGGGGCTTTGAAAATGCCACCTCTGCTCCTCCCAGATGGTTTCAGGTATCCTCTAGAAATGCTCAAGACT
The DNA here is from genome assembly GCA_013398615.1 of Brachypodius melanocephalos. Taxonomy (NCBI): domain Eukaryota; kingdom Metazoa; phylum Chordata; class Aves; order Passeriformes; family Pycnonotidae; genus Brachypodius; species Brachypodius melanocephalos. Next base: position 2,894,393 of record VZSR01003816.1, read on the forward strand.
ATATAAAAACATGTACTTGATGAGTATGGGTAGAAAACAAGTTTCTTCTAGTGCCTTCCTGGAAAACCAGCAGAATTTTTAACTGTGGAATCTGCCAGGAGCAGCCTTGGTGGAGGGGTTGAGGAGGGGAGCTTGGGGCAGTGAAGGGAGAGGAAGGAGGGGTGTTTCCTGTGATTGGGTTTTGTTGATGTGTTCTCTAAGGGAGGTGTTTCGGTTTGGGAAGGAGGGCTGACATTCCCTGCTCCTCACCCTGTGTCTGCAGCATGGCTGTGCTTTCCTGGTGGACGAGGTGCAGACGGGAGGCGGCTGCACAGGGAAATTCTGGGCACACGAGCACTGGGGCCTGGATGACCCAGCTGATGTGGTGACATTCAGTAAGAAGATGATGACAGGAGGATTCTTCCACAAAGAGGAGTTCAGGCCAAACGCTGTAAGATTTTTGATGAAACTTGAACTCTGTGCTAGTTGGTGACCCCCTGAGGAGTGACTGGATCCATGGAAGGGACAAGGTTTCCTCCAGCAGTGCAGGTTCAGCTCGATGGGGCTGCTGTTTTTCAGAAACTTGCTGTGTGCTCACACAACAATTATCATTACCTCTTCACTTTTATTCCAGTTGTTTTCAGTCACCAAGGTCATAAAGCTGGTGGTGGAGAGAACTGGGTTAAGCCAGATAGAATAAACCTTCAGTACAAAACCCAACCACAAACTGACACCTTCTCCTGTAGGGCAACTTTGGAATTTCAGAACTTGTATGTCAGCATTAAAGATTCTGTCAGCAAGATTTCTTCTTTGCACTAATGACATTTTAGATGTAATAAATGAAAAAAAAACAAAGAGTCAAATTAAGGGGAAAGAACATAAAGCTTGATGTAAAAGCCTGTATAAATATTGCTGATTTTCTGTCATCTATAGCTGTGTTTCAGTGGGATGTCAGAGTAGCAAGGCAGAGTGCACTAAATGAGAAGCATGAAGTGATCCCCCTGTGTTTCAGCTCAGCAATGGGATTTTGCTTTACAACATAAAAAAGGGGGGAGTTGGTGAGATTAATGCATGCCTTTTCATACACCACACATTTGCACTGCCAGTGTGATGCCTTGCTTTTCTTAATTTATAGTGGTTTATTTGCCTGTTAACATGTTCCACAACTCTTTTTCACCCTTTCTCAAGCCCTACCGGATTTTTAACACCTGGCTTGGAGATCCATCCAAGAACCTTATGCTTGCTGAAGTCATTAAGGTTATTAAAACAGAAGACCTTCTAAACAATGCAACCCACGCTGGGAAAGCACTACTGACTGGGCTGCTGGATTTGCAGGTAAACATCTGGAAGGATTGTGGATAAGAAAGAGAAATTTGCTGCTGAAGTAGGATCTGACCTCACCCAGTTTAAACACTTTAGGAACTCTAGCTGGGGTCTAGACCATTATAATAACTTCAACACAGGCCTGAATAACTGTGTACCATTTGGAATCGAAGTAAACTTTCTTTTGTTGACTTAAAAATTCTGGGTTTGTATAGATTAATCCAATATAAAGGGTGATCCCAATCCCCAAAATATCTGAAGGTATGTACTGCAGCTAATTAAATTACTTAGCTAGAAGGTTTTGTTACTGTAAGCAGCTGGTATTTCCTTGGCCTAGTTTGTTTGTTTTCGTTTAATGGAAGGTGCTTTCATATTTTGTTCCAATTCTGCTGGGCTATTGAAATAAGAAAATTGCATCTTTCCCTCCCTTGTTTAAGAGAAATTGCTTACAGCTTCTACTGTGGAGCTCTACAGACAGGCATTTAAGGACAGGCTTGCAGGTGCTCACCTTCCAAAGACATTTTGCATAGAACAATCCTAAACACAGTCCCTGTTCTCTCCACACCTTCAAGACACAGCAGGCAGGAGAACAGAAAATACTATAATCTCATCGTTTGAAGGGCCAGAATACAACTAGCCCTATCCAAAAGATTGCTCTTCCAAAAGATGAGGATTGTGATTGAGAGTAAGTGATGCAGATGCTGCTGGCAAGTGTCTCAGTGCAGGGTAAGAATGAGCTGGTTTCTAGCCCCAGTGCAGGTGGTTTATGCTCAGGTTTTCCACTGTAGATGTAAATAAGGTGTATTATGCTCGTTCCAAAGAATATTTGACTTGACCCAGCTGATGGGTCAGATTCATTCTCCCTCCCTCCCTCGTGTTGGGCTCTGCTGGCTGAGCAGGACACGAGGCTGTGTGAGCCAGGAGGCAGCAGGATTCCACCTGGCAGAGCCAGCCTTGCCACCAGGTGCCCTCTGTTGCAGCACCTGCCATGTGCTTGTATCTCCTGTCTCTGCAGGCTCGTTACCCCCATCTCATCAGCAGAGTGAGAGGAAGAGGAACATTCTGTTCGTTTGACACTCCAAATGATGCAACTAGAAACAAGTTAATTACAATAGCCAGAAACAAAGGTAAGAAACTTTGGGTTGTAGAGGAGCTTCAAATGACAAACAGTGGCATTCACATGTGAAGATAATGCTTCATATTTTCCTTTTCATATTGTCTATGAGTATTTCAGTATCAGAGGGCAGTAGTGAAATGACAAAGTTGGATTTAGACTTTTCTGGAGATACTTGTTGTCAGAGACCTCAGAGCAGTCTGTTCATGGTGTGTACATTTACCAGTCTCTGCAGGTCTGAGGTTACTGGAAGAGATCTGTGTAGGGATGAGTTTTTGTGACATCAGGTTCAGAGTCCTCTGCAGTGAGTTTAAGTGCCCAGGGACATGGCTTACTTCTAGAAACTGGAAAGTTAGAAGAAAGTTAATGTCACACAGGAAAACACAGGGAGAAGAATGATGAGTTTTAAAGATACATAATTCCTGTACCTAGGAATAGCTAATGATGAAATACAAGTGCCTAAAGTGGGCACAGATCTACAGTGACATCCCTTTTTCCCACAGAACTCACCAGCTAAGATAGGCCCAGGTATCAGAGGGGAACCTCTGCTTTGAGGCAGGGTAAGATCAGCTTAGCTCTTGTTGCTCAAACATTTCTAAGAATTGATTTGGGGCTAAAAAGTGCTAAAGCACTGCAGGGAGAGGTTGACAGACACTGAGACATTTTAAGTTATTGTCATTAAAAATTAATTAGTTTAAAAACCAATGCAAAGAAACCTCTTGTGTCTTCTTGTGACACCAAGATACTTGACCAAGAGAGTACTGCAGCTCTGAAAACTCAGATGCTGTTTGAGCTCTGTGCTGGATGGATTCTTTCCCTTGCTGTCAGGATGAGTCCTAATACTTAACTGTTTTATAGAACAGCTCCAGGCACCCACAGTGTTCTTCTAAGCTGCTGTGAAGCTTGAGGCCATTCACACCACAATGTGCTGTATCATGGTGTGGCTAGCAGGATTTGGGGAGCTTCTGTTGGCCCTGCACAGAGGGGAGAGGCAAAATTCAGAGACCTGAATCCGCATTCAGAGACCTGAATTTTTCTGGATATTTGGCAAAGATAGGAATGACAGAAGACCTATTCTGTTTTCATTTCAGGTGTTGTTCTGGGAGGCTGTGGAGACAGATCCATCCGTTTCCGTCCAACGCTGATCTTCAAGGATCACCATGCGCACCTCTTTCTGAACATTTTCAGTGACATCTTAGCAAACTTCAAGTAAAAAGCAGCTCCCTCACACTGAACAGCTGATTATGAAATTAGTTTGCATTAATTCATATCTTCTCTACTTACAAGATGAGTGTAAAGTCATAAACCGAGGTTTGTGTTCTGTCTGTTATCCTGCCCAAGGCAAGTTGCTCCGTGCACACGCGCCCCAGGCAGAGCATTGGCACTGGTCACCAGCAGGTACATGCAGCTGTCCCTCACTGTGCATTCCCTAGAAAATGTGGCCTGGTGCATTCCCTAGAACCTCCCTTTTCTGGCCTGGGCCACATTAACTGCAGAGTCCTCCCTACAGACATGGCCCTGACTCTCCCCTGCCTGAGCAGGACCTGCTACAGTCTGTTTCCACAGGTGACCCTGGTAGATTTGCGTCCAGAAGCACCAACAAATGTGGCCAAACACTCAGAGCCACACACCTGCCACACAGAGTGCCGTTCTCTAATGGCAGCTGGAATAAAATCAGTGTTTCAAGGAAAGCTCTGCTTTCCACCACTGCCAAGCACAGTATTTTACAGAACAATGTCCAGTTTTATTCCCTCGAGTACAGGCATCTGTCACACCAACTGCATCAGGGCACTGTCAGCTCTGCCCAGCCTGCACTCACTGCTTCATGGGGCACTGGTGCCCTCAGCCACACCTACAGCACTGCAAGTGGCACTGAAGCCCTTGTCCTTTTGTCTTCATCATGGATGGGTTTTAAAACTTTTGACTTCTCTTACAAGCAGACTTGTACAGAGAAAACTCTACCCTGAAGTATGTAATTTGACAAAGCTTAGAGAACCATGCAAAGCACATTCTTCCACTTCTGCCAGCAGTCTAGAATGATTCCAGATTATTTTACCACTTGCCCAGACCACACAATAGCCATTAATTTATCTATTATAACTTCTACACAAATACTTGAGGTATTTTGTAAAACTAAAGCAGAAATGCCATTATCTGGTATCAGAGCCACTACAGTGAAGGCCTAGTCCTGACTGCACATTTATAATGCAAAGTAATTCTATTTTTGTTCTAATAGTATATTCTAAGTCATTGATACTTCAGAGATCTTCTAGAAAGCCACAGGATCAAAAAATGTGTCAACAGTTCATTAATTTGTTTCTCTTCAGAGAATTGTTTTGGATGTCTCTTTACTGTTTGCTGAAGGCTGACTTGAACTAGATCTGGTGCCTTTCTTTTTCTTGGTGAGCATCTGGATTTTGTTTACTAAGTTTAACTTTCTGTTGTGCACCAAAAAACAGGGACCACAATGGACTTCTACAGTTGCCCTTTCAGGACCTGATCACAATTTTTAAGTACATAATAAGAGACAGAGAAGTTATAAGATTTATATGTTTAATACAGCTACCAAAATGTGAAAAGGTTCTTTACCTGCTTTGAAAAGTGTTAATCATGGTTTTCCCATTTTAAAGTACTGGTATTGGGAAACTCGAGCACAGTCACTTCTGCCAGCTTAAACCCAGTGGGATTTCTGTAAACCTCTGCAGAAAGCAGAATTCTGGGGCCAGCTGGGCAGAACCTGAGCAGGTTTTTGAACAGAGGTTGTAGAAATCTGGGGGAAGGACCGGTAAAAATTGGTGTTCAACAACATTGTCATCGCTGTCCTCGTAAGCGTATTATCAGCAAAAGGAACGTCAAACCAAGAACTGGATTTGACAGCATTTTGGGAATTAGTTTGTTCAACATATCAGTGCAGTAGTTTTAGTGAATGTCTCTAGCAAGTCTTGTACTTTTACAGAAGCAAAGGTCCAGTAATTTGAAGTCTTACCACATCTTCACTTTTATTATGACTACTCTAGGTGTTTTTATAATTTTTACTGACACTCAGTAACTGTATAATTGTGTACAACGTTGATGAAATCATTAGAGAATACATAGAAAGCACTGCAGCTGAAGCATATAAAGTTAATATTGTTTACAGCATACTGTGGACAGTGCCAAATAAATGTTTAAACAAATATTTAAGTACACTTCATGGTGTAACTAGTAACTGTACACAGATTCATAACAAATGACATCAATCATGTGTAATCAATATTCTTAAATAAAATATTTATAATTGAACTTCTCCAGGGCTCTTCATTTTACACCCAGTATATGCCTAAACTGAACCATTAGTGCATATTAAATAGATTCTGATGAAGATAAATCTCCAGAAAACACAGTGTACCTGTACAGCCCACTGTATTTTGCTGCCATGGTGTTTATCCCAAGGAACGTCTGGATTTGTTTTGCTATTGGTGTGCTACATAGTGTCAGCCAAAATTTAAACTCACAGAACCCCATTAGGAAAAGTTCAACATGAGAAATAGTAATTCAGGGTTACCCTGTGCACTTAACTGGCAATTTTACTTAACTGCCTTTGCTGATCCACCAAGAAACAGAGGTTTCACTTCACAAGAAATAAGGAAAGAACACTCCAGATTATTGGTGAGAGTCAGTTTATTCACCAGTTTCAAATGCAGTTAGAATTAGAAGAGGGGTGTAAGGAGTTGCCTTGCTTCTGACAATTCAATAATGTGTTACATGTTGTAGGTGATAGGTTTGGCTCTTCCTTGGGTTTAAATTCCTAATTTCTACTGAGGTTTTGGAAAAGGAGAAATCATACCAGTACCATGGAATGAGACCACAATCCTTCATAGAGACAGGTGCTGCTTTTCCTGTTCCAATGAAGAATGGCAATTTCTGTAAGAGACTCCTGAAATATTCTCCCAGCCTTTAACCTAACAGCTCCAGTGTCCCTTGCAGCACACACCCTTGTTTTGCCCAGTTCACTCCCATCCTGGAGGACCCTCCTGAGGCCAGGACACCTTCCCAGTTCCCTCAGTTGCATGAACATGTGAGCACGTCCCTCTCTGAATTCAGCAGTACCCATCATATGGATGGACCATATGATGGTCCATAATCAGCTTTAATTTCCAGAGGCTTCCCAGCCAACCTGAAATTAGTGTAAAGAAGCTCTGAGTTTGAAATGAGGATGCTCTGGCAGCTCCTGCATTTCATTTCAAGAGCTTTTTCATGTTTCATAACAACCAAAGAGGCAAACTGAAACAAACAGCCAGGGGCAGCCCCAGTAATTTGGCCTCCTGTGGCACATTCCAGGGACAGTTCAGACTTGGAATGCTGTGACATTACTGAATCCAACATGGAACAGACACTCCTCACACCATACACAAGCTGCAAGACCTTTAATCCAATGGACTGTGCTTTACCACTGTGACTTTCTACACTGGGTACAGTTAGTGCAGGCTTTGCACAGGAAAAGGGCAGAGATGTGTAGTTTGGTAATCTACTTAAACTTCATGGAACAATAAAGCACAATGAACATGCCACATGGAAAATCACTGGAAATGAGCTGCTGTGTCACACAAGTTCTCCAAATATTTGAGTAAATTTCTGTCTGTCTACAATCTGGCCATACTTAATTGTAAAATACAAAGTATCTGTACTGTCAGACCGCTTGAACTGGTGAAGTAACTCGTCCTTGCTATCTCCAACTTCATCCAAAGTCACCACTGTCTCTATGGGACAGTAAATATCATTACGTCTTCCCCAAAACGTCAAGTGGGCCACTCTGACAGTTTGTCCAGTTTCACTTAGGTAGATTAATCCAATAATTCTTCTGAAAAAGTAGCTCATACCATACAACATTGCCCCAGCAAAAACAGCGATGCCAGTTGTATAGAAAAGGATATTCTGGGACACCTGACCCTGCAGGTAAAGGTAGCAGATGGGAGGCAGCACCATCATGGAGGTGGCAGTCTGCAACAGCTTCAGTCTCGACAGGACCCTGCAGTATTTTATCCCTGGGAACCTGTAGACCAGTTTGAACTTTTCTGTCCTCCCATCCACAGCCTTCTGCTGGACCACAGCAGCAGGGGCTGAGTGGGACAGACACAGAGACGGGTCTTGCAGTCTCCTGAGACAATTATTGACACCAAGAACTCGCTGGTTTTGTAACTGCAAATGGTCCCACGAACCAACAATCCAGGGCAGGCGAGCATCTTCCCTTCTCCATGACCTTGTCCAGAGCTCCTTCTGCAGACATCTCCCAAAAGCTGGTGCAGTGCAGACTTTAGTCCTAACTGTGCAGAGCCAAGCCTGTAAGGTAAGATTCCCACCGGTCATCATTTGAGTCCTCTTTAAAATCCAATCAGTGAGCTCAGAGTTGGTCCCTCGGGCGCCTACATACAATAAAGCACAAGCCCCAGCAGCTCCCTGTAACCTTAAACCAGTGTTCTGATAGTGGTGTTTGTGCTCGCATCCCTCCCTGCAGACCGCGAGGGAAAACTTTGCTAACACAACTGATATCAGTGAGCGACCCCTACACGCCCCCTGCCTCTCGCTGCCCGAGCAATATCGCAGTGAAAGCTCCTTCTACCGGGTGAAATCGGCCACTCGTTAAATAACCATGTAAACAGCAACTTTAGGGAAACAGAAAAGTGGGCTAAGCACGGTAAAGGGGAGCAGAGCGCGAGTAGGCCGAAGGAGAGAGCAGATGCTGGGAAGGAGCAGAACAGAAGAGGCAGGAAGGGAACTCCGCGCTGGCCCCGCCACGCTACAACACGCGCGGGCACCTGTCTGTGCAAGGGCCCGTCACCAAGGGACGGCAACAGGGATGGAGATAGGGACAGAGACAGAGGTGGGAAAAGGGGAAGGGAAGGAGACGGAGAAAGAGGGGAAGGTGGGGAATGGGGAACAGCCCGTCCCAGTAACCCCAGAGCTCACCGCCGCCATGGCCCCGCCGCCTCAGCGCGGCTGCGCCCCGGCCCGCGCGCGGCCTGCCGGGAGGGGCGGCCCCGCCTGCGCCAGCCATGGCGCCGCCGGCAGTGCTCTGCCTGTTCGACGTGGATGGCACCCTCACGGCCCCGCGGCAGGCGAGTGCGGGACGGGCTGCGGGCCTGCGGGGAGCGGGGC